>CM070874.1:226569441-227094441 GCA_036365515.1 Torymus aiolomorphi | reverse complement strand
GGGTACCTACCCCCTCCACCCCCCCCACCACCCCCCCACTTTTTGCCGTTAAATTCTTTCAAATTTTACGTTATTTTGAAGGGCGTCTACCCTCCACCCCCTCCACTCCCCTCCACCTACCCCACTACAACTAATCTCTTATAGATATGTTGCTGAAAATTGTATATAAGGAGTATCGAGATTCGCTGATTAGGAATCTGAACTCAGATTTTGAAAATTCAAAATAGCGGAACGAAAATGTCTGCCGCATATTGAAATATTACTGAATTTTGCTGAAAATTGTATATACAGGATTTCTGGATTCGATTATTACGAATCTGAACTTAGATTTTAAAAATTGAAAATGGCGGCAAAATATTTAAATAATATTGGATTTTGCTAATAATGGTATTTAGGGGATTTCTAGATTACGCATCTTAACTCAGATTTTCTGAATTCAAAATGGCGGATCGAAGATGTCGGCCACATATTGAAATATTACTGTATTTTGTTGAAAATTGTATATAAAGAGTTTTTGGAGTCGCTTATTACAAATCTGAACTCAGATTAAGAACATTCAAAATGGCGAATTCAAAGATGGTGGTCAAATATTGAAATATTATTAGATTTTGCTGAAATTTGAATTACCTTAATATGGGATTTTTGGTTTCGCTGATTAGGAATCTGAACATATATTGTGATAATTCAGACTGGTGGACGCAAGATCGCTAACAAAAATTGAAATTTTACTCGATTTTGCTGAAAATTGTATATAAGGAATATGTGGATTCGCAGATTACGAATCCCAACTCAGATTTTCAGAATTCAAAATGAATGATCGAAGATGGAGGCGAAATATTCTAAAACTACTGGATTTTGCTGTAAATTGTATATAAGGGGTATCTGGATTCGCTGACTACGAATTCCAAATCAGATTTTCAGAAATCAAAATGGCTGATCGAAGATGGAGGCGAAATATTCAAAAACTACTGGAATATACTGAAAATTGTATATAAAGGCATGTGGATTCGCTGATTACGAATCACAACTCAGATTTTCAGAATTCAAAATGGCTGATCGAAGATGGAGGTAAAATATTCAAAAACTACTGGATTTTGCTGGAAATTGTATATAAGGGGTATGTGGATTCGCTGATTGCGAATCATAACTCAGATTTTCAGGATTCAAAATGGCTGATCGAAGATGGAGACGAAATATTCAAATACTACTGGATTTGCTGAAAATTGTATAAAAGGGATTTCTGGATTCGCTGATTACAAATCTGAACTCAGATTTTGAAAATTCAAAATGGCGACTTCGAAAATGGTGGTAAAATATTGAAATATTAGTGGATTTTGCTGAAAATTGTATATACGGAATTTTTGGTTTCGCTGATTACGAATCTGAAAATATATTGTGAAAATTCAGACTGGGGGACCCAAGGTCGCTAACAAAAATTTAAATTTTACTTGATTTTGCTAAAAATTGCATAGAGTGGGTTTCCGGTTTCGCCAATTAGGAATCGTAACTCAGATTTTAAAAATTGAAAATAGAGGACACAAGATGGATGCCAAAAATTGAATTATTACTGAATTTCACTGAAAATTGTATATAATGGGTATTTGGATTCACTGATTACGAATCGCAAATCAGATTTTCATAATTCAAAATGGCTGAACGAAGATGGAGGCGAAATATTCAAAAACTACTGGAATTTGCTGAAAATTGTATATACGAGGTATGTGGATTAACTTATTACGAATCACAACTCAGATTTTCAGAATTCAAAATGGCTGATCGAAGATGGAGGGAAAATATTCAAAAACTGCTGGAATTTGCTGAAAATTGTATATAAGGGGTATGTGAATTCGCTGATTACGAATCACAACTCAGATTTTCAGAATTCAAAATGGCTGATCGAAGATGGTGTTCAAATATTGAAATATTATTGGATTTTGCTGAAAATTGTATATACCGGATTTTTGGTTTCGCTGATTATGAATCTGAACATATGTTTTGAAAATTGAGTCTGGTGGACCCAAGATGGCTAACAAAAATGGAAATTATCTCGAGTTTGCTAAAAATTGTCTACAGTGGGTTTGCGGATTCGGCAATTAGGAATCGTAACTCATATTTTGAAAATTCAAAATAGAGGACCCAAGATGGCTTCCAAAAATTGAAATATTACTAGATTTTGCTGAAAATTGTATATACGGGATTTCTGAATTCGATTATGACGGATCTGAACTAACATTTTAAAAATTCAAAATGGCGGAAAAATATTTAAATTATTCTGGCTTTTGCTAAAAATTGTATATAGGAGGTTTCTATATTCGCTGATTATGAATCTGTACTCAGATTTTCAGAATTCAAAATGGCTGATCGAAGATAGAGGCCAAATATTCAAATATTATTGGATTTTGCTGAAAATTGTATATAGGCGTATGTGGATCCGCTGATTATGAATCTGAACTCAGATTTCGAAAATTCAAAATAGAAGACCCAAGATGACTGCCAAAAATTGAAATTTTACCGGAATTTCCTAAAAATTGTATATTATGGGTTTCCGGATTCGCTGATTAGGAATCTGAAATCAGATTTTGTAAATACAAAATGTCTGCCAAAAATTGAAATATTACTGGATTTTGCTGGAAATTGTATGTTGGGTATTTTGATTCACTGATTTAAAATTCGAACTCAGATTTTCAGAATTCAAAATGGCGCATCGAAGATGGGGCCTAATATTCCAATATCACTGGATTTCGGTGAAAATTGTGTATAGGGAACACATCTGGATTACGAATCTGAACTCATATTTTGCCAATTCAAAATGGCTGCCAAATATTGACTGATTGCTGAATTTTACAATTGCATATGGGAAATTTCTTGATTCGCATGATTATGAATCAGAATTCAGATTAAAACATATAAAAATTGGACGATAGGGAGGGTCAACCCTTCAAAAATAAACAAAAAAAAACACAACACTTCACATTCTATATTCCAACGTTTCGCTGATCCTTGTTGTCAGCCTCATCAGGGAACTGTTTATTGAAAAAATTTAGATATAAATACAATTATAAATATCGTTGTCACAAGCGCTTTTTAAATGAACAACATTGAAAGATAAAACTTACAAAACTAATCTCAACAACATGTCAACCAGATAATTATCAAATTATTTAGTAGTAACAACTACATTGTCAAAAGTAGAAAGCCACATTGTCTCACTCACAGATGACTGAAATTCGGCTAAATTTATCTTCGAGTATATAAGCATTGCTCCCTATTTTATTGTCGAGTAGTATACAAACGCAATTTTACACATATATGCGAGGATATATTGTCCAGTCGCATACAAACGCAAATTTACACATATATGCGAGGAGGACAGTACGAACGTGTGTTTGTGTGTCTATACGTATATATATGTCGCGTGTAAAGTCACGTTATGTTTTGCATAGATTGATTAGTCTATTGTATTATGCATTCAAAAAATTTGTATCCTCATGTCTATTTATAGTACACGCATTACTTTTTATGTGTAACATTTCTAAAATCCGTCTTTTATTAAAATTATGTTCTCTGTCTAATATTACAGTATTTTTCCAATCAAAACAATGATTGGGATTTTCAAAAATATGTGTGGGTACAGGTATTAATTTGTTATTGTTAATATATAGGGCATGATCAATTTTTTCTACCGATTTTTTATGTTCTTGAATACGAGTTTTTAAGGAAGGTTTACTTTCACCTATATATGCATTACTACAACTACCGCAATTAAATTTGTAAATGATTCCAGTCTCATTCCATTTACAATTTTTATCTTTGCCTAATTTTATAATGTTATCCATTTTTTGGTTCATGAGGGGAACGCAACGAATATTGTATTTTTTGAGTAGTTTAGCAGAAGTATAATAAAATTTTTCTATGAAGGGCAAGGCTAATGTCAAGGACGGCTCAACCGAATTAGTGGTAGTTTTTGCAATAGTTGTATTTTTAAATTTGTGATAACATAATCTACTTGAAATACAGGAATCTGTGAAATCCGTAGGATAATTGTTGTTGCTTAAAATATTTTTTACGATATCGATGTTTTTTTTGTGAAATAAAACATCCGAAAGTAGAATGGCCCTGTCGATCAAATTAGACACAATATTACGTTTCTGTTGTGTGGTATGGTTTGAAGAAAAATTTAAAATTCTTCCTGAACTGGTTTTCTTTTGGTACCAATTGGTGATAATTTTGCTATTGTTTTTTATCAGGGTTAAATCTAAAAAGTTAATACTATTGTTGACTTCAACTTCATGAGTAAATTGTAAATGTGAATTATAACTATTGAATATATCTAGGTAGGTTGCAAAAATTCTTTTTTTATGCACATTATTGTGTCATCAACGTACCGAAAATAAAATAACGGGATACAATTGATTTCGTCCTTTAATTGTTCTAAACACTGGACTTCTAGATCTTCCATTACTAAATCATCGAAAATGGGAGAAATTGGTGAGCCCATGGGGCTACCAAATATTTGTTTATACATTTTATCATTAAACTGAAAAAAGGTATTGTCAAATAAGAATTTTACCAACTCTATAATATGAACATAAGGAATTTTTGAACGACTGTTTATTTGTGAAAATCTTTTATCTCGACTATCGATCACTAACTGGCATGGAATATTAGTAAATAACGAGGTAACATCGAGAGACAATAATATATAATCAGTTGGAATGTTTATATTTGATATCCTATCTTTCAATTGAAAACTATTATTCACGTGTGACTTAGGCTTTTTTAAAAGAGAAGAAAGACTACATAGAATCTTAGCCAGCAAATGCCCCGGGCTGTTGATAGACGAAATAATTGGTCGTAACGGTGCGCCGTCTTTATGGATCTTGGGCAATCCATAAGCTTTTGCCAACACTGTGTTGGTTTGTGTCAGACTGTTATTATGATATTTTTTCGGTAGATAATCATTATCATTCAGATAAGAGAGTAATAGATGAGCTTTTTTCTGTAGAGAATTGAGAGGATTTTTCTTGAGATTAGTGTAGGTGGTTTTGTCACTGAAAATATTTTCCATTTTTTCAATGTATTCATCGGTGTTCAGGCAAACCGTAACGTTACCCTTATCTGCACATGTAAAAAATAGATTAGTGTGTTCTTTTTGGAAATTTTTTGTGATTTTGAGTTTCTTAGAACATTCAATATCCTGTTTTAAAACAGCGTTATTGTTATTCTTGTGTTTTAAGATGTTATCGACGATGATCTCTCTAACTTCCTTATTATGTTCAAAATCTTTCATACTTAGGCAGTGTTCACCGTTTTTGACTGTGTTGAAAATATTATGTTTTGTGAACTTAGTTTTTAGATTGAAATTTCTACCTAATGAAACTACATCTAAAACATCTTGTGGTATTGATTCTTTTGTTAAATTTATCAACCAATTACTTTTATTGCAAAATTCTTTATTATTTTTTGGTTTTTGAGATACTAGCCTAAAAAGTTTTTTATCTCATTTTACTTTTAAGTTGTTATAAATTTTTAATGTTTTAGTTTCTGTAAAACTTCTAAATTTTGTAATAACATTATTGTCTAAATGTAATTTTCCCAATAGGACGGCTAGGGAATTTAGTCTACTTTTGATATGAGCAATATGGTTAAAGAGGTCTTGAATTTCAAGTTTTAATATTCTTTTGGTGAATAATTTTGAACTATTTGTGAAAGAACGTTGACACGATTTACTATTGAAAATTCTCTACTCATAGAGTTGTTGATATGTGTTGGTATGACTTCTTCTCGACGACAATTGATGAGAAAAGAATGCTTAGCATTAGACTTAGATAGTTCGTGTCCAAACGTAGTCCAAGACTTGAAAATGCGCATTGCTTGGCAACCATATTCATCAGAAACATGTTGAAAAAAACCTCTCCTTGTTGACGTCTGGCCATTGTTCCATCGGATGCCGTGATTACGGATTTTTGTTTATTTTTGAAGGGTTGACCCTCCCTATCGTCCAATTTTTATATGTTTCAAATAATGGAGGGTGGACATAATACGTATAGAATTCAGATTATGAAACTTCAAAATGGTATACCCAAGATGGCGGCCAAAAATTGAACTTTTCTGTTTTGCTAAAAATTGAATATACTGAATTTCTGGATTCGCTGATTACGAATATGAACTCAGATTTTAAAAATTCAAAATGGCAGTAAAATATTGAAATAATATTGGATTTTGCAAAAAACTTGTATGTATGGGGTTTCCGAATTAGCTGATTACGAATCTGAACTCAGATATTGAAAATTCAAAATGGCGGAACGAAAATGTCTGTCATGTATTGAAATATTACTGAATTTTGCTGAAAATTGTATATACACGGAAAGAAGCATTCAGAGCTCTAGGCCGTGAGTTATAGCAGAGTAAGCGGGTACCTTCTCTGCCACCGTGTGACGGCGCGACATTTAGGCATGTCAACGATGGTCTCTAGGCAACGCTATACGGAGTGACTGCCGCAGTCGTCAGACGTGCCACTCACGCTTGCCATCGTGCGCGTTAAAGCTTGAACGCAGTGATAGTCACGGCCTACAGCCGTGTCATGCGAGCACCGTTCATCGAAATGACCACAGTCACAGTCATAGACGCATATGTCACGACATCCGGCGATGCTATATGACACGCTATTTTTTTCTCGCGCGTCACGGGCTACAGCTGTGAATTCTTCTTTCCGTATACGGGATTTCTGAATTCGATTATGACGGATCTGAACTAACATTTTAAAAATTCAAAATGGCGGCAAAATATTTAAATTTACTGGCTTTTGCTAAAAATTGTATATAGGAGGTTTATATATTCGCTGATTACGAATCTGAACTCAGATTTTCAGAATTCAAAATGGCAGATCGAAGGTGGAGGACAAATATTCAAACATTGATGGATTTTGCTGAAAATTGTATGTACGGGATTTCTAGATTGGATGATTACGAATCTGAACTCAGATTTAAAAAATTCCAAATTGCCAATCGATAATGGCTGTTACATATTGAAATATTACTGGATTTTGCTGAAAATTGTATATACGGGATTTCTGGGTTCGATTATTAGGAATCTGAACTCAGATTTTAAAAATTGAAAATGGCTGCAAAATATTTAAATAATACTGGATTTTGCTAATAATTTTATGTAGGGGATTTTTAGATTACGAATCTCAACTCAGATTTTCAGAATTCAAAATGGCGGATCTAAGATGTCGGACACATATTGAAATACTATTGGATTTTGCTGAAAATTTTAATTCAAACTGGTGGACCTAAGATGACTAACAAAAATCGAAACTTTACTCTAGTTTGTTAAAAATTGTATATAGTGAGTTTCCGAATTCGCTGATTAGGAATCTAAACTCAGATTTTGTAAATATAAAATGGCTGCCAAAAATTGAAATATTACTGGATTTTATAATCAATAAGTTACAAATAAAATCAGAGCTGACGTAATGAACTACATATATATTCTGTATTATTTTGTTAAATATAATATACTTAGTATTTTAAAAATTAATAAATGTTAAGAATAATGTTTTTAAAAACATTACAGAAATTTTAAATGAAAAAATAAGTGTTTCATGATATTATGTAATAGAAGATTATCCTCATTCATTATTATTAATATTTATCTCTAATAATGTGGGTTGGCGAGCGGAGCGAGCAGGGGGCGAAGCCCCCCTAGTATATATATAAGTGTAAGATAGACGACAACCGGAAGTGTCGTAGGAGCTGCAAACCGGACGCCGGAATAAGGAGAAGAAAAGTTCGGAAAGGAAACAGCACATAAAAAATTCAGCTCTCTATATCTTTTAAACAACATAATTTTTTTAAATAAAATCTTTTGATTTGAGTAGAGTAATGAAATGTCTTTCGATTGTGAGTAATATGTTATATAGTTTAAACTAATGCAGACGTGTATAGGTGCATTGAATTTCTCGCACACCCATTTCAATGTATATGTAGCACGGGTCGCTCCTTCAGGCTTCTTCTATACTTGCCTTCGGAGCGCTCCTGCACTCCTTGATAGTATTATTCAGGGCATATTCGACATCTTCGATGACCTTATACCAATGCCGTCCCGAACTCTTTTCACTTAAGGGGGCTAGACACCTTTTTTCTCTGAAATAAGAAGTCACATTTTAATACATAAATGTAAACTAATTATTTCATACTTTTTACATATAAAAGTGGGTATATTTACCTTACCTTAAAACTTTCTCCGATGGGCCTTTTATATGGTCCAGAACCATAGTCATCGATGAAACAAGTTTTTTCACTAACCGTAAGCTTTGAAATTTTCCTGTGGCTGGATTGACTCCAGATTTGAACTAAATTACTCCTGAATAGCATAATTCTCATATGAGTGTAGGGATTTTTGATCTAATGAGAAAAAAAAAATTGTGCTGTTTTTCAAGAGTTTTTTTTTTAATTTTTTTAAATTTTTTATATTTTTTCATAATTTTTCTGATATAAAAATTTTTTCCGACATTTAATCCTAAATCCCTACACTTATATGAGAATTATACTATATATATATATATAATAATACAGAATTATACTATATATATATAATATACTATAATTATACTATTTATATTATAATTATAGATTCAAGGGGTTGTCTCGATTGAAAATATTTTTGTTTAGAATTTTTAAAACCCTATTTTTTATGTTTTGCAATAATTTTAAGTTGTTTTTATATTCACCACCCCATGCAATATTTCGATAGCTAATGACACTATGAAAAAATGCATAATATATTATCTTAAGTGTGTCAGATTGCATATATGTTGATAACTTGTACAGTATATATATTATATATTTAGTTTTTTTTATTATATATTCAATATGTTTATCCCACTTTAGCCTATAATCAATAATTATACCTAGATATTTACAGTATTCAACCCTGCTCAATTTAGTTCCCTGTATGCGTATGTTCATATCTTCGGCAACACTATTACAATAGTTACCAAAAGTTATGTACACAGTTTTCTTTATATTTAGTGATAGTTTGTTAAGTGCTAGCCAGATATTTATATCTTCTAAGTACTTGTTCATTTTATTTTCAACTTTCTCCCAGTTATCATCTGTTGAAATAATAGCTGTATCATCCGCATATGAGATGGTACTATCTGTCCTGTTTGTTAGTAAATCGTTTACGTAAATTATGAATAAGAGTGGCCCTAGTATAGTACCTTGCGGCACACCTGTAGTTATCGTTTCATAATAGCTTTCAGTTGTTCCTATTCTTACTTTTTGTTTTCTGTTACTAAGATAGTTAGATATAAGTGCATGCGCTTTACCTCTTATTCCATAATTATATAATTTGTCTAAAAGAATAGCATGGTTGCAGTATCAAAAGCTTTTGCTAGATCTAAAAATGCAATAGCTATTGGTTTACTTTTGTCTAATTTCTTATAGATTATGTTTATTAAGTAACTAAGAGCATCTTTGGTACCTTTCTTTTTTATAAATCCAAATTGATTCTGCGCTAACAAATTATTATTGTCCAAAAATGATTGTAAACGAACATATACAATTTTTTCAAATATCTTTGCTACGTTAGAAATTAGAGATATCGGTCTATAGTTTGATGTATCCATTTTACTACTCGATTTAAAAATAGGAACTACCTCAGCTGTTTTAAGCGCTTGAGGCCATGTTGATTTTTCAATACAAAGATTAAAGATATGTGTTAGTGCATTAACCATTTGATATGATAGTATTTTTAGTGTTTTGGTAGTAATGTTATCTACCCCACCATTTTTTATTTTCATATTATCAATTATTTGAAGAATTTCCTCGTTATTAGTCGGTTTAATGTAAATTGTATTCATGTTCATTGCTGGTAATTGTAAATGCTTACCCTGGGGTTTTACAATGGTGTTAGTTAGATCTTTTCCATTTCTACAAAAGTACGAATTCATATGATTGGCAATTTGTGTCTGATCCTCTATTGTGCAATTGTTATTTAAAATGATCTTATTTGTTGTGTTATTCTTTTTCAAGTTGGTTCCCATTTTTTTGTTTATGTATTTCCAAAGTTGCTTGGTATTATTGATATTGTTCTTAATTAAATTTCTTTCATGTTTTATTTTTGCCTCTTTAATAACTTTGTCTAGCCTCTTTGTGTAATTCTTATATTCTAATTTTATTAGATTATTATTTGGTTCATTGCGCATTTTAATATATAGTTGTTCTTTCTTTTCACACGAGATCATTATTGCTTTAGATATCCAATCCTTCCTTGGATATCTCTTGTTATTTTTTGTTTTATGTGCTTCTTTAGACTTTTCTAAACAGTCTTGTATTTCAGTTATCAAGAATGCGGTAGCTTCATCGGGATCATGCATTGCCTCTATAACATTCCAATTTTTTGTAATGGCTATACTTGAAAGTTTATAGTAATTATAGTGATACTGGATATTTTCTTGTTTTAATTTTGGTGTCTTATTCAGTTTCAAGAAAAGTGGATAATGATCAGTAAAAGGAATCGAGAGTTTAAAAGTTTTAGTGTCTATAGATGTAGCTTTTATATACATGTTGTCAATGCATGTACCGCTTCCGCCACTATCATTTGGTCTAGTTGTATGTATAAAACCCGGGAAGAAACCCTTTTCCATCATATTGTCTAATAATTCTAAGCTATATTCATCATCTTTCATAATATCGATGTTAAAATCACCAATAATCAGGTGGTTTTTTATATTTCTTTTGCTATTGATAAATGATTTTACATTCAAAATAAATTCAAGGCGCGGTAAATCATGGCATCGATATAATGCGGAAATTTCAAGATTACTGTTGTTATTTAGACTTATTCGTGAGTTTAATACTTTGAGTCTACCAATTTCGATTATTTCAGTAATTTCTGATACACAATCTTTTATATATACAACGACACCATCATTTTGATTTAAGTTACCGTTATTGTAGTACAATTTATATCCCTGTATTGCAAAAAAGTGAGGATTGGGTAAATTCCATGTTTCTGTACATACAATTATATATGGTTTGATCTTCAAGCTCTTAATAAGAATATTCAATTTCGTATAATTGTAATTTAGACTTCTAATATTGACCTGTAATATCAAACTACCTTTTTTATTTATATTTTTATTGAGAGTTTTAAGATCAAGAAATGACGTTCCTTCTTGTATTACTTCTTTTTGAAATTCTTCAATGAGATCGACGTGTTGCCCCATTATGTAGTTTGCTGTTTCCTTGGTGTCGTATGTGTTAGAGATGCGGTGCTGGCTCTAAACGGCGAAGTCAGCAAAGTTGCGCTAGTCCAGCTGTCTCTAGACGGCGAATTCAGCATAGTTGCGCAAGTCGAACTGGTCATCGTAGTGGCTTGATTGCTGTTTCCTACTTTACCTAAGTATCTTGGTATAGTAGGTCTTATCGGATAATCAGTCATATCTATATATCTATTGAGCTTATTCTTAAATATTGTACATTTCTCTGTGTCATTGGCCATATGTTTAACCTCGAAATTTGTGTTATATTTCGAGTTGCTGTAAAAACAATTGACACATGTAATGTTGGATGGGTTATTATCACATTGCACAGTCTTATGCGGACCTGCACATTTTAAGCAGCATAGAGTGTTTTTGCATTTCAATGTGTTATGTCCAAATCTTCCACAGTTTAAGCAGGGCTTGATGTTTATTAAATCCCATACCTTACAGCTTTGATATCGATTATCTTATAATATTCTCAATATATAAGGCATATATATATTCTCAATATATATTCTCAATATATAACGGCAATATACTCTAATATATTGCCGCCACTTTTTTTTGTAAATCAGTCCCTTTCGCATTTCGTACAGCCGATGTTCATTTTTTTCAAGCATCACTCGCAGTTCTCTAAGCTTAGACTCTTCTGATTCAATACGTAATTAGTCTCGAACGGGTTATCTTCGACAACGAGGATCTTAACCGCACGGCTCAATGCGTCAACATATTGCATTACCTCATACTCAAACGATTGTAATTCTAAAGCCCATCGAGCGATTCATGGGTTGATTTCCTTTTTATCGAGTGTCATTTTTAACGGGTTGCAGTCCGTCACTAGCTTAAATTTAATGCCTTGCATATAGATCCGAAACCGTCGCAATGCGTAAATAATGACTAATGTTACTAACTCGAAACTATGGTACTTACTCTCGTCGTCGCTTGCACGCTTCGAGAAGTACATTACCGGGTGAAGTTTTTTATCAGCCTTGCGCTGCAGGAAGACGGCTCCGAATCCAGCTGCACTGGCGTCGCAGTGTAACTCCTATCTCGTGGCATGGATTATATAGACTCAAAATCCGTGCTTCGGTTAGTTTTCGTTTTAATTTTTCGAACGCCTCGATCTCTCTATTGTCAAAGCAAAAAGTCCCGTCCTTCTTTACTAGGTCATAAAAAGGTTTGGCGATTACAGAGAATCCCTCAATAAATTTTCGTAAGTATGAGCACATGCCTAAAAATCGTTACACGCCACGAATCGTTTTTGGAATCGGATAATTACTAATTGCTTATATACGGCGCTTCGTCGGGCCAATGCTGTTTTGCGTCACGTAATAGCCCAGATACTCAACCTTCTTTAATAGAAATTTACACTTATCGAGGCGCAATTCAAGACAATTTTCCACTAATACCGACAGAATTTCTTTTAAGATTTGAATATGGTATAACAGCGTCTCCGTGGCCACCAGAAAATGATCTATGAAAGCCACTAAATCACCGTTTCTTATAAATTTTGACAATACTTTATTGATGTAACTTTGTAAACCATACGGAGCTACTTTGACCTCAAGCGGCATTTTTAAGGTATTTTTAAGGAATTCAAACAAACCTTGCGGTGTAATAAATGCTGTGTATTTCACGAATTCCTCTACGACCCGGATATGGTGGAAACCAAGGACTTCAAGGGCGTCTAATTGATCCTCAATGACCGGTAACGGTGAATTCTCACGTATCATGACTTTATTTAGCGCTCTGTAATCCACACCAAGTCTCGGTTCTCCGTTTGTCTTTTTAACCAGCACGATTGACGATACATATTCCGATTTGCTCGGCCGTATGACACCTTTTGCTAATCATTTATCGAGGATTTCCGAGACCTGACTTTTTTCCACGTAGGATAGTCTGCGCGGCGAAAAATGAAAAGGCTTATGCTCCCGTAAAACAATCGCAACTTAGCCTCTACTTCAGATTCCGACGGACGCTCACGATGCAAATACTCCGTACTGAATAATCTTCTGAACTCGTTTTGCGTTACTCAGGGGATTTCATGATTAATGTAAAGCGAGTCAGTCAATAGCGTTGTCAGTTTCACTATATACATCTATATTCAAAATGAAACTCGCATCATTTGTCTCTACCAACCTCTGAGCTAAATCGGAACACAACATATTGAGAGCGTCTCTTCCTAATTCTACCTATGTTTACATCGTGTCGTCCGGAACGACTAAGAGGCGCGCGCTTCTTGCTAACCGTTCGTTCACCTCTCCAGTCCCTCTTGTACGTTAATTATTTCGCTCAGCACATGTTTTGATTTTATAAAACTTACTGGACTACCTGAATCTAAGAGAGTATACAAACGCAAACACTTTTTGACGCTGTCAACATTTAAATCATACATTACATACTTAAAATAATTATCTTCTGGTTGCCAGTCCTCGTCGATACTGTGGACTACACGCTCCCTTGGAACCTCCGTCGTCCTCCTGGGGCAGTCTCTCGCCAAGTGATCGCCGTCACCGCAGATAAAGCAGGGCCTCCTGCCTCCGCCTGATTGGTTGCACTTTACTCTCGTGTGTCCTTCTTTATGGCAGTTGACGCACATCCTCGTCTACCTTGTTTTTGGATGGGGCCGGTCTTTTGACTGTTGCACCTCCGCACCAGTCTTCGGGTGTTTTTCGTCCCGGCGAGTCATTGTGATTTTCTCGAAAGCTTGTAAAATTGACGATGCTGACTCGAACTTTTGCAACCGAGCCTGATTCTGTAACTGGATATCGGGTATACCATCGATTATGTACTCCATTATTTCTTCTTCCGACAGCGAGACTCGATTCGCCAGGATTCTCTTCTCGTGAAAGTATTCGCTGAACGCCTCATTGCTGCGCCATCGTCTGGATTCAAATCGTCGCCGAAGCGCCATCTTGCTAATCTTGTGTTGAACCATTGAACTCATTTCCTCTAACAATTCATCAGTCGTTTTTTCTACGTATTCAGTTATTCAGTCTTTGAATAAAACCATTGATGCGCTGCGCCGGCTAACTTCATGCCGATGAGAATCTTTTTCGAATTGTCGTTTAGTTCGTACGTCGTCTTTAACAAGTTCAGCTGATTTTCCATATCTCAAACGTTCCCATACTGCTATCGAATTCCGCCAGCAAATTTGGGAGTGCTTTTACATCTCGTCTTGCGGGTTTCAGCTGTCACTTCCTCGGGGTGATGCGCCTGAGGCGACGCTCGCAACAGCTGCATCTCCCTTCGAACCAAGCCCAGCTCTCTAACCATGAGAGCCTTCCTCTCCAGTAAAATCAGCTCTCGCTGAGCTTTCTCTAGCGAAACAGAAGCTCTCCGGCCGTGCGCTCTGCTTAGCCTGTCCTCGGGGACAACATCGTCTTGATTGATTCAAAATACGCTCGTCATTCTGCGCCCCCCCCCCCCTCCCGTCCCTCGGAATTACCTCGTCTCCGCGCCACGCTAACATCGGATCGGCACTATACAGTCTACTGATGAGTTCATTTTTAGTCCCCGACATTGGAAGTGACCTCTGCTGCAATTTAGCTTTGAGTTGCAATACGGAAAACTCATGCGCTTCCCTAATCCTAGAAGCCGTTTATTTGTGCTGCGCAAACACCTGACGCTCTGCGGCCACTGCCACGTCATCCAACGGTTTTTGCGTGACTTGGTCAGTACACACCGAAATCTTCCTTATCGCTCGCACAGGTCACTGGCGTTGCATCGCTTCTCCGATTGAGTGTCCTGCTTAGCCTGTGCAGTACGCCGCTGATCTCAGATTGCGCGTACAAAGCGATTGTCCGGTTACTCCGAACCCGCACACGACCGATTTCCTACGGCTATAACTGCACCACTCTTCCTGGTCGTCACTGGCTAACAACTCCAAAAGTCTGTCGATCCCAAACGTACAGCACTCTTGCTTGCTGCCGCGTCGATTCTCACTCGCTATTAGCGCAGAACTCGTGAACACTTTACTTCCGATTTTACGACGAAACGTCTTCAAATATGCAGTCTATTTGCGCACGAGCTACAAGTCCGTTGTCATTTGTTCGATTTCCCGCGTCTTGCTGCAATTTAGATCACTTTCTCGTTGAGCGGCTTTCGGACGCCATGTTGGCGACTTTTGCACTGCGGTTCCGCCGATTTTTGTCGACTCACTTCTTCCCGATGGACCTCGAACACTTACTTGCTCAATCCCAGTTCTGAGTTTGTAAGGGACGTATGGAGAAGAAAGAGGAAAGCCGGAAGATATACATATGGATAATAATACTGTTGCTTTTATTAGGCTTTGTCAAAGTTACAGAGGTGTTTATACCTCGGAGGTCCACGGGAGAGAGAGCGTTTCGCTTTCCTGCCGGCTTGTGTCGCCGCTTCTCCTCCCACTTACATACTTTCAGTATACGTATACGATGCTTATACGAATCCTTCGCGCACAACAAACGCCTCGCTCGGCTTTATACAGCGCTGTCCTCTTACAATAGAAGATGTATCATTGATTCAATATTCGATACATTACCCAAGAGAATTTCGAGAAAAAACTATAATATCGTCTGATGGATATTCGTATTATAAACGAAGAAATGATGGGAAAAAAATTATGCGTCGCAATCTAACTGTAGATAATCGATTTGTAGTACCATATTGTCCTGGGTTATTACGCATATTCAACTGTCATATAAACATTGAAGTAGTGTCCAGCGTAAAGTCTGTGAAATATTTGTATAAATATGTTTATGAAGGTTACGATGCCGCAAATATCATAGTTGATGAATCAATAATGAGAGGATAATTGATCACGATGAAGTTCGTAGTTTTATAGAAACGCGATATGTTAGCCCAGTTGATGCATGTTATCGTATCTTAAGTAAACCATTATAGTGTAAAAGTCATAGTATCATACGCTCAGGAGTTCATTTACCTCAACAACAGTCAATTATAATTCGTGATATTGATGATGATGTTGCCGTAGAGGCTGCATTAAATTGAAGCAGTATATTATTAGCTTATTTTGATTTGAATAAACAAAATATTTCAGCTAAACAATACACTTATACTGAAATTTCGGCTCATTATGTTTTTAAACAACATAATGATAATGGTCACAAAGTTTATAGATGGTGAAGACGGAAATCTGATTATAATTGTATTGGACGTATGTATTTCGTAAGTCCAAGTCAGGTAGAGTTATTTTGATTAAGATTACTTTTATTAAATTGTAGAGGCGCAAACAGTTTTGATGAATTAAAAAATGTAAACGGTTTTCAGTATATGACGTTTTCCGAAGCTTGCTTAGCGTTAGGTCTTGTAGATGATGATGAGGAATGGAGTCGAGATATGCAGGAAGCTGTAAGTTGGATGATGTTAGGTAGTATGCATCTGTTATTTGTTCGTATTTTGATTCATTATCAACCTGTGCGTCCGGACGAATTTTGGAAAAATTTTAAAGATGCATAATCAGAAGACTTTCTAAGATTATATGGAGATCATACAAGAGCTTACAATTTAGCTTATTCCATTGCTTGTGTGATTACATGGTAACTTAGCAGATATGGGCAATAAACAATATAACATGTTAAACAGTGATCAAAAAGAAATCATTGATAAGATTTTAAAAGTATCAAATGTTATTGATTATAACAGCTCTAGGTGTTTTATATCGATGGCCCTGCTGATTCTGGGAAAACGTTTGTATATACAACATTATATAATTTATCAAAAAGTCAAAGAAAAATGTTTGTTGTATGGCTTTTACTGGAATCACTGCAACGTTATTAAAGGAATGACGGTTCATAAAGTATTAGATTTGCCCGTAGCTTTAATATAATATAATGCTGCTATGCAATCAAAGGAAGCGCAATTTTTAGGCAAACAGGTGTGTTTATTTGGGATGAGGCAGCAATGGCTCCGCGTTACGCATTAGAAATCACTTATAGAACTTTGAAAGATATTATGAGTAATGATTTATTGTTTGGTGGTAAAATTGTCATTTTAGGTGGATATTTCAGACAAGTATTACCTATATTACTACGAAGCATTGGAAGTGAAGTAATAAATTTATGTATTAAAATTAGTATTTTGTGGGATGTGTTTTATGAATTTAAGTTAAAGTGTAATATCAGAGCTATATAAAGATATTACATTTTCAAAATTTGATTTGGATGTGGGAAACAGTGATTGAAATTACAATAATGATAATATTGATATTCCTGAACGGTCTATAACTATAGATTCTAATTTTATTAATTCTATGTATGACATTTGATAAGAAATCATCTTTATGATGAAATGAGCTCATGAGTTATATTAGTTGCACGAAATATAGATGTGAACGAAATTAATAAAACTGTGATATCGTTATTAGATAGTCGCAATGAACGTGTACATACAAGTGTTTATTCAGCTGATCGTTGTGATGACAATGGCTCAATGGCTGAAGCAATTTTACGAGAATATCTTAATTCATTGAATCCACAAAACTTACCATCTCACGAATTGCATTTACGAGTAAATTCTATTATTATGCTTATCAGAAATATTAGTTTACATGAAGGATTATGTAATGAAACACGATTAAGAATTATAGATTTAAATAATAATTTATTGAACATTAAAATTTTAGTGGGGAAAAAAGAGAGTCAAGTCGTTTTTTTTAATCGCATTACTTTATATTCTAATAATCAGTATCGTTTTACTTTCAAAAGAAGACAGTTTCCAATAAAATTGGCATTTGTAATGACTATCAATAAAGCTCAGGGTCAAGCATTTTCAAATATATTAATTGATTTGCAAAAAGATGTTTTTAATTATGGACACTTATATGTTGCAATTTTACATGTCCATTTTTGGAAAGGATTAAAATTGTATTTATGTTAATAATAAAGCTAAAACCTACGTTTTTAAAGAAATTTGGTAATAAATAGTACATCTAATTCCACTCCTATATCTGCCGTATTTGAGATCTATTTGTCTCTATTTATATGTTATAACAAATCAGAGTACAGTTTGTTGTAGCATGTGTCCAAAATTATCAACATCTCTGTCGCAAATTATAAATGTTAGTAACAGTTAATGACTGTTAAAAAGTACTTAAACCTGTACGTAACTATGTTAAATTGTTTGTAAATGTTACAAAATTTAGGATTTTTACACATTTTCAAATAGTTTTCAGGAGTTTTAAACAGTTTGGAGCAGTTTCAAATAATTTTGAATGTTATTTAAAATCAATTAATAATTTGCAATTAAACTATTTAATAATAGTTAATACTACTAATAATAATATTAATAATTAATTAATAATTCGTAATGAATTAAACGAATAATATTTGAGTATAGTAATAATTATTAATTTCAATAACAATAGTAATAATTATATTAATGTAATATTTTGACATTACAATGATAATAACAATGAAATTATGCATCACACCCGTGCTTCCAAACGTTCCTTTTTCAGCCCTTTCCAATTTCTGCTATGATTTTCGAATTATTCTATTACGGCCCTTTCCCATTTCGAAGCTGCGAAGTTTGAGGCATTTTATCAGAATTTGTACACTTTATTAAAACAAATCATCGTCAAAAAAGATTGTGATAAATAATCAAATCAAATTAAACTACTATTGTAATTATTACAAACTGTTAAAAACTGTTCAAAACAGTTATAGGCAATTACTAACGTCCAAAATCCTACATTTTATAACATTTTTGAACAGTTTATATCTCTTACTAACAGTTTTTAACTTTTTCGAACAAAAATATTTTCGCTAGGGATGATAACAAAATTGTAATCGAATTAAGGCGGCTTGGGAGCAAGAATTAGTAACATTACGAAAATTTTTTTGCAATCATTGTTCACATGTTATAAGGTAAGAAACGGTATAATATAAAAATATCGATATTAAACTAAAAAATTTATATCGACGAAATTTTAACATTGCAAAAGTAGATATCTCTTAATAAAAAAAAATTATCTAATTTATTTAATTTCACATTGGAAGGATTCATTTTTTTCCACATGCAATTTCTTAGGGAGTTAAAACCAAATTTTAAAATCTTCGTGAAGATACATCCCCCATGTTTATAGGTTCATGCATGTTTTTTGATTAACAAATAGATGAATTATTGCAGGTTTTGACGATTTATGATGCAAAATTATCAGGATGCAATGGCTTTAGTACGTAGTATAGGTAAACCTGATCTGTTTATAACAATGACGCGTGATCCTAACTTGCGTGAAATTAGAGATAATTTATTTACCGGTACAGGCTTCAGATCGTCCTGACATTTGTGCGCGTACTTTTCGTTTAAAAAAACAATAACAAAAGAGAAATACTTTAGCGAAATTTCAACTCACGTACATGTAGTAGAATTTCAGAAACGAGGTTTACCTCATGCACACATTTTAGTTACTTCGGAAGGTTAAAAATTGTCTACCGTGAAGGATATCGATAAATTTATTTCTGGTGAAATTCCTGATTCTGAGACCGATTTAATATTGTATAACACTGTGGTTAATAATATGATATATGTTCCATGTGGTAGTAGATACATCATTGATGGTCAATGTTTGAAACATTACCCAAACAATATCGAGAGGAAACTATACCATCTGATGATTTATTTTTGTATGTATTTCACTTTAAAGGTCATTTATTACATTGAATAAATAAAATACATTCTTTGTAAATAGTACGCACTGCACCCGTGCAAGCGCCCTCTCCACGGTCTTCTTTCCTAAATCTATGCTTTTTATTTCCCATGCTCTCCTCTATCGGCCGTATTCGAGATCTATTCCTCTATTTCTATGTTACAATGAAATTTGTTGTACCATGTATCCAGAATTAACATCTTAACAAAATAATTAATAGTATACATTAACAAATACATTTATATTATGATTTACATTACACAATGTAAATTACAAATTATTGTAGTCGACTCAAGAAAACACAGCCGCATTGTAGGCGCGCCTAGCGCGCCTAACATTCGGGTATATTACAAAATAGGCAAATTATGAGTTAAATCGGCGTCACAAAGACGTTCATAAAACATAATATATAGTCAATTTTAGATCAACAAACTTGTTATTCAGAATGCATATAAGAATACAAAATTTATTTTTTATCATACTGTATTAAATATATTTGTTGGAGCAATATTAACATAGGAAAAATGTTGGCAAAAGTTTATAGCTTGATATAAGTAAAGTAATAACGATATTCTGAATTCTATAAGTGTTTCTTGTGTCAAACTACAGATAGAATCAATGTATCATATTCAAATTCAGTTTTTAAATTCTTTGAAAAAATGTATTTTGTCTGCCATTTTAGTGATTCGGACTATAGAAGAATCTATTAAAAATATTACTTATGTCGACTGCAACTTACTATCAACTGATGAGAATCTTTCCATCGGTCTTACAGTCTTATAAATTAAATTAACATAATTAATATTTATGGCAGTCAGATTGCCCTTGTTTATAATCACCCCCGCAGATTCTGAAATAAAAACTAATAAATTTTACTAATAAAGTTTTTTCTTTCCAGGTTTTAATTAAGTTTTTATTTCAGATTCTGCGGGGGTGATTCTAAACAAGGGCAATCTGACTGCCGTAAATATTAATTATTTTAATTTAATTTATAAGACTGTAAGACCGATGGAAAGATTCTCATCAGTTGATAGAAGAATTCAGTTTTTAATGAATCTTATATCAATCGTTATATATTGTTTATCATTGTAAATTTAGAATATCTAAATCAAATAAAAATAGTACACTATTTTTTTGTATTTGCGATATTGTTGATAATGATATATATATATATATATATATATTTGTCTTAGCTTACTGGTGGACCGCTCGATGATCATGATGTCTCACTTCCTGGCTCTATTGAATTACAAAGAAATGTTGACGAAAGTACAGAGAACTCTATTATGCCAGTTCTCAACTTAGCTTCTGCAGAAGAGCAAGAAGATAATACTGAAGTCGTTACTGATTCAGAAACTGCAGTCACAGAAGGTATTTTTTAATTCATTAAAGTTGAAACATATTTCTTTCAATGAAGTAAGCAAAACTCGCATTTTCACTCTTGCTTTATACACTATTGAGAGCGTGCGAAAAACGTAACACATGCACAAATCACTCTACTTTGTGCAAGCTACCATTATTCTTGCTCGACCCTAGCTTTGCTTGGGCGAGGAACTTTACACTTGTCGACCACGAAAAAGCTTGTTTCGCTTACTGCGCCTGAAATAAATAAAATTCGATACATGTAAGCAAAAAAAATGAAATGTGCTATTTGAGAAAGTCTTAATTATAATTGTTTCACTCAGACAAGGATTCAGATGTAGAAAATAATACAAAATCAGAAGATGCTGGTATATCTAGATCAGGAGGTGGAGAAGAAGACGTTGATGCTGATATAGAAGTTTCTGAAGAAATAACTGAAGAAACTGGCGACAATGATTCGAAAGATGATAGTCGGGAAGCTGAAGCTTCTCCTTCTAGCAATACTAGACAAAGAGCTACGGCAGTAGCGGTTACTGCAGGTGCTGCATCTGGTACATTATCTACAGTACGTGGAGCTTCAGCAAGAAGATCTAGTAGAACAACATTTAGAGCAGCTCGTGGAGCAAGACCTACACCGATTGTTTGGGATAATCAACCTTCTTCCCGCGGTAAGAATACGTATTGGTATCCGTTACTTAAGTTATCGTTGTTTTCTATTTACTAACAAGGACTGACATTTTGCAAGTATTTACGTTACAAAAGCGAGTTAAAAACCGCTGCCAATTCATTGGCACGTAGCATCTTCCAAATTATTATATCGTTCCTATATGTATAGTATATATTTTAAATATAAAATATGTTTATTCATTATACTTTTTTTCCATCATTTAATAATTCATTAATATTTAAAAAATTGCATATTGTTTTCTTATTGTTGAAATTATTTGTTATTTGACACTTATTTCATTTAAAAAAAGTAATATTTTAAAATATAAATAATTAAAAAATTGCTATCTACCCTGAGATCAACTTACTCACATTTTCAAAGTCATATTTACACAAATTTTATATACACAAATAATTATTTTTAATATTAATTATTTTGACATGTTCAGCCGATAAAACAGGAGTAATGATAAAGTATGAGTATTACACCATTTTGATAAAAAACAAAAGCAAATAAAATATTATGTAAACACAAATATCAGTGGCAGTTAATAAAAACATTTACATACATTTCTAAAGGCAAAATGAGTGTATATAAAATTATATGCCCATGAACCATAAACGTTTCAACTTTAAAATTTTTATCGCAAAATTGAGAGAGGGTAATTCTTACTATATTCACTTCTTAAATCGCGATTATTCGAAAAATTAGTTCAAACTCAAAATAATTGGCCAGCGCATCTGACTAATTTCATGTTTTTGTAGAGCTCGCTGTAAACTAACTCAATAAAAAACAAAAGCAAGTAAACAACACGCGCGCGTGTCGCGCGTCATTTCCATCATCTAGTAACATATACATAAAACTGTACCTGAAAAAATACGGTTTGAAAAGCGGGCTAAAACAGTTTTAACAGTTTTAACCTCAAATATCTCTGAAATTTAAAACTAATACTTTTACCCTAAGAACTCATGTAATAAATAGTATACAAAAACTCTACATCTCCATCAAATCTACATCTCCATCAAATTTTAAAGTAATTAAATTTTACTCTAGTTATTGTGCGACATAGAAAGTCATTTCCAGAAATACCAAAATTTTAAATATCAAATATCTCAAAAACTAACCATATGATCTGGATGAAATTTTACATACGTATTGTCTATATTGCATACAAAATAGTCTATAAATTTCAAACTGATACATGAAGTACTCATAGAGAAATTACGATTTTGAAAAAACGTAAAAAAATTTTAACCTTAAATATCTCTAAAAATTATGAGACAATTCTTTTACCTAAAGGCCTTATACGATAAATATATAAAGTCTACATCTCCACAAAATTTCAACATGATTAAACCAATTTTTTGCTCTAGTTATCATGCGATAAAGAAAATAACTTTGTAAAATACGAAAATTTTAAATATCAAATATCTCACGAAGTAATTGAACCATCTTGATGAAAATGTGCACACATATTATCTATATCACATACAAAATTGTCTATAAATTTGGAGCTGATTCATCGAGCAGTTCTCGGGAAATTATAATTTGAAGAAAAAGTTGAAAAAATTTTAACCTCAAATGTCTTTGAAATTTATTGACCAACCACTTAGCCCAAAGAACTCAGCCGAGAGCTATCCAAACTCTACCTCTACAAGTAATTTCAGTGCGATTAAGTTAATTTTACTCCCGTAATCGTGTTCCATACAAAACAAATTTTTTTCATTTCCAATTTTGTTCTCAAAAACTAGTCAACAGAATGGATTAAAATTTTTACAGATTATAGCTATTTATATTCTGAATTATTATGATTTTTTTCAAAAAGATTTACCGTTTATTTTTGGAGTTATAAGTTTTTGTAAATAACAAAACAACCGTAATAGCTAATGTGCCATTTTTTTTATTTTAAATATAGGTTTTTTATGCTCCTTCGAATCCTATTTGTCTGATCCAAATATCTCTACGCTATCATTAGAACAAAGCCAAAAAAATTTTTGCGAAAATCGAAAATTCGAAATAAAACAAAAACGTATCGGCGAATCAAAAAATTAATATCCGAATTCGCACAAAAAAAGTGAGACCTGTTCGGTTACAATCGATGGAGGAGATCTTGAGATAAAACGGTTTAACACACACACACACACTCCCACACACGCACGCACGCACGCACGCATTTTCTAAAATCCTATGATCGAACTTCTAAAACCTCTATTCGTGTTTCTAGAGCGATTTAACGAAACTTAAAATTTTATTATTACAACGCTTCCTCTAGGAGGAAGCAACAAATTACAAAAGTAGATAAAAGGCCAAAATTTAAGCTATGTTCTGTGACAATTATTAACAATCAAAGTAAATTCAAAATTCGTTTAAAAAAACGCATTTCTATTTTTCAAAATTTTTGTTTCATCTAGAATTTTGTTTAACATATCTGCTAAATTAAATTGTAAGTCAATTTTACAACGTCGATTATTCCATTTTCATAGTCTTCATTAATGTAGTGTTACTGCACTTCGATGTGCTTTGAATTCTTTGTAAAGTTACCGAATTTTGCAATCGCAATTGCACCTGAGTTATCTTCATATATCGTAATAGGTTTGTCAAATTCTCCATTAAATGATTCACATAATAAATCCCTAATAAACAAGATTTCTGTCACTGCTTTTGATATAGCAGTATATTCTGCAAAAGTTGAACATTTTGTCACCGTACTTTGTTCATGCGTTTTCCAAAAAATTAAATTTCCATATAATCTAATTACAAAACCTGTTGTTGATTTTCTATCTATATTATCACCTGCATAATCAGAATCTTCTTGTACGGTAGTTTTAAATCTTTAGTCTTAAATATTTCAAAATTCTCATTGTGTGTGTGTGTGTGTGTGTGTGTGTGTGTGTGTGTGTGTGTGTGTGTGTGTGTGTGCGTGTGCGCGCGTGTGTGTGTGTATTTATAATGTATTTGGTCATAGCAACTTTGGTTTCGACTTAAATTGCGACAATGTGCTAAAGCGTCAGGCGCCCGGTCTCTCTCTCTCTCTCTCTCTCTCTCTCTCTCTCTCTCTCTCTCTCTCTCTCTCTCTCTCTCTCTCTCTCTCTCTCTCTCTCTCTCTCTCTCTCTCTCTCTCTTTCTCTCTCTCTCTCTCTCTCTAACCGCCGTCAAATTTTAGAGGAGTACCCCCAGAACTCGTTGAACCTGCCAGAAAAACGGATGCGGCAGCGGGCTCGTTTCAAGTACAAGGCGCAATTCTCTGGAACTTCTCCCTCCCCCCATCTCTACGTTTCCTTTCATCTTTTTCTAGCTTCCGTAGGGCGGTGCGCCAGTACCTTTTTGATATTGATCTTTAGCTCCCACCTGGCTCATTAGCTTTTAATTTGAAGTATGTTATGATGTGGCCGCTAGGCCCAAACTTCTGATACTCCCTTACTAGCACAGTATTAAAAATATGAAACTAAAGAAACTCAATCTTAAAACTCTTACTGTGCTCTGTAATCTTACTGTGATATTTGTTATGTAAATATTATACGACGTGGCTACTGCACATCAATGCAAGCGGACGAAATACTCTGATATTAAGATAATAATGATTTCTTTTGTTTAACCAATTGTGATAGACCTTGACAAAAAAAAAAAAAAAAATTGTATGTGATTGTATACGACTTACCTGAAATATTGTATTGCGAGATTTTTAATATTTGCGAGTTTTCATTGTAATTTATAATTTTGCCGTTGAGGCGAATAAAGGCCATATCTATCTATCTATCTATCTATCTATCTATCTATCTCTCGCGTAACTTACCACGATGTCCAAAAGGAGGTTCTGCTGTAAAGATGGCCGCTCGGGCAAGCGGCCGCACCTGAAAGATTGGGAAGGGTATTTTTAAAATAAAACTCTCACTCACACACCGAAATACAAAAGAAACATCTCATTATTTATTCTGACCATTACATTCGCCGAAATCGGATTTACATGAGCACTCGCGCTCTACACTTCACACACATTATATCGCACTTATTCTCTTCTTCGTCACCTCACGCTACCTGTAAAATAAACCGCGTCTATCACTATCTCATGCTCGTATTGTCTCCCTCAGCTCTCCACGAACCAGACCGCATGATGACGCAACCGAAAGAAAACCCTCCCCCGACCCCGAAGACTCTCGCGGCCGCCGACGCGCCCGTGTGCCGTCACGAATTCTTCGCCGGCTCCTCGTGTAACGAAGCCTCGAGTCCTCGAGTTGCCCTCCTTTTCGCTCGCACGCGCCCCCATTGTCTCCTCTCTTCCTCTCTTCCTCTCTTCCTCTCTTCCTCTCTTTCTCTACGTGTGACGAACATCCGGTTCCGCGAATCGCCTTCTGGTTCGCGCGCTCTCGCCTCTTCACTATCTCTCCTTCTCGCCACGTTTCGCCGAAGATCCGCTCCCGCGAATTGCGCTTTAGCCGAGTATGCGCGTCCTCGTCCACCGAAAGTCTGCTTCCGCGAATTGCATTTTAGCCGCGTATACGCGCCCTCGTCCGCCGAAAGTTCGCTTCCGCGAATTGCGTTTAGCCGAGTATGCGCCCCCCCGTATCTCGCACGTGCTTCCTCTCTCCACGTCCATCAAAAAAGCCCCGATTCCGCTAATCGCGTTTCTTGCCGCGTATGCGCATTCTCGTGTCCCTCACGTGGTCTCTCCACGTCTCTTCAAAAACCTCGATTTCGCAAGTTGCGTTTCTCGCCGCGGATGCGCACTCTCGTGTCTCGCACGCGCGCTCTTTCCACGTTTCCTCAAAAACTCCGGTTCCGCGAATCTCCCTCTCTCACCGCGTACGCGCCGTCTCGTACCCTGCACTCACTCTCTGTCTCCACGTGGTCATATCGCTTGCCAAAA
Source organism: Torymus aiolomorphi (assembly GCA_036365515.1). NCBI lineage: Eukaryota > Metazoa > Arthropoda > Insecta > Hymenoptera > Torymidae > Torymus > Torymus aiolomorphi. The sequence goes on along the minus strand of CM070874.1, from coordinate 227,067,629 downwards.
TCCTCCACGAGAGGAAGATTCCTGCCGCTCGAAAATCTTCGCCACACGCTCTGCTTCTCGAAATTCGGCGAATTCACTGACCCGCTCGCGCTCGTCTCCACGCACCTTTTCTCGCGCACTCATCACGCACTCACACTGCGTTCGCAACTTAACCAAAACGCACCCACCTTGTACTCTCGGGTGCGAGAGCGATGACGAGGTCACGCTGATGCCGGTCATCTTCTTCGCGGAACCGAACTCCTCCGCTTTCACGCCATCGCCGGGAAATCCCTTTCCTCTGTGTCTAAGCCTTGCCCTCTCCGCGCTGTTCTCAACTTCTCTCCTCTCGTGCTGGCTATCCTCTCTCACTTTTCGTCCCGCCAATGCTGCTCGTCTTGTCGCTCGTCCCTCGTGCACACCCCGGTGAAAAATCGTGAAGAGCTTTCACACACGCGCTCGGTTCACGGCTCACTCCGTAATGCCGGTTCGCGCGCGCACCGGCAAGAAGAACCCCCCTTCCCCCCACCCTCACGTGACCGCCGAGACGGTTGCCTGCCCGTCAGGTGCTGCCGTTCCGTCGTTCCGCGGTGCCCGCACAGTGCTGCCGCCTGTGCGCCTCAGCGGCGCTCGCCAGCGCGCGAGTTTCAAATGTTCGCTCTCTCTGTCTCTCTCTCTGTCTCTATCTCTCTCTATCTCTCTCTCTCTCTCCACATTCGCCTAACTCTACTTTCCTGCGGCCCGTAGTCTGTCCCCTTGACGCGCATGCTCTCACCTTCGTCTCGCCGCTCGCATCCATCAACGGGGAAGCAACAGGAGCGAAAACCGAAAATCAAGTCGCCCCCCCCCCCCTGTTAGCACTCCTAACCTCCCGTGTCGCGATCTCGGTCGTCGCGCAGCGAGAGAGAGAGAGCAGGGCGAAACATCGCAGAATACCACGTTACAACGTAATTGACACTATATGCTATATCTGGCCTTGTGCCTGCAGTAATATATAATAACTCGCTGATTAAATTTCTGTGTTTTATTCTTTCATCTATTTCATTAGCTTGTTCTAATTTTAAATTTGCTCCCATTGGAGTTTCATATAACTTAGCGTTTTCTAGATTCTATCTCGCAGCCAAAGATTCAATATATTTTGTTTGACTTCTACATTTATCGTTGCTATAATCAATATCAATGCCAATATAACTTTCAATTTTTCTTAAATTTTTCATTGAAAATCTTTCCATTAAATTTGTTTTTACTTTACTTACGTTATTTTTATTTTTGCATCAAATTAAAAGATTATCTACAAAAACTAGTATGTATATTGGATTTTTGCTTGTGTTGTTTACATGTAAACAATAATCATAGTTACTTTTTATAAATTTCATTTTCTCCATAAATTTACGAAAACAATCATCAGTTTATAGATGACTTTGTTGTCAGCTGTTTTATAACCTTTAGGTTCATTAACATATACTTCAGATTTTACATGGCCATTCAAAAATTCAATTTTCAACGTTTGTATTTTACCTACTGGTGAATATACATTTTCGATATAATCTCTTTGTTGGAAACTAATCTAGTTTTATACGTATTATCATTCTTTTTCTTATAAATACATTTTACATCTATAATCTTTTCGTTTTTCAACTATTTGCCAAATATTATTTTTCTTTAGACTTCCTATCTCTGTATTCATTGCCTTTTGCCATTCTTTGGATCCATTACAATTTACCGCTTCCTCGAATGTATTCGGTACATTTGCATTCAGATAATTGTCATATATAAAGTGAGTTACAGGATTTCCGTATCTATTCACCGGAATTTTCTTTCTATTCGATTTTCTTTGAATCATTAAATTGTCTACTTTTATTTTCTATATCCTTTGCATTATTGTTTACTTTGTCGTTTACGTCATTATCAAAATTTGTTTTGTTATCTCTATTCGAGTCGCAAGTCGACATAGAAGATAATTGATTAGTTTCGTTTTCATCGACATCATATTCGCTTATTTCAGATTCACTTTCATATATTTCATTTTCTATATCTTCATTTTCAGATTCAATTTCATTACATTCCCTATCCTTTTGATCATTGACTTTTTCTAAACAAATTAATTTCAATCCATCCTCAACAACTTTTATATGTCTGGCATTTATTACTCTATTATTTATGAAAACTCTATAACCATTTTCAGTGTAACCTACTAAAAGAGCCGGTCTGCTATCACGCACACGGAACGTGATATACATGTGATCGCTTCCTGTGTAGTCTTCGATCACATGCCAGCTCTCGATTCGCACGGCTAGACGTTCGCTTGCCAGGGAGACGTTGATAATGGTCTCCCTGTAGCCTGGTCGTCTGAAGGTCGACGTGGTACCTTGAGTTAGTACCACGAGGTCTAGTCGGCTGGCCATATCCATAACCAGCCGGCCCCTACGGTCCGACCGGGCTTCCCCCCACTCCGGGGCTTTAGCATTGAAGTCCCCGGCGATAATCAGCTCACCCTGCATCTCCCGCACTGCATCTTCCAGGCCCTCCAGCTTGGCCTGGAAGTCGCTGATGGTCTGGTTTGGAGTGAGGTATACGCTGATGTAGTGCGTTTGCTGGTGCCTCACCCAAACAAAACCGCTGCCGCCGCCATGACCCGCAATGTGGATATTCTGCGGGTCACGGTTCCAGATGGCTGCGATGCCCAGGTCATCGGCAAACCATCTCGGACCATCTTTGTTTCGATACTGTTCGCTGATTAGTACAATATCAGCGTTTTTCTTGAAACAGATCTGTTCCAGGAGGTCATGAGCTACCCTACTACTGTGCATATTGCCCTGAAGAACTACCGCCATTTTTTCTTGGCATTTGCAAGTGCCTCTCGGAAGGCCCCACAAGCTCCTGATCCCGCCGTATGGTTGCGGGAGTCAGGTTTGTCTGATTGTTCTGGACACAGGAAGCAACGTGGGGTGGCATTACATCCTGCGACCATGTGGCCTTCCGCCCCACATCGATAGCATCGCTTGCTGCGGTCGGGCCCTTTGCAGTCCGGGCTAAGATGGCCGAAGCCCAGACATTTATAGCAACGGATAACCGTTGCTCTCCTGCGAATCCTGCAGTTGACCCAGCCTATCTTTATGCGGACGGTGGCCATTAGTTTATCCGCAGCCGGTGTCTCCATGGCCATCCGATGTGCCCTCGCATTTGGCCGAGTCAAGACAGACTGCAGGAACCCCGTGTAGTCCTGCAGATCTCTTTTTAAGGCCTCACTGGAAGTGCAACTGTCGAGGTCTCTGATCTCCAGGACGACTCTGGGGACCAGTTCCCTAACAACCGTGCAGTCGTTTCCAGTAGCTTCTCTGAGTGCTTCTGAGAAGGCAGTTCTTGTTGCTGAATTGTCTTCTTTCAGCTCGAGGAGTACCTGACCTGGTCTTGTTTGCCGGATGGATCGGATCTCTACTCCACTCTCTTCCGGCTTGACAGCCTTACGTATGGTAGACAGAATGTCCGCATACGACTTGCAGCCTGCCGGTTTGAGCACGATCGCATCCGACTTTGTTCCCTTTTCTTTCTTCTTCTTTGTCTTCTGCTTCCCCTGCTGTTGTTGCGGCTGCTGTTTCTGTGGCTGGTGCTGCTGTTGTTTCGGCTGCTTCCGCCCTTTTCTATTTTTTACTGCAACCCATTCTTCCTTAGGGGTATCTGCCTTTTTCTTCTTCACCGGCTTTTCCCCCGGCTAGGTGGGCTAGATGCGCCTCGCTTCGCACTGCCAAGTGACTCGAGGCCAAGTGACCCTCTTGGTGTGCCCATACTTTCTACCAAGGACGTCGTCCTTTGCCTCCTGGCTGGGGTGTAAGCCCTGTCCTGCTTAGCAGCTCGCAGTTCCATTTTCACGGCGCATTCGAACTGCTCCAGTTGGTCTGCCATAACTGGAATCCCCTTCTTGATATCCGTTTTGATGTTAGGCTGTGAATTTAGCGCCTTAACCATAGTCTTGAGGAGCGCTCCCATTTCTGCGAACACCTTCTCCACCGCAGTCTGGCATACACCTTCCGTCTCCTTATTTTGTTGGTTTTGTTGGGTGTTTGAATTCATCATCATGCATAGAATATGTTTTTTAAGACGGTTTGCCCACTATGGGAGCCACACCTCGGTGTGGCGATGTCGGGTCCGTCCCAACACCTGACCCAAACCTCGGGCTAGACGGTGTGCGATTTGCCCTACGCAGCTTCGGGTATAAGGAAATACTGACCAGGTAATCCTTCACACCTGCGCTCAACAATGATTCCTTCAACCCCACCATTGGCTCCAGTCAGTGAGCACTCGAGCGGTCCTTCCACACTGAACATGCGTTTATCAATAATAATAATAATAATAAACGCAGAGGTTAGGTACTGACATCCCGTGCCACCCCGGTTAGGGAGTTTACTACTCTCCCTTTGGCTAGTCTAGCGGGAATATCCACAATTCGTTGGCCGCAGCCCATTCTCACTATGCTCATTCATTCAGCCATTCTCCCGATTTCATTGTTCGCGACCGCTTATTCATTATATTCACGGCTGACCAGACTATGCTGGCCGTTCCCCGATCCACAACCTGGGGACGCGCCCGGTAGCATAGAAAAATGCTCATCTATCGTTAGATAGAACTCGGGTATAATAATACCTTAATCAATCTATTTTGGGGAGAGTTCATTAAATAAATATAGTGAGCACCACGTGTTTTTTAATATTCTATCGGTTCCCAAAGTTTTATTTTAATTAAATATAATATTAGCGTTTCTAATAGTTCAAATTCACGTTCTCGAAATATTAACCCGAAAATACGCTAATGCTTGAGACTGATTATTTCTTTAGTCAATTGTTCTAGAAGTTAGCGAAGAATTTTTCTTTTTTGTACGCAAGAGGGAACTTGCGTATTTTCGTGTTAATATTTCGCGTACGCGAATTTAACTATTAGATATACGAATATTATATTTAATACTTTTACGATTATTATATTAAAAATCTTCGTGGTGCTCACCATATTTATTTAATGAACTTTCCTGAAATGGATTGATTAAGGTATTATTATTATAAGGAGGCACGAGATTCAGATGGCATTACGATTGTAGTGGAATTGTGCCGCGGCATTGCTAGGTACTCAGCCAGTGGCTACTGCCAGAGGCTATAATTGTGCATCTAAAATTGAATTAGACCGTATTATATTAATTTAACAGTCAAAGTTTGCGTTAAAAATTGTGTAATTTGGGCGTTAAATGGTTAAATGTTCTGACTAGCGACCTTATCTTGTGATTTTATGCATGACACTCGAATTTTATATATTATTTACTTTACGATGTATTTATTGCTTCGGTACCTAACCAAAGCCAAACCAAATAAAGAAATGAATACTCGGGTTGCTCGATTTGTAATGGAATCGGACATTTTAATATTTAAGGTGTAACATTCTTCGTATATATAATTATAAGATTATCTTCAGTAGTAAAGTTTGTGCCTAATATGTATATAAGAAGCTTTAATATTAAAAGCGAGGGGGGTGGGGGGGAGCTGAGAGAAGCAAAGCGTTAAAGGCGTTGCTGCCCCCAATTCTATTGATATTGTTAGTGAAACTAGTTTTACGTAAAGCTGACAAAATCTGCAATATATTTTAGTACGAAAATTTATACAAGTTTAAATGTAATTAAACTTATTTTGGTAACTCGACTATTTATATTTCAGGGCAAAACTTAGTACGAGGTCATGCAACACGAGGAACGACCAATGAGGGAACACGGATACGTGCTGCTAGAGCACGTCGAATGCGCTCAAAATATCCTTTCAACTATTAGAATATTCCAAAAGGTTTCCAAAACTTCGAAATAAAGAATGAGGAACTTCAAACAATAAAATTTTCATATGAAACTATTTATACTTTATAATAAATCTAAGTTTTATACTATTCTTTCACTGTCAATTCTGCTTCAAAAATTAAATTAAGCATTTTTCTGAATTTACATATTTTTTTAAATATTGAAAATTATTAATTCGATATGCTTTCTTACAGCGAATCTCTATGTTATAATTCGGCCCCCGTATAAAATGTCACGTGTATCTATAATATCAAATCGTATTTTAGCAGGTATCGCTAAAATGTATGAGAAGACCCGTTCTTTCTTCTGCAACTTTATTTAAAGAGAAAGTGAACCAATGCGTAAGAGAGAAATAGAAATTATGGACTTTATACATGGAATACAATGCTTTATTCATGTTGTACAAAAATACAAAAAAACATCAGTAATACAATAAAAGCTTCGGATGCTAAGGGGTCAGCTATCCAAATGCCGATATTTTGGTCGAAGAGAACAAATAAAACATGCTGATCTCTTAAATCCTAGAGCAGGACACATAAATCCAATACTGGGACAATATTAATCTTATGGGTTAATAAAACTTCATCCTAAAGTAAAACAAACTGCCGATAATGGGACAATTTATGGTTATATATGTGAATATGTAATACTCGATTACAGAAAGTTCTCAACGTCTATTTCATAGAAAATGTTGACGAACGGTGTCAGTCGTAAGAGAAGCAGGCTGACTATAATCTAGCACACTATTTCGATGTAGGAAAGGTATTACGACTAACTATAAGAGATTTTACTCGTTGAGGATCAACTAATCAATTTATAAAATTATATTATGTTATAATTTATAAAATTATATTCTGTACCTATAAAGGCTCTTCACAACTATAATGAGTGAAGGGTTTATATTATCGTCCCGTTCCGGTAATGGAATGGTGCGATTAAATACGACGTACGTAGATAATTGAATGATATATTTATTAAATACTTAATACGAGAGAGCGAGGGGGGGGGGGGGGGGAGTTCACCCATAATACGTCTGAGGGCCGTAACATCGACGCCCTCGTCGATGCAACAAAGGTGGGACTTGGCAAAATCCAGTAAAATTTTAATTTTTGGCCGCCATTTTGGGTCTGCCATTTTGAATTTTTATAATCTGAGTCCGATTCATAATCAGTGAATCCGGAAAGCCCCTATATACAATTTTGAGTAAAATCCAGTAATATTTCAATTTTTGGCAGCCATCTTGGGACTGCCATTTCGAATTTCCATATTCTGCATCAGATTCGTCATTAGCGAATTCGGAAAGCCACTATATACAATTCTTAGCAAAATCCAGTAATATTTACGCTAACATGGCGTCGGAAGGCAAGGAACCGTCCGATGCCCCTCTCACTAAATTCTGCAAGTGTCACCCTTCACTCAAAGTGGGGATGGTAGTGTGTATATTGTGTCAAAATTTTTATCACACCAACGAAACAGTGAGTAAATATAACTCAGGATGTCCAGTGAAGCTTATTAACAACGCACTAATAATATGTGAGGACCATCCAAACGAGGCCCTAACCTCAAACATACCATATGGTGCACTGAGCAGCGAAGCAAGACAACTAATAGCTCAAATTGAATTATCAACAAGGGAGCAAATCAAACAAGAAATCATAAGTGAAATAAACCAGGAAAAACAAAACAATACACTCAACGAAACAGTTTACGAAGATTATAGTGAAATTGAATCTCTGAAAATAGAAAACCAACTGCTTGAACAACTAAACAATGAACTACAAAATAAAATCAAAATTTTAAATGTACTACTTATTAAGGAAAAACAGGGCAACAACAAATATATCAAGACTTTCTCTGAAATTACGGCTAAGTCCAAAACCAAAAAGTAAAAAGGTACCAAAACTAATTATTAAAAAAACAAACAACAAAGATAATACAGACTTGGAAAAGACAGTTCTTCACCATCTAACACATGACAAAACAATACAAACAAAGAGTGTCTCTTGCAAGAACAAAGATACAGTGATAATAAATTGCATGAACAAAGAAAATATTAACTCACTTGTAAATACACTAGGCGAAAAACTATCGAACAACTTTAAAATAAAAAAAGAACAAATTAACAAGTCAAAACTAACAGTAATAAATATTGATATAGATTATGGATCTGATGAAGAAATCGAACTAGATATCAATCAAAGAAACTTCAGTAACATGTGCACGCATATACTAATGAAAGAACAGGTAGGAAATGTTAATAATAAGGTAACATCTAACATATATTGTACAAACATATCAAAGATAACAAGAGTATATTATTTGTCGGACACCAAAGTTGCAGAGTTTTTGACATTATAAATACAACTCCGTGAAATAAATGTGCCAGATTTGGTCGTAGCATCAAAAAGTGTAACAAGTGTGCGGATGTCCATTTACCATCTAAATGTACAAGTTCAACGTATAAATGTGCAAACTGTGATTTTAGTAACGTGAAGTTCAATACCAAACCTTCTATTATATTAAAAAAATTAAAATCCGACTTTTTCTTTTGACGACCGCTTCAGAAGGTTAACTTCCCCTCCTAATAAGTAACTTCCGGCCGCGTACTTATACCCACACACTTACACCCACTCACTCACACCCATCCACTCACGCCCACGCACCTACGCCCACTTGTTCTGCGTTTTACAGGGTTGAGACTCATTTGTACTTCGAAGGTATAATATAATATGTTAAATTAAATTATTTCAATAAAATAAAATAGAAACATAAAATTTCATTGATATTCTTTAATTTAAGAGTACTCATTTCATATACAAAGCCCGCATTATCACGGCGTTTGTTAGTGACATGAACTTTTATTTGTATATGGCCGTATATTGCCGTATCAGTGCTTAATTTTTTTACTTAATTTTTTTTTTATATTTTTTTATTTTTTGTCAGCTCATTTATAAAAATATTGCTGTCGATTAATTAATAACAATAAAAACAAGATTTTTTGTATATATTTTAGATACATCTTCAGTCCAAGTTTGATGTTTAATCTTCGGTCTGAAAATTTAATTTGCTGTTAATAAAATCTTCAAATTCTTTTTATTTCTCACTCTTGAACACGCAACATATAACTGCCCGTCACTAAATATTGATAAAGGTAAATATATTCCTACCTTTTTAAAGATTATCCTTGTGATTTATTAATTGTCATTGCATGAGCGAGTCTAACAGGGAATTGTCGTCTCGACATATGAAATGGTATTTCTTCAAGTGAAGGAGATAAAGTTATTCGTGGTAATATAACCGCAGAGCCAGCCCTACTACCACCAATACTTTCTGCTACAATAGAATACTGATTTAAATATTTAATTATTAATCTTGTGCGATTACATAATCCTTCATTTAAATTTAAATTTCTCAATAACATAACTACAGCCCCTACTTTCAATTGCAATTTGTATGGAGGTATAAATCATGGGGGATAAGTGTATTTAAAAATTCTATTGGTAATATTGTATCTAATTTTTCATTATTTGTATCATGTGTTGAATCTATACTGGCATACTCTGTTACTGATCCACTTATTTTAGATATTATTTGTTCATTCAATTTTATAACATCAGTATTTTTTGGCGCTAAAATTATAGTTTCGTAAAAATCAGGATTCTTTATATTAATTTCTTCTCCAAAAATTTCTTAAACAATATCTCCTTTGGACAAAAATTTCAGTTGGAATTTTTATAACTTAATTTTCAATTTCAAATTGATTTTCGATACAGCCATCTCCTATGCTCAAATCTAAATACACCAAAAAATCTCCTATACCAAAAACCAATTCTTAAATTCATTATCACGCAGAGAGAAATTTTGTAGTAAAAATTACAAATATTCTAGACAAAATTGTCAGTTTCTATGGTAATGGATGGACAGACTGACAATTTCCAACTTGTTACCGAAGTGCCTAGGTAAATTTTTTTTTAGTTACAGTAAAATAAAAAAATTAATTTTTTTATCCATATTAATGGTGTAACGGCCTGCGCGTGTGCGTGTATCGGTGTGCGCGAACGAGACATGAGGCGAGTCACGGCACACCGCGTCGGCACGCACTAATGCCCGAAAGGAAAACACCTCTCAACCTTGCGCGAAGGACAAGGCCGAGAGATGCTTGCGCGTGCCGACGAAGCAGCAGGTAGGCAGTATCGTTTCGGCCATTCCCGCCTGCACTGAGAGAGAGAGAGAGCGAGAGAGAGAGAGAGAGAGAGAGAGAGAGAGAGAGAGAGAGAGAGAGAAGTGCGAGATAGTGCACGCGAGTGCAGGGAAGTGCAGTTGAGAGAGTGAGCGCGAGCGAGAGAGCGGCGCAGCAGCGTAGCCGAGAAGCAGAGGGAGAGAGACACCATCAGCAGCTACCGCGGCCGAGTGAGAGGGAGAGAGAGAGACGCCGGCCGATCCTCTGCGACAGCTGGACTGCCCGCGTAGGAGCAAGAGAGAGAGAGAGAGAGAGCTACGACGCGCGGAGCGTCCCGCACTGCTCAGCTTGACTCCCTGCATCAGCCGGGACTTCGCGAGGTAAGCCCTCGCCAGGCGCTAGCGCGCTCTTCCCGCGGACGACGGGCGTCCGGAGAGCGACCCCCCCCCCGCGCGAGCGAGCGAGGCTCACCGACGCGCGTAGGTGTGTCGATCGCGCGCGGCGATCGACCAACGTCGGTGCGAGCCGCTTAACCGGGTACGTGTGTGCGATCGCGCGCACACGTACATTGCGTGCGCGGGCGCACCACCCGCCTCGGCGCGTACAAAGGATACGCGCCGCGTGTATAAAACGTATTAAGCCCGCGGGGCAATAAAGTTACAGTCTTCTTAGCTTCGAGTCTGCATATTATTTGGCGCGCATCCCCTTCCCCTTTCCACGTCGGTGGCGCGGCGGTATAGAATACCACCGGCCTCCGCGGGCGCGAGTACACAATACTCGCGCGATTCTGAGCAGCCGAGACAGCATGCACGAGAGAGAGAGCGCGACAGCGAAGTCGTGCGTTGTAACGCCGGTAGGTACGGCTGCCGACGAAGGCAGCCGATGGCGAGCGACGGCGCGCCAGCGAGAGCGAGGAGATTTCGCCGGGGGTTGGCACGAGCCAGTGCTCGCGCCTGTCAACTGCTGCGCCGTTCATTGGCAATTCCGCGTCGGGGATTTGCGGCACTGAGGGGAAAACCTACCCCGTTACAATGGATATATAGTATTTTAACATAGTAATAGAGACAGAAGCAGGAATGAAAAAACATTAAACTGAAAAAAAAAATTACGGAAGCGGGATTAGATCCGACGATCTTTGGGTTGCGAGTCCGACGTCCTACCGACTGCGCCATTGAAGCTGTTAACAGCAGTAATTTGAATTGCCGTTATTACTTACTGAAAATGTGTGTATTGTTTTCATTTTAACGTCGCACACGCCTCTAGTATCAATCTCCTGAAACACAATAATGCGCAGTACGCATGCGTGAGTAGACAAATACGAAGTTACTTGGTAAAATTTATCAGTCACGAATATCACGGCTTTTGACAGTCTATCCATGCGCTACCAAATTACCTTGGTAATTTTTACTCTAAAATTTCTCCCTGTGCACATACGTCAAACCTTTGATTTTCTTTCAAAAACATCATTTTACATTGATTCTATAAATAACTGTTTTTAACACAATTTTCAACTATTTGTGTTCTAGTTCCATGACGTACAATAGGTAATGTCTGTCTAAAATCGCCTGATATTACAAAAACTTTTCCTCCGAATACTTCATTATTATTACAAATATCTTTAAACATGTGATCAACTGCTTCAAAGGCGTATTTTGAGGTCATTGTAATTTCATCCCATATTATTATTTTTGTATTTTTAATGATATCGCCATCTATACTGTTTGAAATTATATTGCATGGGATTTGTTCATTTATATTAAGGGGATGCCTTACTCAACTGTTACCGACCGAGTCGATTCGGATGTTTTTTAATTAATAACAATAAAAATATACTGAATTATGCAAAATAAAGAGAACTCTCTTCTGTATTTTTTTATATTCTTTGATTGTGGCTAAGTTTCAAGTGAAAAGATGCATTAGTTTTTGCAAAAACTTTCAACGAAATATGAGATTTTTGCTCGCGTCATCTCGAAATTTTGTTCAAAGTTTACATAAAAACTAATGAATATTTTGATATGAAACTTTGCACAAAAGTATAATATGCCGAAACTTAGAAGAGAGTTCTCATCATTTTACGTAATTCGAAAAAAAATAGATTATTGTACCATATGATATGGTTACGTGTAACATCGCCACAGTCATAAACAATAAAAATAATATCAACTGATAAGAATTTTTCCATCGGTCTTACAGTCTTACAAATTAAATTAAAATAATTAATATTTATGGCAGTCAGATTGCCCTTGTTTATAATCACCCCCGCAGAATCTGAAATAAAAACTTAATTAAAATCTGGAAAAAACTTTGTTAGCAAAGGACGATCTGACTGCCCACCACCACCACATTGTCCGACGTTTCGAGCCTGCTCCGGCTCCTCCTCAGGGACTGAAATAAAACCCGCGATACACCTCCTTATATACCATGCACCCATACCCCCTTCTTTTCTCTTACCCCACCACCCTCCACATTCCCCTCTCCAACTTGCCATTCTCACTTAAATTAATAAAGAATGATAAATGTTATCTAATTTACTTGACTCTATCATTAAATTTACATTATTCCGATTTCTTAGAATGTGAATACTTTCAAGGCTTTCCCTCTTATATTTATTCTTAATCCCCTGTTCCAAAATATCCACACTCCCAAAATCGAAAGAATGCAAACTATTTAAACAATGTTCTTTCAAACCCGATGTACAACTTGAGCTGCGTAAACTATATTGATGTTCATATATTCTCTTTTTCAAATATCTACCCGTTTGACCAATATAACAACCATTACTATCCCTACAATTAATTTTATAAACAACTCCCGATTTCAAACATTTATCATCCTTGTCTTTACAATTACTAAATAACCTTTCTAAATTATTATCATTTCTAAAGAAAACTTGAATATTATGTTTACTAAAAACCCTTCTAATCCTTTCCGACAAACCTCTAACATATGGTAAACTAAAATATGCATTCTTTCCATTTCTATTCCTTGTTTGATTATCTACCCGCTGCTTCAATCCACCATTATAAATTTCCCACACTCTCTCATCAATCATTTTATCAATAAATTTTACGGGATAACTATTTTTAATAAATGTTTCTCTAACTAAATTTAAATTCTTTTTCCTAAAATCTTTATGTGACAATTTAATCGCTCTGTCAATGACACCTTTGATCGCACCTGTCTTGTTTCCGAATTGGTGGTGAGAATCAAAATTTAAAAATCTACCTGACCATGTAGGTTTTCTATACCAATCTAATTTCACTCTATTATTATTACCTCTAATGACTCTAATATCTAAAAAACTCAATTGATAATCTTTCTCAACTTCTTTTGTGAATTTAATTCTATCATGGATAGAATTAAACACATCCACCATTTCATCCACAAAACATTCTGGTACAACTGCAAAAATGTCATCAACATATCTTTTAAAAATAATTGGCTGAAAAACCAACTTAGACAAAGCAATACTTTCCAATTTTTCCATTACTAAATTGGCTATAACAGGTGACAAAGGTGATCCCATTGGACAACCATATCTTTGTTCATATAGACTATTATCAAAAGAAAAAATTGTGTTTTTAAAAACCAAATTAAGTGCCTTTATAAATTCATCTTTTGTTAAACTAGTATGTACTTTAATTTCAGACCATTTATCTTGTATAATATCATTCAACAACTCTAAAGGTATATTTGTAAACAAAGATACTACATCCAATGAAACCATCCTATGATCATTCGGAATAATAATATCTTTCATTATACCATAAAAACTCCAACTATCTTTAATATATGAATTTGTTTTACCTACTATCTTGAACAATATATTAGACAAAAATCTAGCAAGTCTATACGTCGGAAAATTTATCGATGATATTATTATTCTATATGTCAACTGTTCTTTGTGAATCTTAGGAAGCCCATAACATTTAGCTACAGTGCCATTTTCACATTTTAAATATTTAAACATACTATCCTTAATATAGGCTTTTGTTTTCCAATGCATCAATAATTCTTTCAATTTATCTTGTAGTCTATTGATATGTGGATTCCTAATTTTCACATAAGTGGTATCATCCTCCAACATAAGTTGAATTTTATTAATATAATCCCTTTTATCTGAAACTACAGTTACATTTCCTTTATCTGCTTTTTGGAAGATCATATTCGGATTCTCTCTCAAGAATTTCTTCGTTATTTTTAAATCATGGAATAAATTACTGTTCAAATAATTATCAAATCTATGTTCTCTTTATATTTGATATATAGTTGATATTAAATTGCAGTCGACATAAGTAATATTTTTAATGATAAAACTAAGGTCTATTAAAGGTGGGGTAAAATGTTTTTTAGAGATATATATGGGATTTATGGGAAGGTGGTAAAAGATTATTGCTCAAAATGGGTAAAAATGGTTTTAAGGATTGTAATTTTAAAGGAGCAACTCACTTTTCTTATAAGGTGTAAAAAATCAAATATTTTTCCTAAACATATTGGAAAAAAATTTGATGATAAGGGTTTTTATCGGGATTACAATAAAAGAGTTTCTTATGATCTAGGGAAAAATATTTTCTTTTTCAAAAATAAATTACTTAACTTAGAAATTAGAGATTTGAATTTTGAAATTAATCGTTTGAATAAATATTTATTAGAGCTTGAAAGATATTTATATAATAAAATAAACAGAACAATGATTTGCAAGAATTTTTTCGTGGTCAAAAGAGGCACTTTGAAAAAGTAAAATATAACCATAGGAGTAAATTAAAAAGAAAATTTGAATATTTAAAGCATAGAAAACACTCTCAGGTCAATCAAACTAACAATGTTAATAAGGATTGGTTTAGAAATTTAACTGACAAAGTAATACCAGAAGAAGTGGTAAATATCATGTCAAAGGGTGCTAAATTTGGAATATCATATTCAAGTAAATCTCTTCCGATCAAGAATATCATCGCTGAGGTAGAAAGTAGTATGAGTAGTTTTAATCTGGAGTTTAAAAAAAAAAAAGAATGTAGGAGTTCTTTAGTTAAAGTTGTTAATAATTTTAAAAGAGAACATAGATTTGATAATTATTTGAACAGTAATTTATTCCATGATTTAAAAATAACGAAGAAATTCTTGAGAGAGAATCCGAATATGATCTTCCAAAAAGCAGATAAAGGAAATGTAACTGTAGTTTCAGATAAAAGGGATTATATTAATAAAATTCAACTTATGTTGGAGGATGATACCACTTATGTGAAAATTAGGAATCCACATATCAATAGACTACAAGATAAATTGAAAGAATTATTGATGCATTGGAAAACAAAAGCCTATATTAAGGATAGTATGTTTAAATATTTAAAATGTGAAAATGGCACTGTAGCTAAATGTTATGGGCTTCCTAAGATTCACAAAGAACAGTTGACATATAGAATAATAATATCATCGATAAATTTTCCGACGTATAGACTTGCTAGATTTTTGTCTAATATATTGTTCAAGATAGTAGGTAAAACAAATTCATATATTAAAGATAGTTGGAGTTTTTATGGTATAATGAAAGATATTATTATTCCGAATGATCATAGGATGGTTTCATTGGATGTAGTATCTTTGTTTACAAATATACCTTTAGAGTTGTTGAATGATATTATACAAGATAAATGGTCTGAAATTAAAGTACATACTAGTTTAACAAAAGATGAATTTATAAAGGCACTTAATTTGGTTTTTAAAAACACAATTTTTTCTTTTGATAATAGTCTATATGAACAAAGATATGGTTGTCCAATGGGATCACCTTTGTCACCTGTTATAGCCAATTTAGTAATGGAAAAATTGGAAAGTATTGCTTTGTCTAAGTTGGTTTTTCAGCCAATTATTTTTAAAAGATATGTTGATGACATTTTTGCAGTTGTACCAGAATGTTTTGTGGATGAAATGGTGGATGTGTTTAATTCTATCCATGATAGAATTAAATTCACAAAAGAAGTTGAGAAAGATTATCAATTGAGTTTTTAGATATTAGAGTCATTAGAGGTAATAATAATAGAGTGAAATTAGATTGGTATAGAAAACCTACATGGTCAGGTAGATTTTTAAATTTTGATTCTCACCACCAATTCGGAAACAAGACAGGTGCGATCAAAGGTGTCATTGACAGAGCGATTAAATTGTCACATAAAGATTTTAGGAAAAAGAATTTAAATTTAGTTAGAGAAACATTTATTAAAAATAGTTATCCCGTAAAATTTATTGATAAAATGATTGATGACAGAGTGTGGGAAATTTATAATGGTGGATTGAAGCAGCGGGTAGATAATCAAACAAGGAATAGAAATGGAAAGAATGCATATTTTAGTTTACCATATGTTAGAGGTTTGTCGGAAAGGATTAGAAGGGTTTTTAGTAAACATAATATTCAAGTTTTCTTTAGAAATGATAATAATTTAGAAAGGTTATTTAGTAATTGTAAAGACAAGGATGATAAATGTTTGAAATCGGGAGTTGTTTATAAAATTAATTGTAGGGATTGTAATGGTTGTTATATTGGTCAAACGGGTAGATATTTGAAAAAGAGAATATATGAACATCAATATAGTTTACGCAGCTCAAGTTGTACATCGGGTTTGAAAGAACATTGTTTAAATAGTTTGCATTCTTTCGATTTTGGGAGTGTGGATATTTTGGAACAGGGGATTAAGAATAAATATAAGAGGGAAAGCCTTGAAAGTATTCACATTCTAAGAAATCGGAATAATGTAAATTTAATGATAGAGTCAAGTAAATTAGATAACATTTATCATTCTTTATTAATTTAAGTGAGAATGGAAAGTTGGAGAGGGGAATGTGGAGGGTGGTGGGGTAAGAGAAAAGAAGGGGGTATGGGTGCATGGTATATAAGGAGGTGTATCGCGGGTTTTATTTCAGTCCCTGAGGAGGAGCCGGAGCAGGCTCGAAACGTCGGACAATGTGGTGGTGGTGGGCAGTCAGATCGTCCTTTGCTAACAAAGTTTTTTCCAGATTTTAATTAAGTTTTTATTTCAGATTCTGCGGGGGTGATTATAAACAAGGGCAATCTGACTGCCATAAATATTAATTATTTTAATTTAATTTGTAAGACTGTAAGACCGATGGAAAAATTCTTATCAGTTGATATTAAATTGCAGTCGACATAAGTAATATTTTTAATTTTAAAAATAAAAATAATAGATTCGGCGTGCATGCTCAGCAGCTCAGCGCACTGCGCATGCGCTGCAGTGCTCCTCGTCCGTCGTCGACCGTCGTCTGCAACGACTCGGCAGTCCGCGCCGCTGCTGCGCGAGAAATCGCGATCCGAATTTCGCGGCTGGATTCTGTCTGCTGTCCCAGCTTGGCCTTGGTCCGTTGGCACTGCCAAGAGTCTCTCAGTGAAGTTTCTCGCTCAACAGTGGCTTTTGACGTAAGAGGTTACAGGGTGCGACGACGACTCCGGTAGTGCTCGTGTTCGTACGGTAGGCGTTCCTCAAAAGTAGAAGCAGAGAGAAGCAGAGAGAAGCATCTTATCCCATACCAGGGCTATGCAGGCCAGTAGTTCTAATCTGTTTCTAAAATGTTGAGTAAAGTCAAAAGTCAGTTTTGAATTGAGTCCAATCAATTTATAATGAGGAAAGAACTGACATTATCACACTAAGAATTTCAAGTTTTATATTTTTTATGGCGTTACCTTCCAGCAAAAACTTTGTTTTATCAAACTAAAAAATAATTAATAACAAAAAGCAATAAATATAGATTACTTTTCTTGTTAATTATTTTTAAGATTAATAAAACTAATTTTTTGATGGAATCTCTTCTGTTGTCTCATATTCCTTTCTTTCTAGTTGTGCTACGAGGGAGGGAAGGAGCTGTATTGAGGAAGCTGTACATCTCTTTTCTGCAGGTCACTGTGACTTCTTCTAGATTTACTACACTGCTATTGATGTTAGTCAAGCACTTTAATAATCTAGTTATGGGCTTTTCTTTGAGTAAGTATTATTTCAATAATCTACTTCTTTCGACTGTTACTCTAGCCTCTTTCTTTTCTTGCAGGGTTTTTATTTTTTTTCCAGAAGAAGCAGTAACAATATAAAGGCCATCTGTCATATTTGGCAGGTTTATTCATCATTCATTGATGTGGTTGATATTTACTTTGACAGAATGTGTTTTAGTATTTAATTCAAAAAGAGTAAGTATAAGAATGATAGAATTCCACTTTTATAATTCATCTCTGGCATCTCATGTATTTTTAAGCTAACAATCTTTCTGTAAGTAGGTATAATTTAATAAAAAAATGAAAATATGTAAATTTTTCAGTTTCACAGTTCTAGAAAATACACAAGCAGTGTGGTGTCTCAGCTAAAACTAAAAAATGGCATAATTTCATTTTTTTTTTTTTTTTTTATTAAATTATACCTACTTGCAGAAAGGTGAATACAGCTTTCAAGATGCAGAAAGATACATGAGATGACAGAGATGTCTTATTGGAGTGTTGTATTCCAATCATTCTTATACGCTTTTGATTAGTACTAAAACCCATCACCGCAAATAAATATCAATAATATTGAATAGCAAATATACCTGTTAAATCTTACAGGGGATATTGTAGAAGCAGAATGAATTTTCTTTTCAAGTTATAAATTTTAGTCCATGTAATTAAATATTAATCTGAAATCCTGGGTAGTTTGAGTGTGTCCGAAAGATCGACCTGCTATAACAGCTATGTTCACAAAATACAAGGCATCGAATATTGAATTTAAGAGGGTTGAGCAATAAATCTGAGAACATGTAAAAATTATGAAAAATTCATTTTAATCTGCAAAAGTCAGTTTGATTGTAGTATAAGTTAATGAATAATGATGTGACTTATCCGTTACCTACTAATTGACTTTTAGAGGTTATAATCAACTTTTCATAATTCTGACACATTTCTAGATTTATTACTCAATCATGCTCACTTAAAATAAATATTAAATACCATATTACAAGCAAGCCTGCTATAGCAGGTCTCTGCATCCATAGATCTTTCAGACACACTGACATTACACAGATTTTATGAGAGAAAAATTATTTAATTATATGAGCTAAAATTTAGAACTTGAAAAGAAGATTCATCCTGCTCCTATAATATAAAAGCCATTTGTCAGATTGAGCAACTGTATTCGTGATTCAATGTGGTTGATATTTATTTTGAGGTGATGTGTTTTAGTATTTCATTCAAAAGAGTAAGTATAAGAATGATATAACTCCGCTTCTATAATGCATTTCTGGCATCTGATATATTTTTAAGCTGACTTTATCTTTCGGAAAGTATGAATAATTTAGTAAAGAAATAAAATTATTGCAGTGAGTTAATGTTACTTCTTCCATTCTTGTAATTTGATTGGCTTTGTATGAAAGAAATTTTTATTTGGATTCTTGCATAAGAGTCATAGCTTGTCTGTTTTCTAGTACTGTGATTTTATTTCTTTATAAAATTACACCTATTTGCAGAAAGATAGACAGTTGAAAGACACATGCAATGCTATAGATGTGTTTCAGGAGTCGCACTCCATAATTCTTATACTCCTTTTCATTAAATACTCAACCATATCACCTCAAAGTAAATATTAACCACAATGGATTGCGAATACGTTTGCTAAATCTGACAGGTGGTTTTTATACTCTTATAGGAGCAACATGAATTTTTTATTAATGCAATGCTGATATCTTGTGATTTCTTTCAGAAGCAGCAACAGGAGACATATTATCAATAGAAACATGAGCTTACGTAAACCGATGAAGTGGCACAATGTTGGAGATGGCACGGTGGATAAGATCTGCCTACTGAACTACACAACGGACAGCTTTCCCGGAGAATATTTGCCCAGAGAATATGTATGTCCACTTTTTTTTAGCCCAATGAGTATTAATTAATTTACTAATTGAACTATTAATTTAATTTCATTTTTTAATTTTAATAGTTTAGTAGAGTAACATCCACATACTTACAGAAATCAATTAATTTTCCACTGTCATATTTCCTATCTTTCTGCTTCACTTTATAAATACACTTGGATGTAAAATAGTAAAAATAGTGTTTTAAAGTTATACTGAAACTTACTTTACATTTGATTTTGCTGCTGTAAATTTTGTTATCTATTACTGGAACTGTTGTCATTTTTGTATATATAGTACAAAAGTATATTTAAGTTTTAAAAAACTAGAATTGTAAGAATAATATGTATATAATATATCTAATGATAATTCTGTTTTTAGATTTGACAACTACTCGTCACCAATGGTTGTTAATGACTTCCCAGCAAACTAGGTTTACCAAATACAGCAGATTTCAGACAACTCGGTGCAGACTGTCCCACTAGATGTGAAGCACAGTCACTCGACAGACTTCTACTAGAAAAGGTATAAGCTGTCGCTACAGCTACTGCTACAGTGAGGTAGCCTGATTTTCTCCCAGTTGAAAAGGTCAGATAAAACCATATAAAAAGGGTGCAAAAACCTAATAACCTATGCAGTTTTTACACCAGAATCTGCAAATTTGTATTAGTTTTTATCAGACCATTTCAACCGGGCTTACTATAAGATTAAAATTGTCATTGAGCCAGTAACGGGTAACCTGAGCTGCTGGTAGGGTTTCTGCTATTCTAGTGTTATGTTTACGCGTATACTAGCAGGCTTTAAATGGGAAAAAGTTTGTAAATTGTGAGTAGAATCACGTAGAATTTTTACAAATTCATCAAACAAATTTTTCTCTTTGACAGTTGAATAACAATCCTTCACTTTATGAAGGCAAATATGACAAAAAGTATTTTTAATCCATTATCTTTATGAAAAAATTTTGTTCATGATGGTTGAAGGTCACAGAAAAAAGCTGTGTAATTAATATAAAGTGTATAATTATATATTACTGTTCTATAAAATATCTTTAAGAAACTGAATATATTACTAAATATGTAATTATATAATTTATTGTAATTATAGAATATATGCCATATACAGAAAATGAGTAAAACAAAAACTGGTATATAGAAGATCCGCTCTTCATTATTACAATATTTATAATATTAAATATTAAACATATTTATTACTTTTGTACAGTAAAACTATTTTTAGGAGTTATTATTATACTGTAAATAATGTTGAATGAATGGCCATGCGCATACAAGTAGCATGAGCAAAAATTTGTTGACAGCTAGGTGTAATGTGATTTATTATGTCAACTTCATTTAGATGCAGTAAATACTTTCTGGGATGGAGTTCTATATTAAATAGTATATATATTTTATAGAGAAGGCAACAGTCTAAGCTATAAAATTTTGTGAAATAATATTAGCAGTAATATGACTATAATCATATTAGACTTGTCAAAAAATGCACAAAAACTGTTTTTTTTACTTTTTTCACTTTTTAAAAAGTCCATAGCTTTTTTCTGTGACCTTCAACCATCAGAAACAAAATTTTTTCTTTAAGATAATAGATTATAACTTTTTGGACTTTACTACCAAAATTAGGTTCTGTCGAGTTCGTCTTCTACATAAAGTGAAAGATTGTTATTCAACTATCAAAGACAAAAATTTGTTTGATTTCTTTATAAAAATAACCATTAGAAGGTAGTGATTTTGCTAATGATTATGTTGAAGCAATTTAAATATTAAAAAAAATTCATAAGCTTTTAATTCCAGATGGCTTATCTGTTTTTGAAATGTGCCTAGTAAAAACAGTTTTATGCTATTTTTCTTGCAAGGCTTATTTCTCAAAATGTTAAAATTTGATCATGCCAATTCATATTCCACCTCTGCTTATAGGTCGTCTGGTGGGAGGAGTAAGGTGCTATTTCAGCGGCGTGCCACAAATTTCAGCTTCTATTAAAAAATTAATTTTTTCTTTTCGAGTATGCATTACCTCTGATGCAAAAAGTGTTTGAACTTGAAGTGAATTCAAATGTAAATATTATTCCTTATATAAATAAGAGAACTCTTCTAAATACACAAAATGGCTGTTAGTTATTAAGATTATAAAAAGTTTTTAAAAGAAAATTGATTCTTGGGAAAATAAATTTATAAATATCAAAATTTGTATATTCGTTTTTTATTGACAATAAAGTATAAAAATGACAAACTAATGATGCGTTTTACATACGTAACATACAGAACATAAATATATAGATAAAATACATTATGTACTTTTATTTTTTGAATTATTATAATTATGATATGCATGTTCAGCAGAACATTTCTATATGTACACCTAAAATGAATACATCTTATTTCATTTGAAAATATTACCATGTCTAAAGCTTCTGATGGTATTTTGTTATTTATATAAGTTTGCATAAAAGTTTTAATTGCTTGACGAATATCCCAATTAGTTTGTGTAAAATACTTGTCACAATATTCTGGACCCATAGTTGTTAATTCTTGCATAAGTCACAAAGGTTGATATTTCCCTCCTGTACTAAATGGTCTAGGCTGAAATTGAGGAACTGAGTCTTGAGTAATAATTTTTAACTCATTTAAATCCACACTATTCAATCCTGATGAAAAATTATCTACGTGATACTGATCATTTATAATACAAAATTGATTCTTTTCTTTGGCAGTAAGGATTAGAGTTCTGTGAAATCACAACGGAAAACCAGAATTTTCTTTATACAAATTGTCCTTGTACAGCTACAGTGATATAATTATTTGTACCGTACATCAATATCTAAATATTATAATTTATGAAGAGTAGCAGGTTCATATTTCAATGTAGCAATAAATTTAGCATAATCAACAAATTTTAATAAATTTCTGTTGCTTGCAAAAGGCTTTATTATTTGTTTATGTGATTCAAGTATGGTTGCATTCAAGTATAAGTAAGTTTCTTATTATTTTTTAAAATTAAACAACTAAGCGTCAGTTTATTTTCTCTAATTGAATTAGGAGTCAGTACTGGCTTCAAAAAACGCAAGATTTGATCAAGTACTAATGGAATATGAATGGGACAATAAACTGAACCCATTATTCTATCATTAGTAAAATTTTCTAAATTTAAACTTTTTCTATTATGCAGTTCTTTAATAACACATAACCAAATAGCATTTGTTATTATTTTTTGTACATTTAGTTGCATGTCCTTGAAATTGAGATAAGAGAGCACAATATCAAAATTAATAACTTCTCTAGTTCTAAGTTTAACTTAATTAAGATTCAGTAATTTTTGATTGAGTAAATTTTAACAGTATTGGATCGGCAAAAAGTAAAAAACTGGCTTTTTTCTCGCCTTCTGTTGAATACAATACAGCTACCAAATGTATAGGTAGACAAGCTTCAATTAATGTATCAAGTACCAAGGCCTTATCTGTTTTTTTCATGTTGTACAAAATAAATTTGTACGAAATATTTATATGATTAGCTGCTTCTACTGCCTGCACAGGAAAAATTGGATCCCTGTATGTTATTCTTACAGGATTTGGAAATTTATTTACTGCGTTGTTGTTTTCAGTTGCCATGATTGAATGTTTATTCTGAAAATTATTGTTGTGTTTAATTTCCTTGTATATCAATATTTATAAATAATTTTCTTAAACGTTTAATTGTATATTACAGCACATTATTATAAAATGTAATATACTTACTGTACAGGTTAGAACATTTAATTATGATCAGAGATCATGTTAAAAAATCTTAACTATCATTATAACATTTCATAATATATATCTTATAAATATAACTTATTAAGTAAAACTATAAAAAGAAAAAGTTTTTAATTAGTTTGCACTTATTTTTGACTATATATTCCGTGACTAGAGGAGGCACGAAGTATAAGGCCCTAGAAACATAAGCGCGTTTGCTCGCGTTTGGCTGCGGGTGGCCCCGGTCGGCCGCGATCAGCCGCGGTAAGAGCGCACGCGCTCGCTTCTCTCATTGGTCGTCGTAGACGTGCGCGTCCGCTGAGTCCGCTTCCAGCCAATGCGAGAAGCGAGCGCGTGCGCTCTTACCGTGGCTGATCGGCGTCGTAGGCGTACGCGTCCGCTAAGCTCGCTTCCAACCGATGGGAGAAGCGAGCGCGTGTGCTCTTATCGCGTCCGACCGCGGCCGACCGCGGCTGACCGCAGCCAAACGCGAGCAAACGCGCTTATGTATCTAGGGCCTAAACAAGTCGTCCGGGGCTCCGGCGCACAACGTTTTCCGCTGAAAAGGTGCTCAGTTGGTAAAGCAATTTTATCTTTAATGTTATGATTATCATACGAATCATTTAGCATAAATGCAGAGTATGTAATTAACTAATTAGTAATATATAATAATTATGAGTTAATAATGCAATAACAATTTTATAAGATTATTTGTATTTTATATTAATTTATTAATTTATATAAAACATATTGTACAGTAAAAAAGAATACATATTACATATAATGCATACATTTTATACATATTACATATCATGTATATATAATATTATTTCACTCAATTAGCTACTAAAATAAGCTACTTTTATACAGCAAATGAAAATGTCTTAAATTAAAATTTGAAATGACATACTGTTCTCTTAAACATAATCTTTTGTCAATTGTTTGTTTTTATAGTGGTTTAGGAAATTGGTAATAGCTTTCCTAATGTCCCACCCTACAGAATCCAAATATTTTTCACAATGATCAATCTTCATTGTTGTTTTTTTCTGTAAAATAAGTAATAAATTTTCTTTTACACTTGGACTGAAACAAGTTAGCTTAAATAAAGATGCAGGTTCATTTTCTATATTATATGTAATATGGTCTATTCCATGAACTGGCAAATAAACGTGGTACAGATCATTAATAATTTTTAATTCATTGTCATCCACTGCAGTCAAAATAAAATAAAAGTTCATTTGAAAGAAAATATTTGCTTTGTAGCAAGTTAATTTGAACAATCCCTTAGAAAATATACACATAATTTTGCCTGTATCATACATAAGATCACGACAAAATGATTTATAAACATGTTGGGTAAGAGCTAGTGTATCTAAAACATTTAATATCTGTTCTTGTCCTCTGTACATAACAGTTGTTGACTATTCATTCCAAAGATCAACAAATTTCCGTTTGTTTTTCGAAAGGGTTCAAGATTTCTTTTGCTTGTTGGCGAAGTTGGTGTACCTACTGTCGTAGAATACCATGCATCATGATGGTACATACCTCTTAGAACATTCCTATCTGCTTGATCATAAGGTGTAAAAAAGTGCTCCATAAATTGCTCAACTAATCTCCTTAATGGCTAATAAATATATATATATAATAATTAATGTTTCACATAGGTGAAAACCCTGGAAAGCCCGATCCTTGAAAAAACCTTACACCTCCATACTCGGACAGTCTTTGTAAGTATGGATCAGTCGGCTGTGCCTGCACATTACCATGGTAATACATAGGTGAGTACGCAGCTGGTGTCTGTGTATACACTGGCATCTGTGAGTACGCAGGTGTCTGTGTGTACACTAGCATCTGCGAGTACACATGAGGCGCAGGCACCTGCTGTGCATATACTGGCGCAGGTGCAGGTACTTCGGTATACTGTTGGTACCTGGGGGGTTATACAGACGTTTGAAATGGTTGCTGAAAACTCAAGGGATGCGATACCATCATTGGGCCAGCCTGTGGCAGTATAGCAGGTGGAGGGGCCTGTGTAAAGACGTACGGCATGGAAACCGCTGTCGCCTGCTCGGAATTTTTCACGCTTTCATAGATTGCATACACCGTCTGAAATAATAATAAGAGAAAATATTAATATTTTTGCTCAAGCAATGGTAAAAAAAGATTTACGTACCTTTTCAACATTTTTGACTTTTACGGACAATTGATTTTCCTCACGCTGTTTCTGTAAAATAACAAATGTTATCAAACTTGAATATAGATAATTCCATCCTCACACCAGCTAAATAATCGACTTACGCACTAGTTTCGAACGGTATATTTTATACCACTAGCGCCAAAAAATCATATCTAAGTTGTGATTTTGAGGTTAGAGTGGTATAAAATACAAATTTTAATCATTCAAATGGAATGAAACAAATGAATTGAAATGATATAAAAGAAATAATTACCTGTATCTTTCGTTGTTTTTTTTACCGTTTCCATGGGCGGCCAGCTCCATTGTTCCCTTGTGGAAGCTGGTCCGCAACACTCCGTCCCGGTGGTACTGCCACAATGACGGCATTTTCTGGCAGGTGCACGTGCTGCTGGCTGCCGTTGTTCAGGACTACGGACGGATCGCCCGCAGCAGCTTCCTTACCGACACCGATCACGGCATCTCGAACCGTGGGGACCTGGATTTGCTGGCCGCCGTTGTCATTGATATGAGGATGCTGGTTCACATCGCCGCGTCCCGGTGGCACTGCCACAATTACCGCATTTTGCGCCGGGAGCTCGTGCTGCTGGCCGCCGTTTTCATGGCTAAGGGCGGATCGCCCGCAGCATCTACTTGACCGACAGCGATCCCGGCATCTCGAAGCGCGGGGACCTGGATTTGCTGGCCGCCGTTGTTATTGATGTGAGGAAGCTGGTCCGCATCGCCGCGTCCCGGTGGCACTGCCACAATTACCGCATTTTGCGCCGGGAGCTCGTGCTGCTGGCCGCAGTTGTTCATCACGACGGGCAGATCGCTGGCCGCAGCAGCTTCCTCACCGACAGCGATAATGGCATGGACGATGGGAACCTCAAGCTGGCCCGCTGCCCCTTGATAACCATGAACCACGATAGCGGCATTTTTCTCGCCACCGTGGTTGCCTCGCAGTTCGCGGAGTCCGCCTTGTGGCGGCAGCTTATTTTTTCCCTGGCCTCTTTTAGTTCCTAATTGTAAAAACAAGCAAAACAAGATAAATGAATTGTATTGTTTCTTTAATGATGTTGCCTAACAAAATAGTTAGTACTTACTTGACGTTTTGATGACGGTAAAAAAACGTTACGTTAAAACGTGATAAAACGCGATGCAGAATAAGCTCGTGCCTTCTTTCACGTTCACTGGGCCACGCAGGAGTGAACAAGCTCATATCACATTTCAGAGAAGGCTCTTGGAAAATTACATTCAGAAGGAATTCTGCATGCAAAAATTAGATTGTACAATACTGGAGATTTAACATGTTTTGCCAAAATGAAACTTACTCCAAAAGGTATATATTTAATGTATTAAAAAATTCAATTCTGTTAAATATTTATTAATTATTTAAAAATAACAAATTATTTTTGCTTTTCAGCTTTATATCCATCTGTAGCATTGAACTGGAATATAGAACCTGGAGAATTATTAGTAGCACCAAATAAAACTCAGTGGATTTCGTTAGAATTTCGTCCAAGAAAAGATGATCTTGCAACAATACATCAAGTTGGTGTGATTCATGTTGGAACAATAAAAATTATACATGGTGATAAACCAACTAGATTATGAATAAGAAGGTAAGGTTATTTTAAATATAATTTTGAATTCTACTTACAAAATTTAAAAATAAAATCAACATAAGTATCGAAACATTCCAAAAATTAAAAAAAAAGTTTTTATACTATGTTTAAATTATTCAAAATATATTTTTTATATTTTACACATCAAAATATTTATACTACTCAGAGTTTTATTAATATATCCAGATTAATAGTATAAAATATTTAAATTTTTAATATTCAGGTTATATAATAAACTGAAAGATAGTGGCCAGTTAAGTGATAAAATGGATGAGGAAGGGGATGAATTTAAAGAAGTAATCCAGGGAATATCTAAAATAGGCTTTTCCTGGTGAAACTTTTACAAAAGATTTAAAATTAATTGATGACTCAGTGGTAAGACATATTTTTTTCATTCCTATAGTATTAATAAAATAGTATCATGTCACTACCAATAAAAAAAAATTTATTTCAGCAAAACCTTGGGGATTTGTGCAAAGCGATTACTCAAAATGAAGTAAAGTTAACAGTAGAGGTTCATCCAGATGATACCATTTCCATGCTTCAAGATAATATGGATGATTCACAAATATTTTACTCGTTATGTAGTGATCATGATGATGAATCTCATTTTGATGGTGAGAGTTTTATGCCGGCTAATTAGGTTTTTAAATAAGTGCCTTACCAACAAATTTTAAGAACAAATTTATCAAATTCTTGCCATCTCTTAGATATGCTCGAAGCACAAAGATGAAATTGTACAAATGATTTATTGCATGATTGCCTTAGACTCGTATCGGAATACAAACTTTATTATTTTATATATACATTTTAACAAGTTTAATATTATTAATAATGTAAATCAAATTTTATATCTTAATATAATAACAGTATTAGTGTAAAGTATTTGATATTTTTAATAAACAATGTCATTGAAAAGCAATTAGTTTTTCATTCAATTTTCATATTTAAATGTTGTAACATATCATTAATACTACGTGGATAGTACTTTGTTGCTGCACAAAAGGATGTTTTTAAATTAATCCATTCTTGCATATAACTTGGTACTTCAATTTTATCGAGTTCACATTATTTTGGGAGCATCACTCTGAAATCCCAATCGCCACAAGTCACAAAAGCACTTTCGTCCTTTTTCTCAAAATACTTCCCTTCCCGCAGCCACTCACAAAATTCTGAAAGCACTTCTGGAAAATATGGTTCATTGTCTATAGTTTCTTGCATTATTCCTGTTAATTCTGTACAAAAGTGGGATAGCATTAAATTCTTTAATGAAACCAACGTCTATTTGTTTCTTATAAAAAGACGAGTATTTGGGCACAGTTTTAATGCTGCGGGGTTGCTCCCCTATTTGTTAGAAGGGTAAATATGATTTTTTCCCTTGTATTTCTGATAAAATCAACACGTTTTTAAAAACAAATAAATCAATTTTTTAATTACGTTTTAACAACAAAATGTTTGTCTAGTACTTTTATTACTTCGAATCTCATCTATTCAATAAGCAATCTCTGCAAATGGTAACAATTTTTTCATGACTTTACAAATAATATTGTTGATATAAAACTTTCTACGAAAGTATAAAGTAAGGCAAGTATAGACGTTTTTTCTGTATAATCTATAAAATAAAAATATTTATAATTTTTTAAAAGAAATAAAATAAATACCAGTGATAAAGTCTTTTACTTCTTTGAGTCATTGTATGATGAACAAATTAGATGTAAGTAATTACATTCAAATTGTTTACTACAAATCAAGCAAACGAAAGTTGTGAAATCAATTATCGATAGTCAAGTAATGCAAACAACTCTCCGAAACAACTATATGACTGCTCTCAGAAATGTATTCAAATTTGTTCATTCTTCTATACAAATTAAACACAAGAAAGTACTGAAGTCAATTTATTGCAGTCAAGTACCCATAAGTCAACTTGACTGACATAATAGAACTTTTAGTACCTTGCGTGTAAAATTACATTTTACGCACACGTTTTAACTTCAAAAATTTTCAGCCAGCGGGCATAAAGTACTACTTAACGCCTAATAGGCGTAATAGCTCACATACTCCTTCAAAACTTTATAGAACCTATGCAATTTACGCACGTGTGGCCGAAAATTATTTTAATTATATAACTATTATGCCTTCTTTTTATTTCTAGAATTCATAAGAATTTTATCAGATATTTACGAAAAGTAAAATCCTATATAAAAAATTACATAGTTACCACCACATCCCCATTTTTCATTATTCTTTCTCAATTTTGAAAATTTTATAATATTACGCATCTTGGGAGAACAATAGAAGTCTATAGAGCTGCTCTAGCAGGGGTGGTCCTCCAATCTCCCATACATACTTGGCGGGACCGACGGTTTTCAGTTTAAGTTGTAGACATGGTTATTTTCATACAATTTTTCATATGTTTAAAGATCAGATAAAATGTATAAATGGGTAGCTTCTACATATTAAATACTGATCCGTATTGAATCTATTACTCTGTTTTTAAATAGAAAGTGCGAACCCACATGAAAATATCATATGAGATCTCATATGAGAATATCGGACATCAGATCTCATATGAGATCTCATATGAGAATATCGGACATCAGATCTCATATGAGATCTCGTGAGATCCCATAATATATAAAATAGCAGATGACATCACATATATGATATCTCATATGAGATCTGATGTCTGAAATACTCATATGAGATCTCATGATATTTA
This sequence comes from Torymus aiolomorphi, assembly GCA_036365515.1. NCBI lineage: Eukaryota > Metazoa > Arthropoda > Insecta > Hymenoptera > Torymidae > Torymus > Torymus aiolomorphi. The sequence continues at coordinate 227,037,511 of CM070874.1, read as the reverse complement.
CACGCGGAAAAAGGATAAAAAATAGGTGGCTTATAAAATGTTTAGTAAAATCTAAATCACTTTTGAGTAGACTATAATTTTATATGCATTTTCTATCTCATTTCCGCTTAAAAAAGATGGACACAAGGAAAAATAATTTAAGTAATGAAAGTAAATCACGAGATTCGGCACATTTAGGAATATTATATTTAAACGGTATCTTAAAAATTAGAGCCAATGTAATTATTTATAGTGGACTTATAGGTATAAACATTGTTAATGAATTTATGCAAAAATTTAGTATTCTACATTTAAAAAGCCCACCGGTAAACTGAAAACCGTCGGGCCCCAAGTATGTATGGGAGATTGGAGGACCACACCTAGAGCAGCTCTATGGACTTCTATTGTCCTCCCAAGATGCGTAATATTAAAAAAATTTCAAAATTAAGAAAGAATAATGAAAAATGGGGATGTGGTAATAACTATTTAATATTTTATATAGGATTTTACTTTTCGTAAATAGCTGATAAAATTCTTATGAATTTTAGAAATAAAAAGAAGGCACAATAGTTATATAATTAAAATAATTTTCGCCCACACGGGCGTAAAGTGCGTAGTTTCTATAAAGTTTTGTAGGAGTATGTGAGCTATTGCTCTTGTTAGGCGTAGTACTTATAGTACTTTATGCCCGCTGGCTGAATATTTTTGAAGTTAAAACGTGTCCGTAAAATGTAATTTTACACGCAAGGTACTAAAAGTTCTATTATGTCAGTCAAGTCAACTTATGGATACTTGACTACAATAAATTGATTACAGTACTTTCTTGTGTTTATTTTGTATAGAAGAATGGACAAATTTGAATACATTTCTGAGAACAGTCATACAGTTGTTTCGAAGAGTTGTTTGCATTACTTGACTATCGGTAATTGATTTCACAACTTTCGTTTGTGTCACACGGGCGTAAAGTGCATAGGTTCTATAAAGTTGTGTAGGAGTACGGGAGCTATTACGTCTCTTGGACGTTAAGTAGTACTTTATGCCCCCTGTCTGAATATTTTTAAGTAGGTACGAAAAGTTGTATTATTCAGTCAAGTTAACTTATGGGTACTTGGCTAGAATAAATTGATTTCAGTACTTTCTTGTGTTTAATTTGTATAGAAGAATGAACAAATTTGAATACATTTCTGAGAACAGTCGTACAGTTGTTTCGGAGAGTTGTTTGCATTACTTGACTATCGATAATTGATTTCATAACTTTCGTTTGTTTGATTTTTAGCAAATAATTTGAATGTACTTACTTACATATAATTTGTTTATCATACAATGATTCAAAGAAGAAAAAGACTTTTTCACTTGTATTTATTTTATTTCTTTTAAAAAATCATAAATATTTTTATTTTATAGATTATACAGAAAAAACGTCTATACTTGCCTTATTTTATACTTTCGTAGAAAGTTTTATATTAACAATATTATTATTTGTACAGTCATGAAAAAAATTATTACCATTTGCAGAGAGTACTTATTGAATAGATGGGACTAGTAGAAAGATTGTTTTAAAAAAATATTTAAGCTTTGATTAAAGTTGTTGGTACTCAGTTTGACGGATGTTGAGAGAGAGAGGGAGAGAGAGAGAGGGCGAGAGAGATAGGGGGAGAAAGAGAGGGAGAGAGAGAAAGGGCGGTAGGGAGAGAGGGAGGGAGAAAGAGATATTAGCAATACTATAAATTTTATTTTTATAGAATCCAGGAAAAACTTATACTTACCTTATTTTATACGGCGTTGTTATTTGTACGACAGATATGTCGTACAAATAACCTATAACCCACTTAGAAACATGTAAAAACCACTGTTTTAAAAATCTGATATGGAAGGGACTATTATTTCTTTAGTCAAACGTTAATCCTTGCCTATTTTTTCTTTAGTCAAGCGTCAATTCTTCGGCTAAAGAAAATTGAAGGTTAGATTTTACGTATATATAGGTATACCTATCTACAGCGATCTGACGTACAAATAACAACGGCCTATTTTATACTTTCGTTGAAAGTTTTATTATTTCTACTTTAATTTAGATAAATATATTATGACGGAAAAGTATTCTCCGTCATTGTCCTCTCTCCCCGCATTAATCATGTACTAAATTCTCCTTAGATGTTACAGGTGCGGACGATGCGGGAGGACGCCCGGCCGAGAGAGAGACAGAGAGAGAGAGAGAGAGAGAGGGAAAGCGCGAGGAGCGAACCGCTTAGACTCGAGAGAGTCAGATTAGTCTCGTTTTGGATAGCGCTCGCGCTCCTGGCCTTTGAGAGCCAAACTGCCAAAGTTCGTGACGTGCGACCCGAGAGTGTGTGAGTGTGAGTGAGTGCGCACCCGGCCACGACGGGGTGGCCTGTTCCAGCCCCATGTTGGGCGCCAATTTGTAACGGATAATTAATTTCCCTGGCTGCTCGGTAATTATCCGTTACAAATTGGCGCCCCTCGAAAAACCCACATTTTCGAGAACGTGGGTACTTAGGAAAACTTGAATTCGCGTGCACCGGAGTGTGGAAAATTGCAGCACGCGGTGACATTAGTTCACGCAGCGCATCAGTGTATTGAACACTAGCAATTAAACACCGGTGGGGTGGATGCATTAAGCATCACCGCACTCCGGGAAAGCCAGCGAACGCGCATCTTTAAACCAAGGTCTTTGTCGAAGATTATATTCGACAGCCGTCGCGCACACGCGCAGCGACGGCAACCGCGGACATTGTTTACCTCGCGCGCCGACACAGGACTCGGGCCGCGCGAAACGTAAACAAAGCGCGCCTTTCCAGCAGACAAGTTTTCGTACTGTATGTTGGAAAGAGACAGATTACCCCGAATATTATATTCGAACGAAAATTATTTCGTGCGTAACTGAATATTATTTCAACTTAGGCGCTATACCAGCGAGACTCAATACGCGACGCGCATATAACAACATTGCGTCTTACATACACTTACACCTTTATTGTTCGATTACGAGTTTGAAAGCGACTTCGCAAGGACAAGCGTTAAGTAATAAACGGTAACGAATAAACGTTGATCAATTATATGAATCCTGATACGTGTTATTTAAAAATTAATAGGAATTATTTTTTTGAAATTTGTTTAAACAAGGTAAAATTTTTTTTTGCACTTAAGAACTAATAGAGTTTTTTTCTTTTTGTCTCCTTTTTCGATAAGTTGCCACCGACATAAATTTAAATTGAAGTAAATTGAAACTCGTACTCATTCTCAAAATTAGTAAACTTAATATTCAAATTAATTATAATTTGAATTATTATTGAAAATAATAAAACTAGCAATAAGGGGAAAGAAAAACTCCCTAACGCGATATAACGCACATGCGAACTCGCTGTTCGAAACTCAGTACCTACATAGGCACATGCAACATAGCTTGCGAATCGCGACATACAGCAGCGTGGAAACAGCAACAGCTGATCGCTTGGGAACCATCGTACCCCGACAGCGAATAACGCGAGTGCCATATAGTCACCTAGTAGGCACCTAGCGTAGACTATAGAATTTGAAGGCGAACTTCCCAACGCCCTGCATTTAAGTCAGGTTGGAAAATTAGATACATTTACCTTATTACCGATTAAAGTACGAAATTGAAAATCGTACTATATTGAAATAGATACGAAATCAGAACACCAGACTTACAGAAAACGAAATAATTTAGAACTAATAGCGAGAACGCATATACGTTCTAAACTATTTCAGAGAAATTCGGATCATTAACGTTATGAGAATAAAACAACATTTTTTTTTTCTCTTTCTCTAGTATATTGAAGTATTAAGCCTTCATTAGATCTTAGAAAAATAACCTTTGGAATTTTAAGTTAAACCAAATACTCTTTCAGATAAAATTCTTTGAATCTATTTCTTTGACTTTACAACAAATTGTGTTTTGTTAATTAAAAATTTTCTTGCTGTTAAATTAATAAGCAAGGAAACAAATAGAACTGGAAGAGGCAAAAATTTTCTTTCTTTTTGCTTCTTAAACTTTTGTTTCTCCTTTTCCGAATTAAATAAGGAAACATTAAAACTGTCATTCCCCTTAAAGACAAAAGAGAATTGACCAGCGATTAGCGCAAATCAAACTTAAAAACACCAAAGGCGTAATATTTAAGAATTAAAACTTTAAAACCCGAATTCCTCAACGAAGCACATTAGGGATTTTCAGGTGAACAACATGTCACTCCTAGACGACGACACCTTCGAAGCCATCATGGGAGTCGAAATCCAAGGCTGGATAATGAACCTGTCAGGAGATCCGCTCGACGATGCGCTCGAAAAATTAGAACTTCTGACAAGCGGCACACAGTTTGCAAAAGCGGATAGGTTATATAGGCGACTGCGAGGTGACTATACAGCGAAAGATTTCATGCGAACGGAAGAAGCAGAAGACGAAGCAGAAGCGTTTGATAGAAGAAACAAGAAACTGGAAACCTTGGTACAAACCCTGCCGTTCGACGCACGTATACAGGACGAGCTAACAGAAAGGTGTGAAGCTACGAGACGCACACACTACACGCAAAGACGTCTCGCGTCAACGCCACTAGACCATGGTTACACACTACTGGACCAAATGGACATGTCACTCACCGGAGTAAGAGAAGATAACGCCGGCGCGACAGCGTTAACAACAACCGCAGAGCAAACATGGACAGTGACGACTCAAAGTCAACCAGGATCGAGGCGAACGTCGCAGCAAGACAGCCGTGATGCTATAAACCTGGGAAAATCGATAGCTGAAGGTAGATTTCCACCGCCTATCACAACACAGTCAACGTGGATAAATACGTTAACAACCACGACGACAACGGCGAGTACAGCCGTAGCCAGCACCGCGGGCATGTACACAATATACTCGGCCCCGCAATCGGTCTTTACGATACGAACAACACCTACAGCCGACGACCCTGTACAACGCCACAATATACACGCTCACAAACGGCAGAACATACACAATGCCAAGAGCAGTAGCATGCGAAATGATGAGAATACAGGAAATCGCAAAAGATACGTACAGATTAGAGTACCTTGACGAAAGAAGGACACAAACGAACTCGCGCAACACAGCGACGAACGCAAACGCGCGACAACCACCAGCGCTAAATCCAGCAGCGCAAAACTTTATACCGCAAAGGTATGATGCGGACGAGCGTGGTCCCCTACGACATCCTCAGCCTCATGCTCGTGACTGGCAAGAATCTTGGGGGAGGGGAAGCCTTCCGAGTAACTCGCAAAGTAGATACTCGGGCGAAGGCACCACGCTCCATCAATCCATAAACGTGGACGTTGGCAGAACGATGCGGCAGTGGAAACTGCAATTCACCGGCGAGAAAGGCAGCAGCATCGAGGAATTCCTCGAGCGAGTTAACGAATGCCGCTCGCTCGCGCGAATAACTGACGAAGACCTGCTGAATGCTATGTCTGAGCTGATGTCTGGCATGGCAAGGCATTGGTGCCGCCAAGCTCGCAAAAATTGGCGAACTTGGGAAGACTTTTGCGCCGCCGCACGCCGCTGCTACGGGGTCGCAAGCGATTCCAGCAACGACTAGTAAGCGAAGCGCAAGCCCGCACCCAACGCAGAGATGAACCTGTAAGGGATTATATCGTATGCCTCCTTACGATTTTAAGTAAGTTTGAGCACAACTCGAGCACATCTATAGAAACATGCTGCCCAGTCTCCAGTGCCTAGTGCCGTGGGAGAAAGTTACCGACATAGACAAGCTCATAGAGCTTGCACGAGAAGCGGAAGCGCTAAGGGAGGCGGAGAGGAGTTACAAACCTCCGCCGAATCCGGACGACAGCCTGTTACCAGACGTAGCCTATAAGGGGCCAAAGTCCGCGAAAACGCAACCGCAGCGCAGCAAAAATAGCCTGGCGGCTATGGCGAGTGGCGCGCCTCCGCAAGACACACGCGGGCAACCCGTGACGAGCGATAGCAAGCCAAGCCTAGCCGCAATGGCAGAGCAGTCGGCCCAAGGGCTCGATCAGCTGATTAGCCGGCTACTAGACGAAAAACTGACCAAACTTAACTTGAGCAGGGAGCGACCCCTGGGTCCGCCGCCGGCGAGCAACAGTCCTTCCAAGAGGACTGGAGCGCACCGCAAGTATAGCCGCAGTCCCCCTAGCAAGCATAGGGAAAATGCCTCGGCAAGAACTGGCGAGAAGAATTATGCGCCGCCAACTCCAACCAGCGATAAGAACGCTAACAACCAGCCCGGGCCAAAAGAGCACGTGCGGTGTTGGGGTTGTAGCTGGCCTGGCTACATTAAGCCACACTGCCCAGAGTGCTCGGGAAAAGGCAGAGGGGGCGCGTAGATGAGGTCCCTCTCGCCCCTTCGCCACCTGATGCGACCTCAAGTGCACCACTACCAAGCGCCCCGGCAGCAGCCGTCGCAACCACTTCCCCTGACTCGGAGGGAAATTTGAGTACCCCGAGTCAACCAGAATACTCACGATGGTATTTGCCCGTGGGTCTGGGTGGATTTCGCATACGCGCGCTACACGACTCAGGCGCATCTCGCACCGCAGTAGGCCCGATTGGCTTACAGATCACGACCGCGTGTGGCAAGACGATTACGCCGCATTGCGGAAGTGGCGCACGCCTCGCCAACGGTAAGACCGCGGTGGTGCTGGGCCACGTAGACCTGCCCTTTGACGTGACAGGTGTGCGACATTACCTCGACGTGGTGATCCTCGAGGAGCTGGACGCAGACTGTCTGCTCGGCGCCGACTTTATGCGGAAATTTAACTCCGTGCTGTGGCCGCGCGAATCGACGCTTAGCATCGAAGGAGTTGAAGAGCGAATTCCGCTTGAACTAGCATCCCTCGCGCACGACGAAGCGAGCGCTGCTCACCTCGCTTCGGTCGGCCTCGCCGATGTTGACGAGGCCCAGCGGCGGCAGTTGCAAGAGTTGCTCGACCAACTGCTGTCCGCGAGCGACGCGCCATTAGGATGCACTAGCTGGACCGAACACAACATTGAAGTCTCGAGCACTAGGCCCATTAAGCAAAAATACTACCCCGTCTCAAAAAAGATTGAGGAGGAAATGCACAAGCAAGTGCGAGAGATGCTCGAGACAGGTATTATTATCCAATCGACCAGCGAATGGTCGAGCCCTGTTGTGATGCAACGGAAAGCGAATCGCACGTACATATTCTGCATCGATTATCGCAAACTGAATGCGGTAACGAAGGCGTGCGATTATACGCAAACTCCAAAACGCTCGATACATAACGACTATCGATCTGAGCAGCGCCTACCACCAAATTCCGTTGCGGAAGGAGGCGCAGGCGCTAACCGCGTTTACTGTCCCTGGAATGGGCCTCTTCGAATTTACTCGAATGCCTTATGGGGTAGTGGGTGGACCAGCGACTTTCCAGGAGCTTTCGGACCGCGTTATCGGTCCAGAAATGGAGCCTCATGCGTTCTCCTACTTGGACGATATTATTATCGTCACGGAGACGTTTCAGGAACACCTCAAGTGGCTTAGCCATGTTCTCCAGCGGATTAAAGACGCAGGTCTCACCATTAAACGCGAGAAAAGCGAGTTCTGTTTCTCGGAGCGAGGTCAAGTTTCTCGGGGTCTTAGGTAACTGTGACGGCTTCAAGCCTGATCCGGACAAGATTGCTCCTATTTTGGAATACCCGGCGCCGAAGAACCTCAAGCAGTTGAGAAGGTTCCTTGGCATGGCGTCGTGGTATCGCAAGTTCTTACCCGACTTTGCGACGATCGCAGGGCCGCTCACGCAGTTAACCAAGCACAGCGTTGCGTATGTGTGGAGCGACGCGGAGCAATCCGCATTTGAGTAGATTAAAGCTCTCATTGCGTCTGCCCCGGTATTACACCGGCCATCGTTTGAACACCAGTTCGTGATTCAAACGGACGCGAGTGATACTGGCCTTGGAGCAGTACTCACGCAGACGATCAACGGCGAAGAGCGAGTCTTATGTTTCGCAAGACGCACGATGACTGCGGCGGAACGGAATTATTCCGTCACGGAACGCGAATGCCTCGCAGTTTTGTGGGCGATACGCAAATTTCGTGCTTACGTCGAAGGCTATCAAAGTGATAACCGACCATAGTAGTCTGAAATGGTTATGCAATTTGCATAATCCCACCGGACGCTTAGCGCGGTGGGCGCTTGAAATGCAAGCGTGTGACTACGACGTCGAGCATCGTAAGGGCTCACTGAATCACGTGCCTGATGCGCTCCCTCGCATGTTTGAGGACGAGGAAGCGCCAGACCTCGCGGCAGTAGATGTCTCCGAAGAGACAGACGACGCCTGGTACAAGTGCATGGTCGCCGCCGTCGAACAAAATCCCGGAAATTACCCGTGGTGGAAGATAGTTCACGGGCGCCTCTACAGCTACCGTCCGAATCCTGCGGTCGAAGATTTGCTCGAGGACGAGGACGCTTGGAAATTAGTATTGCCAGTAGAGAAGCGCGAGAAAGCGATGCAAGAGAGCCACGCGCAGCCTACTGCGAGCCACTTAGGCCGAGCGAAAACGCATGCGCGTGTTACGCTCTATTATTACTGGTGTAACGTCTGAACGCGAGTATGCACTCCGATCTTTTTCATTTCAAGATAAAGAGCAGAAGATCTAATTAATTCTTTTACCTCGAGCCGGCACCTTACCAGCCACCGGCTCTACAACCCTTTTACCTCAAACTGGGACATTACCAGTTGCCAGCCTCTCAACCCTTTCAAGCATTTACCTTCACTCGTAATCCTCTCTACTTACCTCGAGCCGATTACTTACCACCCGTCGGTAACTTGCCCGTCTACAGTTTACCATATGCATTCACACAGTCTCGAGAGCGCACTCTCTCGCTCACCTATATATATATATATATCTACACTCATTGTACACGTGCACATATGCTCTTATATCTATACGCATATGCACACGTCATATTATTAATCAATCTTAGTTAACTAACATTTAATTATCTTAAGGAGAAGAATGCGTAATTCATTAACTTATAATAAAGTGGATTATCTGCCACGCCTTCCAAGAACGCACGTGCAGAGCAACACGTTTTATCTTATGTACACACCTTCTTTTCTCGCCGTATGTAAAGTCGATCCGCCGACAAAAAAAATAATCGCAATACATTAGGCACGTCCGCCCTTCAGACGCACTGCCGAATTATTATCCGTGTGACGATAGCCATTTCTTAGAATCCTCGTGCAAAGCATTGCACTCGCAATCTTATAAACACATTCTTTTCTCGCCACATCGAGGCACCATTCAGATAAGAACGGGCACGTCCGCTCCTCAAGCGAACTGCCGCATAAGTAAAATAGAGCAATTAACCATCAGATATACAGTACAAAGGCACGTCCGCTCTTCAAGCACCGCCAACATAAGCTAAACACCTTCTGTAAGCATTACATGCTCCAAGGCATCCTTTCCGCGAAAGAATGCCCATTAAGATAAATCAAAAGCATCGAATGCCAGAACTCTAGATATAAGCGTCATTGTGAAAGCATGCTGTTTCCAAGTAATCAGTGTGATTACGATGTGTCCCAACTGATTATCAAATGAGAATGCTTAGGCAGATAAAAATATCGGGAGTAAGCCGAATCTCAAAGCAAGCCGACATGATGGCGTCACCAACCCATGCCAAGCAACGGCGTCCCCACGCCAAGCTGAATGGCATCATCAAGCAACGGCGTCCCCAAGCCAAGCCTAGAGCGGGAGAACCAACCAGCGTAAACCACGCCCACCGCTCGACCAATAGGAAGGACGCCCCACTACAGCCGGAGCGCTCCCACCACTCGCTCCCCCTTCAGCAGGCAGAGCAGGGCGGAGCAGCCAGCAGTCAGTCAACCTCCACCATCCAACTAGGGCAGTCCACTCGCGAGACGAGCTCTCGATATATATTCACTCTGTAATTCTTATCCATTAAGATCGTTTATACTTTTATATTTTTAATACTTTTATATTTTTCTCAATATACGTGGAGCGTCTCCACATTTTAACATAAAATCAATCGTCTTTTGTCTTATTATTTATCCACGGAATACCTACAAAAACGTATCGCAGTCTTCCTAAAAGCATAAAGAGTCAAAAGAAAATTCTTCAAAGTAAAGAAATATATTTCGTCCGCGCCGCGACCGAAGGAATCTCCACCACGGGCCGACGCTGGACCAGAGAGGCAGCCAGCCGAGCAAACGAGGGTCTTCCTGCCCGCCGATCACAGGGAGTGGTGACAGCAGCCCACGAGACGAAGGACGCACGTCTCCGTCGAGACGATCCTCGCACAGCCAGCCCGCGCGTAACGCCATCATCGGGGCCTACCCTAAGGGCCGCCGCCTCGACCGCAAGCCAGCCACGCAGCTCAACTACCTTGCTTAGCTAAGTAGAACTTTCGTTAAAAGTGCGCGATCGTGTAAAATCATACCTTTAAAATCTATACACGAATCGGGACGTAACAACTGGTGACAGCGGTGGTGATTTTTACCCAGCGCAGGGCAATTTTCTTAGGGAACATAATTTTAAAAATCAGTGCGAAAAAGAAAAACTCTCGTGAAATATTTCAATTAGAAATTGGAAGTAATAACTGGAATTTACATGACAAAAGTAGGAAAACGATAGACTTGCGAAAAACGGTATTAAAACTAAAACATTGGTACGGAATCCGGGATAGACCAGAATACCAAAGTATATTAAAAATTAAAAGTTTAGTCGCCGCAGAAATCGAAAAACTTCAAACAGAACTTAAAAATGGCACATAGTCAAGATCCTGAAACAGAGATGCGTCTCAGGGAATTAGAACTAAAAGAACGACGACTGAATGCGCGCGAAGTAGAATTAGAAACGAGACTTAGGCAATTACGCGAACGCGAAGACAATGACGCTATCGATGAGCAGATGCACGCGCGCGCGGAAGACGCGGAAAGACTATTGAACGAAGAGCGAGCGCATCGTATGCAACTAGAGGAGAGATTATCTACAGAAATTCGGGAAAGAAGGTTAGCAAATGAAGCAATCGCACGGGCGAACGCCGAAAAAGAAGCAAGAACGCGAAATCTAGCAAACGTGATAAATGCGAATAATCAACAGCGCCCGCAGCCGAACGAAACCCCGCGTAGAACTTCTCGCGAAAGATCCGCGAGTCCCGTGTCCTCGGTAGGATCCCGCGCAACGCACGGACCAATGATGCCATCGAATGCCATAATAAAAGAAAGTCTTGCCGTGATACCCAGGTTTGACGGAACAAACCTGTACAAATTCGTGCGCGCCGTTAATAGAATCAAAAGTCAGTTCCCCATACGCGCGCAATCAAAAATAACGAGACTATTGAAGTTTAAATTAGAAGACCATGTCGCGGTGGCTATAGAATACGACGAATTCGATACAATCGACGATTTCCTCTCGAATCTAAAAAAAACATTTTCTAATAGACACTCCGGAAATTACTACCGTGGAAAACTTGCTACTCTCGCGAAAGGAGAGAACGAATCGGTACTAAAATTTATTGATCGCGTTTCCGAAATATACACGGCAATTATTGATTGCACTTGCCTCGATGAGGACATTGATGAATTGGTTCCGTCGCAGCGAAAAAAGATAGAAAAGGAGGTTATAACAGAATTTTTCTTGGCATTACCGCCATTTTACCGCCTTTATGTAAATCAGCGCGTCGAGACGTTAAATGCCGCATTTAACGAAGCCATTCAAACGGAAAAACGTATCAATATCGACTCGGAAAAATACGGCAAGAACAATATGTACGGGGATTTCCTTAATCGAGACCCGCGAAACCACGGCAACGAAGTAACGAAACGTGAGGATAGGAAAGAATTCAGGCGAGGCAATGATAAACGCGACGACAGGACTAAAAATATTAATAATACAGAGAATATTAAAAAGGGAGACTCCGCGCAGCCAGGTCAGAATAGGGAAGATAGACCCCAACGCGACCCATCGAAAAAATGCGCGTATTGTAAAAGAAAAGGACACGCCATAGACACGTGTTTTTTCCTCAAAAATAAGGAGAAGGCTGTAAAAACAACGGGAAACGAGCAAGCTCTCCCGGCGAAGGACGGCGCCAGGAAAGAGAAAGCGGTCCGTCCAGTAAACAATCTAGAAATCGGGGAAACCCTAGAGTCCCCCGAGAACACAGAATTTGCATTACAGCAATAAACGTGCTAGGGGCCATCCCCGTCATTAGCCTTAGGTCCCGTAATTTGCGAGGAAACCACGCCGAGGTGATGATAGATACGGGCGCGCAGCCCAATGTGGTAAAAATTTCGGCTTTACAACCCGACACAACCATAAACTTTAATTACTGCCCAAATTTAGTAGGGATTACCGACAGCCGAGTAGGACCACCTATTTATATTTGGACGATTTGAAAGCGGAGGCAAAATTCGTAGTTGTACAGGACACATTCCCTATTAAAACTGACCTGCTTATAGGAGCGCAATTCTGCCGTAGCAGCAACATGATCCTCGATTTCAAAAGAGACCAATTAATCTTGAAAGACGCGCAAATCCCTATCGGTGAGGAACAAACAGTACAATGTCCGGCCCGCGAAACAATATGGATGGACATGATTGTCCCCGAACATCACCGCATCAAATATAATGAAAAAAGGGAAAGATATCCCAACGTCTACATCGGAGGAAAAGATGTCATTCCGGCAGACAACATAAAAATCTTTGTCCCGTTAAAAAACGAGAATGATTACGACATTCAAATAAGAGTTCCGAAACTCACCCCGGTAGTGGCGAATTACGTCGAAAAAGGGGAAACTGTTCAAAAAAATAGTATAGAAAGTGTAAAATCGAAAGTTTCATTTCCGCCATTTTCATTAATTAGCAGCGAGAATCGGCCGAAAAACGTGACCGACTCCGTGATACATAGCAGCGCGAATGAAACGGAGGAAAAAGATAACACTATCAAGGAGACAGAAAACAACTCCTTACCCACAAATCATGTATCGAAAAAACGAAAAGCTAATGCGGACGAGGTTAGTCGAGAATTATCAAAAATGATCGCGATAAACGCATATTTAAAAGACGAACTCGCGAAGGTGACTAACAAAAACTTCGATTCAAATATTAGCAGCGCGAATAGCGTGATCGGACTAGACGTAGTCCTAAACAACGCGAGTGATTCCTGCCAGAAGGAAGATGCTCACGCGATAACATTAAGTAGTAAAGACAGCTCTCCAAGCGTCATCTACGAAAGAACGGTAGTTATAGAAAACATACCGGAAACAATCAGCTCCGACCAGAGCCTGGTAATAAACAACGTGCGAGACAACCGCGATCACGCGAGAGCCTTATGCAATGTCGAGCACGCGATTTGCAACAAACATGACATAAAGTCTACTAGCAGCATCGCGAACGTGATTTTTGATAACTACAGTAGCGCGACCGATGCCATTAAAAATGATCGCGAGTCAATTAGCAGCCCCGCGAGCGTGATTTTTCCTAATCGCAGTAGCGAAGTTGATGCCATTTTTAATAAAAGGGACAATGAGCCCACTAGCAGCATCAACGACGTGATTCTTAACGATTATAGCAGCGCGAGCGAGGCCATCAAAAATAAACAAGACCGCGAGTATAATAGCAGCATCGGAAGCGTGATTAATGAGTACAGTAGCGCGAGCGGTGCCATTCAAACAAGTAGCGTCAGCGCCGAAAGTGTGATAAATAATGAAACTAACAGCACGGGCGACACGCGAAAAATGAAAAATCAAATAATGGACTCGGGACCATCGTGCCCCGACGATTACGAAGCATATATTGGTTCATTTTTTAACTCATTCGAGAAAACGGATTTTTACGATCAAAACATCCCAACGGATCAATTCATGGATGAATATTGTACCTCGGAACACGACGACGCGACCGAGCGCGATATTTATTCAATATTGGCCTGTCTCGATGAAGGACTCGATTTCGATAGGGAAACCATCTTTGCTTACGATGAAGCAGAGCTAGACTCCTATAACATTTTTAATCTAGAGGAAGTCTCGAGTTCGAACTTACAGGAGCGAAGCGAATTAGTGAAAAAACTAATAAACATTGACAAATGCGATGAAGACATGCGCCCTAGAATAGAGTCTTTGTGTGATCGACACGCGGATATATTTCAATTGCCGAGTGAAAAGTTAAATGCGACGCATATGGCGGAACATAGGATTGTAACCACCGATAGCGTCCCTGTAAATGTTAAACAGTACAGGTACCCACCGATGCTAAAAGACGAAATAGAAAGACAAGTAGGGAAAATGCTTCGAGAAGGCATTATCGAACCTTCTGATTCGCCATATAACAGTCCGCTTTGGATTGTTCCGAAAAACCAGATAGCTTAGGAAATAAAAGATGGCGACCGGTAATCGATTATCGCGAGTTAAACAAAAAAACAATTAGTGACGCGTACCCGATTCCTAACATTAACGAAATTATAGACCAATTAGGAGGAGCAGAATACTTTAGTATCCTCGATCTCGCGTCAGGTTTCCATCAGATCCCCATGCGAAATGAGGACAAGCCGAAAACTGCTTTCTCAACTCCTTACGGTCACTATCACTTCACTCGAATGCCTTTCGGTTTAAAGAATTCACCAGCGACATTTCAGCGTCAGATGGACTCCCTGTTCCGCGGATTACAAGCGCGGGAGGTTTTCATTTATGTAGATGATTGTATCATATTTGCTAAAACCATCGAGGAACATGACGCGAAATTCAATAAAGTTGCGGAAAGACTCCGAAACGCCGGCATGCGCCTGCAACCGGATAAGTGTGAATTCTATAAGAAAGAGGTAGCATATTTAGGCCATGTAATCACGCCGACAGGAGTCCTGCCAGACCCGCGTAAAGTAGTCGCACTAACGAATTTTCCGGTTCCCAAAAACCAGAAAAATATCAGACAACTCTTAGGTTTAGCAAATTATTACAGGAAATTTATACCTTTTTACGCGAAGGAAACAAAGGCACTATCTACGCTGTTGAGGAAAGAAACTGTATTTTATTGGAAAGAACCACAACAGGGAGCACTCGATTATCTAATAAAAAGCCTTACCAATGCACCTTTGCTAAAATATCCCGACTTCTCTAAACCTTTCCTTGTAACGTGTGACGCTTCATTTTACGCAATAGGCGCGGTACTTAGTCAAATTTATTTAATGGAAACAAAGAGTCACGATTTACCCGTGGCATATTTTTCGAGACATCTAAAAAATGCTGAAATTAATTACTCGACCATTGAGAAAGAACTCTTGGCAATGGTAGCAGCCGCGTTTCAATTTAGATACTGTCTCTACGGAAGGAAATTTACCTTCTATACCGACCATAAACCCCTCGTTTGGGTACATAACGTTAAAGATCCGACATCTCGTCTCAAACGATTTTATTTCAAACTGAGCGAATTTGATTACGACGTCGTCTATAAAGAGGGAAAGACGAATTTCGTGGCGGATGCATTGTCAAGGAATCCGTCAAACATCGAGAATGACCGTATTTTCATAACGTCTACTAGTTCAGATGAAACTTATACGCCACAAGCGCGTAGCGGTCCCATTATCGCCGAAATCCCGAACGAAGAAATTCCATCTACCAGTAAACAGGATAAACATTCCCCGAACGTTAATATAAATAACGATACGGATGAAAGTCACGCCGACGACGATGACGAACAAAGCGATAACGACATTTCGTCGCTTCACAGTTATAATAACAACCCACCAACTCTCGCCTCTGATATAATTGACACCCCGAGCGTGCCATATGACCACAATATGCGCGAACCCGGCGAGAATGTTATCGAAATAAGAGACAGCCTTTTTACACATAAAGATAATGTGCTTTATTTCGTGACAGGCGACAACCAACCACTGTGCTCCGGCGCAGTTGAAATAGCCGAGCGCGACGGCCTACCTCTTCAGTGTAGCCCGGACCCCGGTTCTGTCAAGACCTTCTTAGTCTCGCGAAAACTTTACATCGCAGTTACCCTCAAAACTGATAGACACTCGCGTGTTGACGAGGACTTACTTATTTTCGCGTTTGAAAATTTAGCCAAAGTCCTCAACGAAAAGAATCCTAAAACAATACGAGCCTCAATTACACATTCGATTGATGATTTCTCGGTTCGCGTGTTCACACATCGATTAAAAGGTGTGCTTTCTCACGTAAGGACAAAAATATTATTGTGTAAAGGATTACTGAAAACTCCTGAAAACGAGGAGGAAAGAAAAAGGATCATTTCCCAAAACCACTCACATCCAGTAAACGGTCACAAAGGTGTGAACAAAACCTATCACCGTATTCGCCAAGAGTACTACTGGCCTACGTTAAAGAAGGACATCCAACTACACATAGGCCGCTGTGAAGTTTGTCAACGCAGTAAATTGGTAAGGAGAAAAATACATCAACCAATGATCCTCACGGATACTCCGGGCCAGGCTTTTGAGAAAATCTCTATGGATATTGTTGGTCCTTTGCCTTTAACGAAAAATAAGAATTCCCATATATTGACAATGCAGTGCCTACTAACAAAATACGTCATTGCAGTACCTCTAAAAAAGACAGACTCGATTCAAATCGCGACAGCATTTTTGAATGAATTCGTTTGCGTATACGGATCGCCGCGAATTCTGTTAACTGATCAGGGTGCACACTTCACTTCCAGCTTAATGAAAAACATAGCAAAATTATGTAGAACCACGAAATGTACAACTACTGCTTACCGCCCCCAGAGTAACGGATCAATCGAGAGAATGCATCATGTCTTGAAGGAATACTTTAAATGCCACGTTAAGAATGAGCAATTATGGGATGAATGGTTAAATTGCGCGACTTTTGCGTATAATACAAGCGTACACGAGGGCACTCGATTAACTCCATACGAATGCGTGTTCGGAAACATAGCCCGCACCCCTATAGATAGACCATTGCCGCCCGAGAGCAACGAATCTTACTTCGAATATTTATTAGAATTAAAACAGCGAATTAATAAAACGCAATTTTTGGCACATGAAAATTTAAAAAGGGCCAAAGCCAAATCTAAGGAATATTACGACAAACGAAACAACCCTTGTAAGTTCGAAGTCGGGGACAAGGTTCTCCTTTTGAAAGAACCCAAAAAGGGACCATTCGATCCAGAGTATACCGGTCCGCACACGATCATAAAAATCTTCGACGACAATTGTAACGTAGAAATAACTTATAAAAATAAAACTCGCGTCGTACACACGAATAAATTGCGACCAACAAGTCTCGATATGCAAGAGGCGAGTATTGATTAAGAACACGCCTTTTTCAGGAAACCACAATGAGGACGACACGCCCAACAACCAGAGATCTTCGGAATCTTCTGCTGATCTTCGCAACACTCTTATCATCGGTCCACTTGCTAACCGGATATGACTGCAGCTCATCAAACGCACCAAACGTCACGACCATCTCGCTGAGAAGAGTGGATGAGTGCGATTTCGAGACGATTAGGGTAAAACGCGAAGACACTTTTATTCAACTCATCCAAAAATTAGAGCACTCGGAAGTCCCTATAAAAGAATGTAAAATAAAATCGACCCGCAGGGCTCGTTATTGCGGTATGCATTCTCATGTATCCCTTTCTCCTATCCCAGACGAGACACGGTACCTCCAACTAACGCGAGAGATGTGTGACTCTCTAATAACCACGAATCGAATAAAAATCGGTGATACAATAATCGAAGATCTTGTCTCGGAACAGACAAATTTTAGAACAATTAAAATAATCGGGATCATAGAACACAATTCTTACTGCAAAGGAGGAATCTATCGGGATAAAGAAAATATGATAGTAACCGCCGAACTCGAAATTTATTACACGAAAGGTGAAGCCACTTTGAAATTACCCGCAAACATTCTCTTACTTCCTTCCGGAGTAAATTGCGATTACGAAAAGGAAACTTGTCGCGACACAACGGAAGCGTTTATATTTTGGGATAAAACCTCACGCGGCATGTGCGAACTAGATACATACGCAATTATTTACGAGGGACATGCAGTTAAAACTCGAGACGAAGAACTCGATACCGCGACAGTTTATTTTTCAAATGCTACCGACGGAAAGAAATTTGCTTTTGCGGATCACGGTAGTAAAACGCTATGTGGAATAACTTTAAAAACGACCGAACAAAAACAGATTTTTATTTATGAGACCACGGCTAATAACCCATTCCCTACGAAAAATTACAAAGTAGGCACGAAAGACGTTATGCTCACAGCATACTTCAACACGAAAATAATGTATATCGCGAATCACTTCAAAAATGAGATAACATCGCTATACAAAGATATAACGCATCGCTGTATTTTGGAGCAACAAGTAATTAAAAATTCTCTGTCTCAATCATCGGTCAATCCCGACGAATTTGCATTTACTATCATGAAAGAACCGGGCTATATGGCTGTGTTCGCCGGCGACGTAGCACACCTAGTTAAATGCTCGGTCGTTAACGTAAAACTGAGAAACACGAACAACTCTTGTTTCGTGGAGTTGCCCGTCTCATACAACAATCAATCGTACTTTCTGACAACAAAGTCACGCGTTCTCATGACTCACGGTACGGAACGCGATTGCAGCCGAATACTTCCAACAGTGTTCGAGATAGATAACAAATGGTATCAATTAAACCCACATCCGTCAAAAACCGATGCTCCGCAAATACTACAGCCATTAAACAAACCTACATGGCAATACCAGGAGCCAGGCGAGTTAGTCGAGAGCGGTATATATTCAGAAGCCGATCTCGAAGGCTACCGGAATGCTATGATGTTCCCCGCGGATAAGCCAGCGGTGCTCAATCAAATAGCGCGCGGAGCAACAGGACACGCGGTAGCCGATCCTAGCCTAGATCTACTCGGGTTTTTGAGTGAGGATAGCCTTAACAAATTCACTGAAAGAGCCGCCACCAAAATATGGTATTATTTTATCACTTTCGGTTCGGCAAGCGCAGCCATTATGGCAATAATATTTATTTTCAACTCATGCAAATACGTAATAAATACGATAATACACGGATATACGCTTTACTCAATTTACGGAACAAGCATTAAACTCTTAGGAGCCTTTTGGGGAACAATAGCAAATATACTCGTGCATTTAAGTCAGGGGCCTCTACCAAAACGCTCGCGGAAATCAGAAAACATACCCGCTGATATAGAAGTCGAGGAGAACCGCGAAAAAGAACCTGTAGCCGAATGCAAACCATCACCTGGATTCTCACCATCACCTCCTCCACTCCCACAGAACCCACCTGCTACCGCACCTCCACACATCCCGCCAAGGACTTCCAACCTACCACCCCAGCGTATTTATCCTGAATTAACGGAAAGTAGATCCGCGTTCAATTACTCAGCTGATTCAAGTCGAAATCGTTCAGCTCCCGACTTCAATCTTAACCAGGGGGGTGTAACGTCTGAACGCGAGTATGCACTCCGATCTTTTTCATTTCAAGATAAAGAGCAGAAGATCTAATTAATTCTTTTACCTCGAGCCGGCACCTTACCAGCCACCGGCTCTACAACCCTTTTACCTCAAACTGGGACATTACCAGTTGCCAGCCTCTCAACCCTTTCAAGCATTTACCTTCACTCGTAATCCTCTCTACTTACCTCGAGCCGATTACTTACCACCCGTCGGTAACTTGCCCGTCTACAGTTTACCATATGCATTCACACAGTCTCGAGAGCGCACTCTCTCGCTCACCTATATATATATATATCTACACTCATTGTACACGTGCACATATGCTCTTATATCTATACGCATATGCACACGTCATATTATTAATCAATCTTAGTTAACTAACATTTAATTATCTTAAGGAGAAGAATGCGTAATTCATTAACTTATAATAAAGTGGATTATCTGCCACGCCTTCCAAGAACGCACGTGCAGAGCAACACGTTTTATCTTATGTACACACCTTCTTTTCTCGCCGTATGTAAAGTCGATCCGCCGACAAAAAAATAATCGCAATACATTAGGCACGTCCGCCCTTCAGACGCACTGCCGAATTATTATCCGTGTGACGATAGCCATTTCTTAGAATCCTCGTGCAAAGCATTGCACTCGCAATCTTATAAACACATTCTTTTCTCGCCACATCGAGGCACCATTCAGATAAGAACGGGCACGTCCGCTCCTCAAGCGAACTGCCGCATAAGTAAAATAGAGCAATTAACCATCAGATATACAGTACAAAGGCACGTCCGCTCTTCAAGCACCGCCAACATAAGCTAAACACCTTCTGTAAGCATTACATGCTCCAAGGCATCCTTTCCGCGAAAGAATGCCCATTAAGATAAATCAAAAGCATCGAATGCCAGAACTCTAGATATAAGCGTCATTGTGAAAGCATGCTCTTTCCAAGTAATCAGTGTGATTACGATGTGTCCCAACTGATTATCAAATGAGAATGCTTAGGCAGATAAAAATATCGGGAGTAAGCCGAATCTCAAAGCAAGCCGACATGATGGCGTCACCAACCCATGCCAAGCAACGGCGTCCCCACGCCAAGCTGAATGGCATCATCAAGCAACGGCGTCCCCAAGCCAAGCCTAGAGCGGGAGAACCAACCAGCGTAAACCACGCCCACCGCTCGACCAATAGGAAGGACGCCCCACTACAGCCGGAGCGCTCCCACCACTCGCTCCCCCTTCAGCAGGCAGAGCAGGGCGGAGCAGCCAGCAGTCAGTCAACCTCCACCATCCAACTAGGGCAGTCCACTCGCGAGACGAGCTCTCGATATATATTCACTCTGTAATTCTTATCCATTAAGATCGTTTATACTTTTATATTTTTAATACTTTTATATTTTTCTCAATATACGTGGAGCGTCTCCACATTTTAACATAAAATCAATCGTCTTTTGTCTTATTATTTATCCACGGAATACCTACAAAAACGTATCGCAGTCTTCCTAAAAGCATAAAGAGTCAAAAGAAAATTCTTCAAAGTAAAGAAATATATTTCGTCCGCGCCGCGACCGAAGGAATCTCCACCACGGGCCGACGCTGGACCAGAGAGGCAGCCAGCCGAGCAAACGAGGGTCTTCCTGCCCGCCGATCACAGGGAGTGGTGACAGCAGCCCACGAGACGAAGGACGCACGTCTCCGTCGAGACGATCCTCGCACAGCCAGCCCGCGCGTAACGCCATCATCGGGGCCTACCCTAAGGGCCGCCGCCTCGACCGCAAGCCAGCCACGCAGCTCAACTACCTTGCTTAGCTAAGTAGAACTTTCGTTAAAAGTGCGCGATTGTGTAAAATCATACCTTTGAAATCTATACACGAATCGGGACTTAACACTAGCCTTCGCTGCGTAAAGGTGTTGCTGACTTCGTGCGAAGCTGCTTGATTTGCCAGCAGTGCAAGGTACAGCGGACTGCGCCGGCAGGCCTCATGGGCAGCCATCGCGCATTACGTCCGTGGCAAATTGTTGCAGGGGACATTATGAGGCCTTTCCCCCGGTCCACTCGAGGTTTCGAGTACCTGCTGATCTTCCTAGACTTATTTACTAAGTGGATCGAATGCGTGCCGCTTCGCAAGGCGAACGCACGTACCATCGAAAAGGAGCTAGAACAGCGAATTTTCCTACGCTTTGGTGTACCCGAAGCTTTTCACTCCGACAATGGGACGGAGTTCAAGAACAAGGGTCTTGACTCCTTCCTGAACAAGTGTGGAGTTAGGCATACGACGATCATGATCACCGCGTTCCTCGAAGAAAACCATAAGGATTGGGATTTATACATCCCCGAACTGATGTTCGCGTACAACACTGCGACCCAGGAGTCGACGGGGTCGAGCCCAGCTTTTCTGAACATGGGCCGGCAACCGACTCCGCCCGTTTTCTTGAAACGCCGCGAGGAGCGCGCAGCAGAGGAGCTCGCAGAAGCAGCCGAGCTCGAGCACTGGCGCACGCGGTTACAGAAGTTGCGAGACGTGCAACACTCCGCCGCGAAGAACGCCTCAGCAGCGCAACAGCGACCGTCGCATTATTATAATGCGTCGCGCCGCGAGGTTTGCTTCGAACTGAAGGACAAAGTTTGGAAGCGCAATCGCTTTCTCTCCTCGGCAGCCCAAGGCGTAACAGCGAAGCTAGCGCCGAAATACGCCGGGCCGTACGTAATTTCTGCTAAGCTAGGCTCGAATATGTACGAGCTGCAAGACCTTGACGGAAAAGACTGCGGCAAGGCCCATGTAGAAGACCTTAAACTCTACCATGGAAAGGTTGATCTTACCGCAGAGGCAGGGAGTTGAACTGACGTTAACTCGGCACGCGATGACCAGGCTGGGGAAGGTCCCGACGACGACGGGTCTCCCAATGACCTGGCGAGCGAGCAGCAGCCCGCATCCCGCAAGAGGGGAAGACCACGCAAAGCACGGTTGGTAGTAACGCGAGCCACACGTGTCATAGGGGCCCAGGCGAGCCAGCGCTCGCGAGTAACGGCAGACGCTGACGAGCGAAAGCCGCTACCACTCGCGACCAACGCAAGCGCAACGCCACCCCGAAGCCGCGGACGGCCTAAAGGCTCACAGAAAGCAGCCAGGACAAACCGCGCTGCCACAGCTTCCCCCCGACGCACGCGCGCCACAACGCGTCATGAATGTCACTAACCCCTCTACCTCACACTCCATCTTCGAACGTACTCACTTCCCCCTTCTATTTCATGTTTTCCAGGGCGAACCTCTGAGAGCGGCAAGATGAGCCGGCCAATCGAGCAGCTAGCCCAACAGCTGGCGCGTGAGATGGTGCATCAGCTCCAGATCTTCGCGCAAGGGCAGCGCGCCCCATCCCCGGAGGTGGGGGCAGAACCACTGGTTATAGAGGAGGCGAGGGAACCTCCTCCTCAGCCGCAACCGGCCGCCAGCCAGGTCACCCCGGACGCGCCCTTGGAGGACGCCATCACTCGCGCGATTGTCGCGCGAGTGGCCCAGACCGCGACCCTCGCCAATGCGGGCCCGACCGAGCCAGCCGCAGGAGAGGCCACCTGCCCGCGGTAGAGGTGAACCGCCAGGATCCGGTGCCCCCGCCAACGGTGTCCCGGCGGCCCACCAGGGACGAGGAATGGGAGTCCCTGAAGGCCTCCCTCCTGGAGGCTCGCGAGGCCGCGCACGCTGCCCGGCGCTTGGAGGCGACAGCCTTCGACTGGCTCGATGCCTTCGCGGCCGGGACAGCGTGTGTAGGAAGGTCGCCGACGACTTCCCCAGGATGGTGGGCGACGAGCGAGCCCGCCAGAGGATGGGCCAGGCCGAGGTGGAGCGCCGAAGGAGACAACGACGAGCCGAGAGGGAGGCCGCCGCCGCGCAGGAGCAGCTGGAGACGCTCCAAAGGGAAGCCGCCCGGCAGGCCTGCCAGCTTCAACGGCAGATCCACCGAGCGCAACGCGAGGCCGGCGCCCCGGTGCCCTCGCGCTGGTGCTGCGTCTGCGGGCGCCCTGGTGTCGACCGAGGCCGTGAGTGCCCGGGGAGGAACCGGTAAGCGCCCGCGCAACGTGCGAAGGATCACGATTTCGCCAGAGGCGCCTGCCTGCGAACCGCCGAAAGAATCGCCCCGCGAGACGCATTAGAGTGCCTTGGACCTCGTGGGGTCAAAATGTCGAAGCAAAGGAATAAAGGAAAAGTGTAAAAGGATACCCGAGTTGCTTACGTTTTTTTTCTGTCTGCAATCCCAAAGCCTATTGCATGGCTCGTCGAAGCACTAGTCCCTATTGCATGTTGCATGGCGGAGAGAGAGATTACCTCGAGCTGGTACGTCGCCCGTAACCAGCGTCTGGGGGAGGGGCGTATGACGGAAAAGTATTCTCCGTCATTGTCCTCTCTCCCCGCATTAATCATGTACTAAATTCTCCTTAGATGTTACAGGTGCGGACGACACGGGAGGACGCCTGGCCGAGAGAGAGACAGAGAGAGAGAGAGAGAGAGAGAGAGAGAGAGAGAGAGAGAGAGAGAGAGAGAGAGAGAGAGAGAGAGAAAGCGCGAGGAGCGCGCGCGCGCGAAGCGCTTAGACTCGAGAGAGTCAAATTAGTCTCGTTTTGGATAGCACCCGCGCTCCTGGCCTTTGAGAGTCAAACTGCCAAAGTTCGTGACGTGCGACCCGAGAGTGTGTGAATGAGTGCGCACCCGGCCACGACGGGGTGGCCTGTTCCAGCCCCGAGAGGCAACCGAGAGCGAGCGACGCACCAGGTGATGGACCCGGTGCGAGCCAAGGCCGGCGACAGCGTGCAACGCCCGTGTAAGTACCGGCTCGACTCTTCTCTCTCTCTCTCTCTAATTCGCGGCAATTCAGGCCTCCTTCCCGCGCCTGCGAATCGCGCATTGTGCGCCGTGTCTCACTTTCTCCTCTTTGACTCGTTCAATAAACTTTACTGTTATTAAATCCTTGCGAGTGATCATTCATTTACTACCCCGTTCTCCCACCTTTATTCTATTCCACATTCGCATGCGGTGTGCATTGCACGAGGCGTGCTAGCTTCGCCGCCGCATGCACTATATTTGTAACGGGATAATTACCGAGCAGCCGGGGGGAATTAATTATCCGTTACAATATAAATCAAAAAATATTTTCGTAAAAAAATGTTTATGCTTTCTTTTTAGAGAAAACATTTTTCAAAGATTCTGTAGTTCTTTCAATATAAAGTTTATTATAGATCACACAGTAAACATATTTTTAAATGCATTTTATAAATTCACTTATTTATTCACTTCTTTTATTTTAATCATTTATGCTTTTCACTATATTACACTTTTTTCAAAATACACAAAATGACGTACATTTCGCTGACATAAAAGCCCACAAATGTATTTCACTGGGAAGCATCATGTTTTCATATTACGAAAAACAAATTATTTCACAAATACTAGATGTGTATTTTTCTGTGCTAATTCTCATTGTTTATTTCAGACAAATATTTTTTTCACACACGCACACACCCATCCACCCACCCACCCACCCACACACACACACACACACCTTGCTTTCCAAGGTTCACTTACATATTTGTACACTTACTTGGATCCATAGATCACCTAATAAACATATTTTATTTCCTTTTTTAATTCACTTATTTATCCACTGGAACGTAGCCTCTACACCTACCATATCAACAGGTAGTTGGTAGTTAACAGCTAAAGTGTTACAAAGCTGTGATTTTCCAGTTCTAAATTCTCCAAAGATTTCTGTAATAGATCCTGATTTTATTCCACCTCCTAAAAGTCTGTCTAATTGTATTACTTGTAGCCTATGAAGACTTTGTCGATGTAATGAGAAGTTACTGGCATTACTACTGGTGCTGCTCCTTCGATAAGAATCTATTCCAGAGCTCAAAGTCTCTAAGAATTCTATAATCTGAAAATGAAAAAAAGTTTTCACAAACTATCAATTTTTTATTTTTTATTTTTTTTAAGTTATATTTATTTTTTACATGATATATATATATATATATATATATATATATATATATATATATATATATATATATATATTATAACGGGGTAAGTTTCGCGCGAGTTGCTTGCTCCCCTGAAGCGGAGTTACCGATGAACGGCGCAACAGGAGTTAGGCGCGAGCACTTGCTCGTGCCGACCCTCGGCGATTTCTCCTACTCACCTGCACTGTTGCGCGCCGTCGCTTGCCGTCGGCTGCTTTCGTCAGCAGCCGCACTCAGCGGTGTACGACCCTCGCCGATTTCTCCTACTCACTTGCACTGTTGCGCGCCGTCGCTCGCCGTCGGCTGCTTTCATCAGCAGCCGCACTCAGCGGCGTTACAACGCGCGACTTCGCCGTCGCGCTTTCTCTCTCTCAGCGTGCTTCACATGCTGCTCAGTAACGCGCGAGTACCCTGTACTCGCACCCGCGGAGGCCGATGGTATTCTATACCCCGTGCCACCGGATAGGAAATTGGAAATGGTAAGGGCACGTGAAATAACTCTCGAACAAGTATAAGAGAATACTGAAGTTTATTGCCCTCCGGGGCGACTGCTTGAGTATCATACATGCGCGGCGCGTGCTTGTCAGTACGCGCCGGTTCGGGTGATGCGCCCGCGCACGCGAAGTACATGTGTGCTCGGATGCACACACGTAAGCGCAAAAGCGGCTCGCGCCGACGATGCCCGATCGCCGCGCACGATCGGAGCCCACGCGCGCGTCGACGGCCTCGCTCGCTCGTCCGCGCTCCGCTCTCCGGACGTACGCCGTCCGCGGGGAGAGTACGCGTCGCCTGCCCAGGACCTACCTCTGTAACGGTGGAGAGACGCCCTCGAACGCTCCCGGCGACGTCGGTTGCCGTGCGTCGCTGCTTCTCTCTCTCTCTCTCTCTCTCTCTCTCTCTCTCTCTCTCTCTCTCTCTCTCTCTCTCTCTGACTCTCTGCCGTCTGCCAGGTACGTACTAGCACGCTATTCTTATCGCTCCGACTTTGAGCGCTTTTTCACCTTTACTCACGGCTCCGGTGTGAGTCTGTATACTTTTAGACTGTCCGGTCTCCAGCAGGCTCCATGTGACCGGAGCATAATCTGCGTGGCTCCTTTTTTCTGAGCCGGGAGACCGTATTTTCTTCGTACATTCGTCCTGGAGAGGTTAGGAGTGCGACGCTGTTTTGGCGGGACCGTCGCGGGCAAGCCAAACAAACACCTACTTGCTCAACAGTTGGCCAACCTGCGTGCCTTCCTTGCGCAGCCGCAATCGCCGGCGCCAACTTTAATTTCGCCTGGCTACCATCATGTCAGCTGCACTGGTCACCTGCCCAGTGTGCGGTGATGCATCCACTCCACCCACTAGCACGTGCCCTACCTGCCAGAAACTGTGTCATACACGTTGCTCTGGCAAAAAAAAGGGGGCGCAGTGTGATAAATGCAGGAAGCAGCGCAAGCCAGCTGCCAAAACCACTGCCAAGCAGACGACAGCAACAAGGACAGCAAAGAGCGCGTCTACATCCGCAACTTCATCGCCGCAGTGCTCCTTCGGCAAGCAGCCAACAGTGTCGCTGGGCACCACCACCAAGCAGCCGTCAGTGCCGTCGAAGTCGAATACTTCTGTTAGTCAGGTGAGCCTGCGTGCCTCGCTGACGGCACAGCAGCGAGACGCGCTGCCAGCACCTCGAGCGTCGCCCCACCATCGAGCGCCGGTCGGCGCTTCGACGCCGGCAGTGCCGTCGCCGTTCCGCGCCCGTCGCTCTCAGCTGGTTGCTCCCTCCTCACTCAGCGCCGTCATCGATACGCCGGGTGTCGCGCGGGAAGCCGTTCGGCAGGCGCGCCTTGACTCGTCGCACGGCTCCTATGACGATGCTGCTCGGGTTGTCGGCTCACAGGGGCCTTCTCTATCACCATCTGCTGCGCAGTCATCACCGACTGTTGCCTCGCCTCTGCTTGCTGCCACACCTGTCACCGACGCTGCTGCTGCTCCTGTCGTCAATGTTGATGTCGCTGCTGCTGTCGCTGACACTGCTGATGTTGATGTCGCTGACGCCACTGCTGCGTCTACGTCATCATCGCCTGTACTTTCGTCACCGCTGGGCGATCCTAATCTGTGTGGTTTTACGCATACCTTGATTCCGGTGAGCACCCTGGAGATATTTTTTCAAAGGTTTGATATGATTCAACAGCAGTTGGATGATATCAGGTCCCTCGATAGTCGTGGCCCTGCGTCTCGCAGTGTCTCCTCGCTACTCTCTGATGAAGAGGGTAGAAGGAGACTGTCGGCGCGGGTCGGGGCTCTCGAGGACTTGATATCCTCTCAGGTTCAGACTATTTCCAGTCTGAATCACAAAATTGACTCGCTGCTAGTTGAAAATAAATCGCTTAAGAGTTCAATTACTGAAACCAGTGATGTCATCAAATCTTTCCAGGGTGCTCACCGAAACTCTGTTTTTAATTCTAATTTTAAGTCTAGTAATTTAAGTGATAATTTAAGCATTGACTGCGGTCCCTCCGCGCCGGTTCCTTATACTACTGCTGCCTCTGACCCGCACGTCGACACTATTAACTCGACCCCCTCTCCGCGCTCCTGCTCTGGGGTGGACGCCGCGGAGCCTGGCGGCGTTGGTGCCGAGTGCTGTGAGGTCACGTTGCACGGTATTTTAAATGTAGACTGGAAGTTATCCGACGATAGACTGAGGCACGTGGCCTTTGCAGTGCTCGGCTCCATCCTTCCATCTTTGGATAGGAATAACGTTGCTAATGTTTGGGTCCTTCGCCCGCGGAGCCGGTTCGTGGAGGGAGGTGGTAAGACAGGGAGTGGCTTGGCATCTCGTCCTGGCGAGCTGCCCTCTTGCATTGTGAGGCTTACCAGTGGTGCACTTGTCAGGGACGTCATGAAAGCGAAGCGGGCGCTCGCTCACAATTACTTTACCACCAATGATATCAACCCCGTGCTTCTTGATCCGGAGCTCTCTGCCTGCCTGCCCAAACGTAAAATCTTAATTAATGAATTACTGCCTCATAATAAATTTTTGTTGTTTAAAAACTTGAGGCATACTGCTCAGGAGCTTGGCTTCAGGTACGTTTGGCATTCAGGTGGAGTGTTCCTGGCTAGGCGCAGGGGGGGCGAGCGTGCGCACGTTTTTGCCTCGGCCGCTGACTTACAGGTCATTCTCACGGCGAGCCAGACTGCTCCTAAAAAACTCAGGCCAACCACTGACGTCGACGTCACCGCTACTGACTGTCATGACAAAGGAAGTAACGGACGTGACGCCAGGGAGCCAGCTCTGGCAAGTAAGTCGGTGCACGTGTCCTGACTGGCTGCGCCAAGTGGTAATGGGAGGAGGGATGGTGGTTCCTTCAAGGCGGGTTTTGTTAACATTAACTCGTTGAGAGCTCGTATTGAGAGCCTTCGCTTGTTCCTGGCGGACAATCCCTCCTATCACATTTTTGGTATTGCTGAATCATGGTTAGGCCCCATTGTTGATGACAATATTATTAACATCCCTGGTTACTCGGTGCTTAGGCAAGATCGTAACACGAATGGAGGGGAGTTGTCCTGTATGTAAGAAATGATTTTCATATCAAGAAACTTGAATTTTCGAACTCTCTGGGTCCCGGCAAGCCGGGTACCCCTGAGTATCTTTTTTGTACGGTGCAGCAGGGCGACTCTCCTCCTGTTCTTGTTGGAATAATCTATCGACCTCCGAAGATTCCCATACAAAAGAACTCTGATTTCTTTTCTGTTTTGCGTGATCTAAGTTCCGAGTTTAGTCATAAGGTTATTATGGGCGACCTTAATGCCAATTTATTGTCAGCGAATGATGATGCCACCACCATCAGGCGCATTATTAAAGAGTTATCTCTTCAAATTGTCCCTCACGGTCCTACTCATAGAACCCCCACCTCACACACCTGGATTGACGTTGTCTTGACTGACGAGAATGACGTCACCTTAGACTGGCGGAATGAGTGGCTACCTGTCTTTGGTAAGCACAGCATCATTGATGTGACTATAGACATCTTCACGGCAAGTTCCCCTAGGACTTCTTTCTCGTACCATAATTTTAACAAGGTTAGCCCGGAGTCACTCAATGTGCTGCTGTCTCGCTGCGACTGGGTGGCCACAAACTCCATTGAAACCGATCTGGAGGAAGCTTTAAATAATTTGAATTTTAATCTTAACATTGCAATAGATACATTGGCGCCTATAAAATCGGTTTGCCTCAAAAATAAACATGCTCCCTGGTTTGGGCCAGAGTTGAGGCAACTCATCAATAAGCGTGATGCTACGCATAGGCGTTATAAGCGCACTAGTCGTGCAGATTTATTTGATGAGTTTCTTCGGCTCAGCAACGAGGTCGACGTTCGCATAACACAGGAGCGTAACTCCTATCTTCATCAGCATCTCTCGGACGCCCTTAACGATGGCAAAAACATTTGGAAGGAAATGCGTAACCTCGGCCTCTTGCCTAAGCGAAATGAGGAGGATTCTATCGGTTTCACCCCGGGAGAGCTTAACGCTCACTTTGCGGGAATCTCCATCTCACCTCTTGAAAATATCGAAGAGGCTATGGACTTTATTTCGACTGCTAGTGATGAGGGTTTTTCATTTCAACCGGTTAACATCAATGATGTGGTCCTGGCCATCTCTCACTTCTCCTCTCAGTCGAAAGGGGTGGATGGAGTTCCTCAGTCGGTGATAGTTAAGGCTCTCCCGGTGATTGGGGATTTTATTGTCAACATCTTTAACTTCTCTTTTGCGCAGGGCATCTTTCCGCGGGCTTGGAAGCAGGCGCAGTTAGTTGCTTTAAAGAAAATCACTGCTCCTTCGTGTGTTTCTGATTTTCGGCCCATTGCACTACTATGCTTTCTCTCCAAAGTTCTCGAAAAGATAGCCCACACCCAAATTACGGAGTATCTTAATAAACATGCTCTACTCGATCCCCTCCAGACCGGTTTCCGCAAACACCACAGCACGCAAACTGCACTACTTAAACTGACAGACGACATACGTATGGCCGTAGACAAAAGGAAAGTGACTCTTTTACTACTGTTTGATTTCAGTAAAGCCTTTGACACTATCTCTCCGACTAAACTGCTATCCAAACTTCAAAGGCTCGGGTTCTCCAGAGCGGCTCTCCTGTGGATTAAATCCTATCTGCACGGGCGCTCCCAGATAGTGTTATCAAGAAATGATACTAATGCAGAATGGTTGGAAACTAATCTGGGAGTTCCACAGGGGTCCGTTCTGGGTCCCCTACTCTTCTGTTTATATGTCAACGACCTTACGGACACTCTCTGTGGTTGTGCAGCTCAGCACATTTTTTATGCAGACGACCTCCAGATCTTTCTTCATACCACCAAGGAGAATATCTTGGATGGCATAACTCGGCTATCTGATGCGGCACGACTGGTTGCTGGATGGGCGGAGGCCTCTGGTCTGTAGCTCAACGCCCGGAAAACTAAAGCGATAATTTTCGGTTCTAAGCGCAATATTAATGATATTAATTCATTGAGTTTACCTGGCGTCGGGCTGCGGGACGGGGTTCTCATCCCGTTCAGTGATGAGGTCGTGAGTCTTGGTGTTACATTGGACAGTAAACTGACATGGAAACCGTACATTGACCAAATTACGAAGAAAGTTAACAAAGCCCTCTATAGTGTGCGGTTCATTAGGGCATGTACCACCGAGACCCTCCGCAAAAGATTAGTCGAGTCTCTAGTCCAACCCCATCTTGACTACTGCTCTGTGGTAACTCTTGACGCTAGCACTGAACAACGTACTCGACTTCAGAGACTCTCCAATTCATGTGTGAGGTACATTTTTGGTGTTAGGAGGGATGAGCATATCTCCCCCTTTAGAAGACATCTGGACTGGCTCCTCACTGATTCTCGCCGACTTTATTTCATGGCGATTTTACTTTTCAAAGTTTTAAAACTCAAAGAGCCAGGCTACCTTGCCGAGTTTTTTTCGGCCTATACTCCCAGGTCTTCTAGTAGGGGTGCCCGTCAGGAACAAGATCTTAAAGTCCCTTTGGTGAGCACTGAATCGGGTGCTCGCAGTTTTCAAGTTCAAGGTGCCCGTCTCTGGAACTCTCTTCCTTCTTCCCTTCGCCACTCACCGTCAATCTTTTCCTTCAAGAGGGCGGTACGTCAATATCTTTTAGACTTGGACTCATAGCCCTCTCTGCGGGTCAGCATGCAGCTTTATTAGTATTACTACTTTTAAGTATTGTTGTTATTATCTGTTTTTATCGAATTAAATTCTGGCTATCTTGCCTCTCGACTTAGCTAATATTGTTTAACAATTAGCGCTAACTGTGATATCGACCACTAGTCACCACTAGTTAACACTTCTTGAACTGCTTTTTATATTCATGATATTAGTGTTACTTGCCTTGACCAAAGCTTTGTTAGTAATTTTTTATTTACATTTTTCTCGAACTAGTAACATTGATGACTTCTTTGTTTTTTTAATATTTATTTTTTATATTTATTTTATACACGTGTTTTCATATGTTTTCTCATATGTATATTGTCATGATATTTATGTATTTATTATTGTATGATTTATAATTTTTACCTGTTGGGTGAAATAAAGGCTTATCTATCTATCTATCTATCTATCCCTCTCTCTCTCTCTCTCTCTCTCTCTCTCTCTCTCTCTCTCTCTCTCTCTCTCTCTCTCGCTGGTAAACTGCTGTAGCGGACTCTCTCTCTCTCTCCCTACACAGCACCGCACTGCGCTGCACTCTCGTGGACTCCTCTCTCTATCTCCCTTAATCACCGGAGGAATGCCGCACTTATTCGCAGACGCGTGGAGAAGGCCGCGATTTCGGACTTATAGCCTAAACAATACTGTCGGCTCATTCGTACCTCGGCACACGCGAGCATCTCCCGGCCTTGCCCTTCGCGCAAGGTTGGGAGATGTTTACATGCTCCGGTTTTTGCGTGCCGTAGCTGCGTGCCGAGGCTCGGCTAGTTCGAGCCTCGTACACTCGCACACACACCTACGTACATGCGCACGCGCACGCATACGCACACGCGTCGGCCGTTATAATATATCTTCCTATATTATATAGTTGTAGGAAAATGTTTACGACTCAGCGCCCCCTCACACCCCTCGCCCCCCTCGCGTCTTCTCGCCCACTCCTCAACGCCCCGCTCAACCCCCCCCCCCCCCCCCCCCCCGCGTCTCCTCGCCCCTCCTCAGCGCCCCCTCAGCCCCTCAAAATAACGTAAAAATGTGTATGGTTATACGCTTTTTTGAAAGAAATTGTTAGAGGCTCGCCCCCCTCACCCTCCTCGCGCCCCCTCATCCCCTCCTCGCGCCTCCTCGCCTCCCCAGCCCCTCCTCAGCGCCCCTTCCCCTCAATTGTTTCAGTTATAAATCATAATATAATTAATTAGAAGTATTGTCGAGTATCGCAAGTTCTATGTAATAATATTGATATTTATTTATTTGTATATTTATTTTGTTTTTAATTGATTTAACTATAAAGATTGGTTGAAGAGACGAACAGTTTTCCACGTCACCCTGGAGGTACTGTTCATTGACGCGTTGGATTGTTATTTTAAGTGGTATCTTTCGCCAATAGCCATATATAACCACTCTCATAATAGTATCTCATTGTTCTGAAGAAATGGACACTATCAAAGGACAAAAAGTTTTTGTTATCGGGGACATTTTAGAATAACAAAATAATGTATTATATTTACACGTGCAAAATTATAATAATATCAAAGTTGTGGATACTTATATAACTCCTTTGGATAAACTTTAAGAAGGATATAAATCTATAGTCAGTAGCACTGAATATTTATATTATTAAAAATGTTATCATTGTTCTGAAGAAATGGACATTATCGAAGGACAAAAAGTTTTTGTTATCGGGGACATTTTAGAAGAAATGGAAGATATATCGGACATGTAATAAGGAATATTTAAAGCCTCTAACAATTTCTTTCAAAAAAACGTATAACCAGTCACATTTCTACGTTATTTTGAGGGGAGGTGAGGGGAGCGCTGAGGGGGGCGAATGGACGCGAGGGGGAGGGGGCGAGTGGACGCGAGGGTGGTGGGGGGGCGCTGAGTCGTAAACATTTTCGAGATTTTTAAAAAATTCTTATCTTTGGCCTTTGTTTAAAATTTTCCATTTAAAAATAAACATTCGTACTCAAGATAATGCTTTTGCATCATTTTTATTAGATATTGGAGAAGGAAAAATTGATCACTTTAAAATTCCATATAAATGGAAAACAAATGATGTTTGTCATGAAATATATAAAAATATTAATAAAAATTATCATTTTTCAAAAAATGTAATATTAAGTTCACATAATGAACAAGTAAATATATTAAATAATAAAATATTGAACTTAATTGAACATAAAACTGTAACATATTATAGTATAGATTATGCAACACATAAAGGAGTAGATCAAACGGATGGAAATATACATTTAAATTTTGCAATAGAAATGTTAAATAATATACGAGAAGGTTTACCTCCATATGAAATAAAATTAAAAAAAAAATGCAATTGTTATGTTAATTCGTAATCTTAGCACCGTTGATGGACTATGTAATGGAACGCGATTAAAAATAACAAATTTATATAAATATAATATTGAAGCTGAAATCATTATTGGAGAAAATAAAGGAAATAAAGTATTTATACCACGCATTACACTAAATACTTGTGAATCATCGTTACCATTCATTTTATATAGAAAACAATTTTGAACTGTATTAGCATTTGCTATAACTATTAATAAATCACAAGGACAAAGTTTTAATAGTGTAGGAATATTAAAAAAAAAAACAATTATTTTCCCATGGATAATTGTACGTAGCACTTTCATGATGTAAAAATCCAAACAATATATATATACAGAAAATGAATCTGAAAATAAAATAGAAGTAACAAATATTGTTTGGAAAGAAATATTAGATAATTAATTTAAATAACAAGATTATAATATAATAAACTAATAATGGTATAAATAAAATAATAACATTTTAAAATATAATAAATATACAATAAAATATTCATATGATATTTTAATATTATGATCTTCTTAACGATATTAGCATTATAACATAATATAATTGATCAAAATAATTTAAGAAAAAATATAAAACAATAATTAATTACATAATATAATTAAAATTTACTTTAATTATACATTTAATGTAAATTACTTTTCTTAATGTAATTAACTATTATTTAGTAAAATATAAGATGGCTGAACAAGGTGATTCAAAACCTAGTCCATTAGGATGGGATCCTGTGCAAAATATGTATATTGAATTGTGAGTAGTATACAACACGCAAGAGAATTAGATGAATTAAACGAACAGTTACAGAATCATATAAATGAATAAAACGAATGTGAAATACATTTAAATAATTATATCAATGAATATAATAACAATATTACTATGATACAAACACCGTTAATTTGGGATCCAACACAAAATAAACACATAGAAGTATATAATTTAAAAGATGCTACAAAGTTAGACAAATTGAATGAAATAATAGAAACCCACGAAAAAGAAGAAAACAAGTATAATAACTATTGTAATAATTTACTTATAGAATATGATTTAAATTATTTACAAAATTTAATTAAAAAATATAAAAAATAAAATAAATCAAAAGCAAACATAATATTTTCAATATACAATTTAAACTCAATTTTTTAGTATAAAATATTTGAAATTTCACAAAAATAGTATTAAGTTATATTAATTTTTAATTCTATTATTTTACATTAACTTCTTTCACGTATCCAATATAATGTTTATAAGCTAAAATATACATAACAGAAAATATAAAGATATATATTTCCATATTATAAATAGCTTACAAAAACGTCACAGGATATGTTAAAGAGAATTTTATTAAAAATTTGAAAATTATTCTTTTATAAATATTTTTGGAAATTTTAAAAGAAGTAATAAATATAAAAATTCAATGAAATAAAAGAAAATTATTATTAAGTGTGAAAATGGAATATTTGAAATTTAAGGAAAATAAAATTATATTAATTTTAAAATCATTTACAATAAATTATATTAAATTCTTTCATGTATCCAATATAATGTTTAAAAGCAAAAATATATATAAAAGGAACAAATAAATATATATGGTTCTAAATAATAAAAAGCTTTTAAAAACATTCAAGGGTATATTAAAGATAATATAAATCATATAATTTATTTTTAATTTTTTATTTTCCTAAATTTCAAAATGTAATATAAATGATATAAAAATATATTTAATAAAGTTTCATAAAATTTTAGGTATAGTGGTAATGTAGGGCTATTGGCGAAGGATGCCACTTAAAATAACAATCCAACGGTCCATGAACAGTACCCCCAGGGTGACGTGGAAAACTGTTCGTCTCTTCAACCAATCTTTATAGTTAATAAAGTTTATATAAATCGAATTAACGCAACACAGTTATTGGTTAAATTTAAAACATTGTTCAACATTTATAAAGTAAGTAATAAAATAAGTAATAATTTATAAGTAATAAAATAAGTGTAATAATTTAAAATAATGAACATGAGTGTGATTTGTTCTCTTATTCCAAAATATAAAATTTTTAAATTTATTTTATATGAGTGTTGACGAGCGGAGCGAGTAGGGGGGTACCCCCTAGTATATATATATATATATATATATATATATATATATATATATATAAATATCATTGGACGGTATTTTGAGGATTTCATAAAGAATTTGTACAATAGTGGTGACACAAATATAAACATTGTTATAAACAACCAATAAACAAGCGCGTGACTAAAGAAATAATGACCCTAAGGTTATTGACTAACACCACGACGCCTGCGGCGCCCGCTTTTACGGAAAAATATCACGGAATTTCCGAAATCGATGTATTAACACACTATTGTGGAAACCGCTGAAAAATCCTCAAAATGCCTCTCGAGTGCTTTGGACTTTTGAGGAGACTCCTCAAAATGCCTACAAAATCCTCAAAATTCGGTATATATGACCTATATAATCCTCAAAATGCGTCCCAGATGTGAATATATATATATATATATATATATATATATATATATATATATATATATATATATATATATATATATATATATATATATATATATATATATATATATACGAGGGTCATTTGACAAGTACCTAGCCTCACCGCCAGATGGTGCCACTATCGCACCAGAAATACACTACAGTGCAGTATCTTCCTGTAAACGGTTACAGACGAAATTTCAGCCGGATCGGAGTTGTAGTTTATTTTTGAGAGCGTGTGAAAGCAAACGTGTCCGTTGATTTTTGAAAAAATGGAAAAAGAACAATATCGGTCGGTGATTCGATTCTTGTTTTTGGAAGGGAAATCGCGCAGTGAAATTAAAGAACGCTTGGATGCAGTGTATGGGGATGCTTCTCCTTCGATGGCGACCTTTAAATTTTGGTATAACGAGTTTCAACGTGGTCGTACGTCGGTTTTTGATGATCCACGCCCAGGTGCTCCGAAAACAGCCACTACGGAGGAGAACGTGACAAAAATACACGATATCGTTTTGTCAGACCGCCGATTAAAGGTGCACGAGATAGCTGCGATAGTAGGCATCTCAGAAGAACGCGTATGGCATATCCTACATGAGATTTTAGGCATGAGGAAGCTGTCAGCAAGGTGGATGCCGCGTTTGCTGACTGCAGACAACAAGCGCATCCGTGTGACCAGTTCAGAGCAGTGTTTGGAGCTGTTTAATCGCAATCCAAAAGAGTTTTTGCATCGTTACGTGACCGTCGACGAAACATGGATTCACTACTACACTCCAGAGACCAAGGAGCAGTCAAAACAGTGGACCTTACCCGGTGAACCTGCTCCGAAGAAGGCGAAGACGGTCCCGTCGGCCGGAAAGGTGATGGCCACTGTTTTCTGGGATTCTCAAGGTGTGATTTTTATTGACTATCTGGAGAAGGGCAAAACGGTCACAGGACAGTACTACGCCGAACTATTGAGCCGATTTGACGCCGTGTTAGAAGAAAAACGGCCCCATTTGTCTAAAAAGAAAGTGCTTTTCCACCACGATAATGCACCGGCTCACACTTCTGCACTCGCCACGGCTAAATTGGTCGAATTACGCTACGAACTGCTGTTCCATCCACCGTATTCTCCAGATTTGGCTCCGTGCGACTTTTTTTTGTTTCCGAACCTAAAAAATTCGCTCGCCGGGAAGAGATTCCACTCCAATAACGAAATAATCGCCGCCACGGAGGCCTATTTTG
This sequence comes from Torymus aiolomorphi, assembly GCA_036365515.1. Lineage (NCBI taxonomy): Eukaryota > Metazoa > Arthropoda > Insecta > Hymenoptera > Torymidae > Torymus > Torymus aiolomorphi. Next base: position 226,999,766 of record CM070874.1, on the reverse strand, counting down.
CAAACCAAGAGAAAACATTTTTTTCAACGGGGTTAAAAAAATTGGAACACCGCTGGACCAAGTGTATTCAACTAAAAGGAGACTACATTGAAAAATAATTTTATTTTTTGTAAAATTTTGGTGTTTTCATTTGTAGGCTGGGTACTTATCAAATGACCCTCGTATATATATATATATATATATATATATATATATATATATATATATATATATATATATATATATATATATATATATATATAAAGATCTGCAACGGTTCGTTCCGGGACGCAAAAATGTATATAACAGTTATTTCTGGGACGCGCTCGTTATTTCCGGGACGTCCCGGAAAACCTGTGTCTGCAACTGTTATTTCTGGGACGCGATATTAGTCCCTCACCCCAGGGATATTATTTCTTTAGTCAAGTGTATTGTCTCAACTCTGGACGACGAAACTCTAGGTCCCAGAAATAACACTTGTAGGTACTTATATATATATATATATATATATATATATATATATATATATATATTTATTTATTTATTTATTTATGTCGTTTCGCGGTTTTGACGAGTTTTTCGAGATATTATATACCGGTTTTGAAGAGTTTCTCCGGTTTTGAAGAGCCTCTTCACACTGGAAAAGGTATATATGTCCGGTTCTGGAGAGTTCTCAGCCATTTTCTAGAGTCTATAACCCGAGGGTCCATATTTCTTTAGTCCGGTGTGAGATATGTGTTAGGTGTAAGAGGTTTGATCATATTTCACCTCACAGATTAACTCTGGGCTGGCTGCACCCTGATACGAGAGGAAGCTCGTCTTCGAGAGGGCGACTCCTGGCCCGTTCGAGCTACTTTTAGTCTGGAGCGGTATTTTTGCTTACGAAATACGGAATCACGCGTATGTAGCTCGTCTACGAGAAGCCACCTCGTCCTCGCGAGTCTGCTTCCAGATAAGTTTAAACTATTTTTATGTTCAGCACCGATTTCGATTTATTAAAGCACAAACTCGCGTGGGAAGCTCGTCTTCGGGAGCGCATCTTTTCGCACGATTAAGCTACCTTTAACCCGCTGTTTATTAAGGTTATCAGGATTTGGCTTATTCCATTATCTCTGGCTTTCCCGCCTGCATACGTATATTTATTTGTGTAAATATCGCTTCCTCTGCCTCTTTGTCATTTATAAAAACGACTAGCGGGTGAATTTCCGAAAATAGGCGACATTTTACTCTCAATCGTTTATTCTACTCAATTTATGTCATTATTCTCTGCTATTTTATGTATCATTTTTTGTTAAGAGTGCGGCAAACTGTTTATACATATACCTATATAGCAACAAAATGATGTCTATTAAATCAGAAAAGAAGAGTAGTGCCTCGCTTATTTGTGTTTCGGACATTTTGTTTCAGTGAAATTTTTTTTTGTTGGCTCGCTTGCGAATATTTTTACGTGGATCTCGCTTCCCCTGCTCATTTGGGTCTTGTGAATTTATTTTATTAAAATCGTTCCATTTCAATAACTATCTCATTGCTTTTTATTGTGAAGCGGGATCTTCTTGCACTCACCTCCGTGTTGGGACTTCTTTGTATTTACCTCCGAGTTAGGACTTTCTTGCACTGGATTTTCGAGTTAGGACTTTGTTGCACTGAGGTTTGAGATATGTCTCTGTTGAATTATCGTTGAGATAGGACTTTTTTGCACAGAACGGCGAGTTAGAACCTTATTGCATTGGCGTCTGAGTTGGAACTTTGTGAATAGGAGGCGTCGATATATTGCATCTTTTTTTTCATCATTTTTTTAACGTATAAAAAGCTGTATCACTACCTTGTATATAATCGAAAATGTATTTCGACGGCTCCTATTCATATAATACCGTTCGAAAAATAAATTTCATACAATGCTTCGAAAGTGGATGCAATATGATTCTACCTGAAATGAGCATTGCATACAAAGCTATTTTACCAGTGCGTGCAATATAACGCTAATTGAAAAGTGCGTGCAATATGATTCTGTTTCAGAACCGAGTTTCATATAATGCTTTCTTAAAATCGCGCTTCATATAATGGCATCAGAAAAATGCGTTGCATACGATTGTATCTCAGTAGAGCGTTTCATAAAATGCTATTTCGGCTATACGTGCAATACAACTTTATCAACTCCATCATTCGCATTTTAAATGCTTCAGTTATTCTAGCAATTTATTGTTTGTTAATCGTATACTATATAAACGTTGATTTTCTTTAATTTAGAATTATAATATCTAAATAGTGTGTTAGACATATGCTTTGGTATAAAGTTAAATAAGCCTTTTTTATTAGTTAAACTTTTTTATTTAATTTTATTACTTTTGCGTTTAGGATTTTAGAGTTTCAGGGTTTCTGGATGTAGAGTTTATAAGTTTATGTTTTCAAGGTTTATAGTTTCTAGATTTACAAATTCTAAATTGTTTTACAACTTCAGTTTATTGTACAGATGTTATTTTCAATAAAGATATGTAGGTTTTTGGTTGTATAAACATTTACAGATATTAAAAAGAATATTCTATGGAAATTAATCGTACTTATCATAAATTTATACTTTCGTAAGAAAATTAATTTTTATACATTTAAAAGATAACATTTTTTATTAGTTAAATCGTTTTATTTTATTTAATTGTTATTGAAAAAATTATGCTAAATTTCGAGTTTCTGGTTTGAAGGTTACAAACTAATTATTTTGTAAGAAAATATGGTTTAAACTTAGACTTTAGTCTAATGTTTAGGTTCACTTACACTGTAAAATATCGATTGAGTTCATTAAATGAGGCATATCATTTTTCAGGCGTTAAATAGCGTTAAATAATCCAATGCGACATGTATGCAAAATTTGATAAAGATCCATCGTATAATGTCAAAGTTAAAAAATGTACCTAAATAAGGTAAATCATTTTTTAGTTAAATACCATATATATATTCCAAGTTGAGAAACTAATATTAATTAAAAGTCTGAATGTAAATAAAGGTTTAATACTGTAAGAAATTCTGTCTTAAGTAAAAATTTGTACACTTATATGTGGGAGCGTCCAGCAGAAACGGGCCACCGAGCGCGCGCGGTGCCTTCTTTCGCGTAAACGGCGCTCTGTTTAACTTGCTCATAATCGTATGCTGCGTCTTTGAAAAAAATACCAAGGACCTATATCGATAGATTTTTTTCTGCTCTTTCCAATGGTGCTATTAGTTTTATTCCGAAATGCTTCCTTCTAGTTGAAAATTCCATTTGAATGTTTAAACTCTATTTTTTCAATAAAATATCAGTCTTTTCTTCAAAATGAATTATATTCTTCAAAAGTACAAGTCTTAAACTATAAAATATTATATTTTTAAGTTGAAACATGAAAAGTTCAAAAATAGTAAGATCAAAAAGACAGCGGCTGCCCGAACTTTTTACGCTATGCTCAAGGGCGGATTAATACACGCGATGTGCTATTTCGCCCTTTCTTTTTTGTAAATATAAAATGTTTTGTAACTTACAATGCCAATGCGTGGACATAATTTTGTGGATCTAGTTGTAACAGTTAGTATAATATTACAATGAACTTTGTTCATTTATATAACAAAATTTGAAAAACATAATATATTAAACATAAAAATATCCATGAACGCACTGAAAGCAGTGAAACAGAAATTTAAAATAACCGTATAGATTGTTTAATCTGGCATAACAATATTACCTTTTCCTTTAAATTCTAATTTTTTTACATTTTTTTGATTTTATAAGAATTTTTCTTTTTTGATCGGTGGATATAATTGAGAATCTTCTGACGCTTAAGTTATAACTTTTTGGCATCATTTAATAATTTAATACAATGATACAATTGAGTTCCAGGTATTGTCTTACCTGAGGCTAGCCTGTTTTGTAGCTTTTCTGTAGCCTTTAAGTAATCGTCTTTTGATGAAAAAAAGCACTCAATACTTTTGAAATACTCAGTTGCCCATTTGTATAAATCTTGGGGCGTCAATATATAATTGTCGGATACTTTCCGTAAACTTTCTCGTCTGGCATTGCTTTTCACGGAAGCACCTATTCCATCACATGAATTTTTTCCGTGGGCTGTTGCATGAAAATGCCACTCAGCATCAACAGCAAAATCATCATAATGATGAAGAAGATTTTGGAAATTGCGTTTATTTTTAAAATGTTGCGCAGCTCCATCAGTAAAATAAATAACTTTTCTAACTAAATCGAAAGACTTTTTAAGAAAATTAATTATAATTTCTTGTATTAGATAGACTGCAACAACGTCACAATCCCGAACAGAAGCATTTCGGAATAAAAATAATAGCACCATTGGAAAGAGCAGGAAAAAATCTATCGATATATGTCCTTAGTTCTTTTTTCAGAGACTTGGTACACGATTATTAGCGAATTGAATAGAGCGTGCACTTAAACGTGCCGTACGAACGGGCGCGAGGGGCTCGCGCGGACCCTCGGCGCTGTCTTTTTCATGTTGTTACTTTTAAACCCTTTATTTCTCCAACTTCTTCAAGATATGGTTTTGAAGCTCAAGAGTTGCACTTTCCAATGGTGTAGTTTATTTTGAAAAAAAACATGATATACTTTGAGAAAAATGGCTTTCAATATTCAACTCGAGTTTTCGTCCGGAAGAAAGCGTTTCGCAATAAAAACAATGGCACCATTGGAAAGAGCAGGAAAAAATCTATCGATATAGGTCCTTGGTTTTTTTTTCAAAGACGCAGCATACGATTATGAACGAGTTAAACAGAGCGCCTTTTATGCGAAAAAAGGCACCGCGCGCGCTCGGTGGCCCGTTTCTGCTGGACGCTCCCATATGTATATAATGTTGTGAAGGAAGCTTGAATTACTATGATATATAACTGTATAAGGCACTTTTGATTCTTTTACCATGTAGTAAATAGAAATGTCAACAAAATTCTCATACGCTCAGCAAACGAGCTCATGTCAAGATCAACAGAGTGAGTGTGAGCACAAAGAAGAACGTGAGTATTGTTTTTCCGAATATTATTATAAATAGCAGTTTTTATACTTATGCTTTATATATTTCATTATATTTATTAAGTTTAAGATAATAATTAATATGCTCGTCAATAATAATAATAATTCACATTAATTAACCATCTGAAATTATTTTGAAACTATTACATTTCGTGACTTAATTTTGAAGTCAACATTACTTATATTTTAAACTGCACGATTCAACGATTTTATTTAACTATCAAATAATATTTTTTAATAATAAAATATTTTCTCATTTTAAAAATATCACTGTACAATTTGATAGAGAAATAATAATTTAATAGAAATCCTTCTTTTCAATGTAGCGAATCATGAAGTACATACAATGGAATATATAATATATATTTATTTTAAATATATATTATATATTCCAATAAATGCACTGGATTGTTAATCGAGATTATTTTTTATAAACTATTTTTTATTTAACAAATAATGTCATCTATGCAAAAAGTAATTTTAAGCTATGTAGGTTAAAAAGTTTTTTTATAATTGAAACATTACAAATTAAAATTATAGATAATTGACGACTTCGAGTGTTCGAGAACATTGGTATCTGGATAAGAGGAGTAACTCATCACCAGTGGACATAAGTTCTCAATCTTGCACGTCTAACTTGTTTTCTGCCTAATTATGGATATTCATTATCAAGACAGGAATATGGATGGTATTGCAATTGGGCGATCATTGCTACATGAACCAGATTCATAAAAACAAATGGTGAATAATAGCTTCGATAATGTAATTACAGAAGAAAATAAAATATCAGGTAATTTTATTTACATAGAAAAATACACCGAGTAAAATAGGTTGTAGTACGATCATAATATTTTCTTATGTCATTTTATTTAATTTATTTATATGTTCTTTTGTATTCTATAAAATGCGAGAAATGTTTTATATGTCACAAAATAATCGAAGATCGAAAAAAACAATATTTAAAATTTTACTTTACTTTAATTGTAAATTATTTAATGAGGGCCATGCCAAGAACTAAGTATATTGTTAATGGCGGAACCGCATTTCTTTAATTTAATATTTTTCTTTCAAAGTTTGTGCCATTTTTCCTAACAAAATTATTAAGTTTATAGTACAGCTATTTTAATATTTTTTTGTAAAAATTGAGTATTACAACAAAATTTCACAAAAGCGGTTTCGATGATTCAACATATATCTCATGTTGTGAAGTATAAAGAACGAGAAAAAAGTGAGTTCGAAATGTATACTTACAAAAATTGTCACCTGTTCGGGAGCTTGAAAAGAAGAAATAAAATCGAAATTTCGACAAATAAAGTGTAAATAATACACTTACACAAATTATTAGCAGTTACATAGAATGTAGTTCACTTTAATGCAAAAATCTATTCTCATTTCATACAAACTATTTAGTGACCAAGAATGAAATAAAGGGCATAAATCAATTCTACTCTGCTATTTGGCCTTATATTATATTCATTATACCCTGGTAGAAATGATAAGAAATAATTACTCATTAGTAAACCTTATTGCAACGACTAAGCCAACGATTAACCAAGTCTTACTTGAAATATCTACGAAAAGGTGCGGTTGGGTAACCGTTGATTTATTTGTTGGCTTATTTAGTTTGTGCAGGGTATTTATTCAGTTTTTACGGTTTTTTTATCTTCTCTATTTATTATATTTACAAAATTAAAAACGACCCATACATATTTAAATAATTTTATAGGAACAACTACTCATTTTATCAGCTGTTTTTCGAATAAACGACCGTTTATTCAAATTAATAGCGAAGTTAGTGATGTAAAACCATATACAATGCATAATATGAAAGCTGATGATGGCTATTTCGATGAAAAAACAAAAACAGTTTATTCGCGTAGTAATGATTGTACTACTGGCTCAGAAATTCTTTCTGTACAAGGTGATCAGTCTTCAGATGAAGAATCTGTAGATGAAGGTACAGTTATAAATAATGAAATGGTTTATTGTAGCAATAAAGAGGAAGATAATAATTTTGAAACGATTAATAATGAAAGTTTAAATTCTACTAGATCGAATTTAAGTCTTTCTGAAAGTGAACCATTATCAAGTATAACTAGTAATAAGAGAAAATATAATGAAAAAGACAATTTGGTGAGAAAACGGTTACGTAGGCCTGACTTATGGGAACGAAATATTACAAAAAATGCTACAAATCTGGGATTAGAGTACTTTGCGTCAAATACAAAAAAACTTGTACCTGCACGCGTCATGAAAAGAGGCTGTGGTCCTGGCTGTCGATATAAATGCGAGACAAAAATATCAGACGAACAGAGACAATTGTTATTTAAAGATTATTGGAATATCAAGACTCAAAGTGAAAAATATAATTACATCCTCAGATTTGTAAAAGAAGAGTCTAAAAAATCAAATGAAAGACAAGTTACGAAAAAAAAATTTTCGAGGACATATTCATTTAATATTAATGGTATTAATATGAAAGTATGTTCACTAATGTTTTTAGACACTTTGAGTATTAGTAGGCAAGTTGTCGAAACGGCTTTTAAAAAAGTTAGAAATGGAGACATCAGTCCGGTTGATAATAGGGGCAGCTCTGAAAAAAGCCGACGTAGAGTTGATAAGAAGAAATTGGAAAGTGTATTAGAACATATTAATATGTTTCAGCGTGTTAAATCCCACTACAATAGAAAAGATTCCAGAAAAGAGTATTTGGAAGAAGGGCTTTCTATATCTACAATGTATCAAATGTACGTACAATGGACTAAAGAAAATTGTAAAGATATTGCAACTAAGCACTATTATTCCGATGTCTTTAAGGGGGCTAGACACCTTTTTTCTCTGAAATAAGAAGTCACATTTTAATACATAAATGTAAACTAATTATTTCATACTTATTACATATAAAAGTGGGTATATTTACCTTACCTTAAAACTTTCTCCGATGGGCCTTTTATATGGTCCAGAACCATAGTCATCGATGAAACAAGTTTTTTCACTAACCGTAAGCTTTGAAATTTTCCTGTGGATGGATTGACTCCAGATTTGAACTAAATTACTCCTGAATAGTATAATTCTCATATCAGTGTAGGGATTTAGGATTAAATGTCGGAAAAAATTTTTACATCAGAAAAATTATGAAAAAATATAAAAAATTTAAAAAAATTAAGAAAAAAAAACTCTTGAAAAACAGCACAATTTTTTTTTCTCATTAGATCAAAAATCCCTACACTCATATGAGAATTATACTATTCAGGAGTAATTTAGTTCAAATCTGGAGTCAATCCATCCACAGGAAAATTTCAAAGCTTACGGTTAGTGAAAAAACTTGTTTCATCGATGACTTTGGTTCTGGACCATATAAAAGGCCCATCGGAGAAAGTTTTAAAGTAAGGTAAATATACTCACTGTGACTTCTTATTTCAGAGAAAAAAGGTGTCTAGCCCCCTTAATACTCAATTTAATATTGGATTCTTTAGGCCCAAAAATGATTTATGCGATATATGCGAAGACTTTAAAAATGCAACCGACGAAAAAAAATCTAATTTAAAAGCAAACTACAAAGCGCATTTACGAAATAAAATAAAAGCTCGTGAAGAAAAGATTGCAGATGCAATCGTAGCTAAGCAAGATAGGGGAAAAAATGTTAGTATGATTTGTTTTGACTTCGAAAAAATTTTAACGACACAAAAAACAGAAGCTAGCTGTTTGTATTATAAGCGAAAGCTTTCAGTGTATAACTTCACTATATATATGATGTGTCGCGTCACAAAGCTTTTTGTTATATGTGGAGTGAAAATGAAGCTAGGAAAGGATCTAATGAGGTAGCTAGTTGTTTACTTCATTATATGCAACAGAGAGCAAGCGAAGGTATTACAGAATTTCTATTATACTCTGACAATTGCATTGGCCAGAATAAAAATAAAAATGTTTTTAGTATGTTAGTTTACGCATGTAGTAAGTACAACGTTAATATAAAGTATACCTTCCTTGAAACTGGGCATACTCAAAAGAAGGTGACTCTGCTGTACACGCTTTAATTGAGAGACATAGTTCAGGACGTAATACGTTATACTGCAAATGAGTGGTATGATATTATAAGATCGGCAAAACAGACTTTTCCACACTAGGAAGTAAAGAAGTAACTTATAGCATGATCTATGATTTTAAAGACTTGGCTAACAATACAAATTGGCAAAAAACAGTTATTAAAAATGGTAAAAAAAATGTATTCCCATTGGAACATCACAATTCAAGCAAATATTTATTTCAAGAGAATCGCCGAATGAGTTAAAATATAAAACATCATTTGAAAACGTATATGAAAACCTGATTTTAAGAAAAGAGAAAAATCATATCAACGTTAATTAGTACGTTTTGAAACAAGCTTATGATTCTATCCAAGGTATTTCTAAACAAAAAAGTAAAGACCTTCTAGATCTCTGTAAAAAATATATAATACCACCAGAATATCACGAATACGACAAATCATTTTCGACTAAGTTATTTGACGAAACCGTTGCTGAATTTAATTAAATGGATAATATTTAAAATAAATTAATTATTCAAGAATTAATTTAATAGCATTATAAAATATTAATGATTTATTCAACAATTTAGCAACATTGTTATTGTTATAATTTATATATATTCAGATACATGTATACTTTATATTTTGTTATATTTTCATGTCAATGTTTTGAACATCACTGCTAGTAATTATATGACTACATAATCTGTATTCAATAAATGAACAATTGAAATTTTGTTGAAAATGTGATACTTAAGTTATTCTTATTTTCCAAAACCATAACATTTTTATTTTCTACCTGTGATGGCCATTTTCCTTTTCTCTCTTTTACTTAATTAAATTTTTTATTGTAATATTTTTGCAAAATTTAATAAATAAATGTTAAATAATAAGTACATTCCTTTATTCATTTTATTTAATGATGACAATACTAGCAACAGCCGTATACCTCTACATGCTACACGTGAGCTAGTAATCTTCATTTTTCTTTTTTATAAATAATTCAACTAGCGACAAGCGTGCACCTATACATGCTATACGTGAGTTACTGGTCTTCGTTATTAATAATATAATCTAATTAGCGATAGGCGTGCACCTATACATGCTGTACGTGAGCTAAATGGGTGTTTCGCGATTTCGCGTTGATAAATAGAACCACTTACAAATTCGTAACGCCTAGGCGAATGTTATTTGTTTTTTTAAATTAATTTATTAAATTCAGCCGGGACGCGATAGGCCCCTTACATATCAAAGTATACGTTTAACAAACGAAGCTAAGCGGACACGTTCGTGTCCCCTTAGCTTCTTCTTCTGCAGTTAGGCTTACGTGTAAATCTGTGTAAAGTATAACCGGTGAGTGTGTGACCTAACTATAGCAACCTGGCGCCGGTATCTCGGAACATTCCTCCATTTACTCGAATACCGAACAACACCGCGACTTTCATACAACACTCTAACATTTCCACTCACTCACGACTTTGAACAATAATCGAAAAAAAAATGGAAAACCGCTGTAGCAGCATCTTACCTGGCCGATCCCTTGGACTAATGCTCTTTTTGAGCCACGTCTGGCAACCTAAAATAACATGCTGACTTTATCGCGAATAATCAAATTTAGCCAACGATTCATGAATTTTTGTCTCTGAGTTATTTTATTTTATTGCGACTTGCTTAAGGCTTGCTGGTGAGAGAATGCTCTCTCTTACTTTTAGGAAATCACATGGAAGGGGAGAGGTAAGATAAATGAAAACTAAAGGAGCCATGGCCGGGCTCAGCGAGGGCCAGAAACCCTGGCGCGTGCGGCAGAAAATCTCTACCGAGGCTACGCAGGAGGGGCCTTCCGTGGTCGTCCTCGACCTCGGCGCATGACTGGAACGGAGCCGGCCCCGGTAGGAGCGGATCCAGCCCTGGCAGGAGCGGGAGCCTTAGCGGGCGACCTCGTCCTCGGCCGACCTGGCGCGGCATTTGGTCCGATGAGTCCATCATTTCCAACAACAGGGTTTTGGGCTGTAGCTTAAGCTTCCAGCTGCTGCGTACCTCTCGGTGGCATATACTTTTTTAGATCATTGATGAATACTTTCGTCCGCCTCTGCGAGTCAAGATCCTCCACCAAGTACACTACTGGAGAGTAGACTTCTACCACCTTAGCCCGTGCAACAAACCTAGGCGCTTACTTCGCTGGAAATCGGTCCTCTGCGGACGATAGCATATGGTTTCGGCGCCTCACGAGGTCTACGACTTGGTAGAGGACCTCTCGTCGACTTTTGTTGTAGTTACGCGCTTGCCTTACTACAGCTTTATCCATATGTCTGCGTACCAAATCATGCAATGCAGGCAATCGGCTGGCTCGAGTCTTCCATTTATCCACGTCAGGAGGGGAGGTGGGAAGAAGGTTTTTCAGGTGATTCCGGAGTAAGGAGGAAGGAACCGGATTACGCCCCAAATTAAGAAATGCCGGAGAAACCCCTAACGACGAGTGCACAGCACTATTTAACGCGAAACACAATTCGTTTAAGTGCAAGTCCCAATCTCGCTGATCCTCGGCTAAAAAGCTGTTGATCATTGATCGTAAATTACGGTTGACTCTTTCCACCGCGTTTGCTTGTGCATGGTAGGGCGGAATCGTGGATTGTAGAATTCCATACTCATCTAACCTGTCCGTAACCATTCGGTTAGAGAATTCTGTGCCATTATCCGTAAGCAAAATCCGAGGGCAACCCCAACGATTTACGATCAATTCCTCAAAGGCTTTTAGCACTGATTTAGCATCTACTTTCCTCAACGCCTTCAGCTCCACGTATCTAGTAAACAGGTCTTCAAAGACAATTACATACCTGTTACCAGTACGCGAGGGAGGTTTTGGGCCCATTATATCAGCTGCTACGACAAACCATGGACCGTCCAGGTTTCTCTCCGTCATCAGCTCAGCTGGAGCTTGCTGAGAGCTTTTGTGAGCTTGACATATTTGGCAGGCAGCTACGTACCAACACACGTCTCGATAATAGCCTGGCCTATAATAATATGTCGCCACTCTCGCAAAAGTCTTCTCCACGCCTAAGTGACCTGCTTGTGGAGTGTTATGAGCTTCAGCTAGAGCTTTTTCTCGATCTGCTTCAGGGAGGACGAGCTTCCACGCATCCATGTCCGGCAGCAACGGATCCACGGTCTTATTCGGACGGTGCACGTACAGTAAGCCATTTACTACCTTCCAATCCGGGTATTTCCTCGGGTTCTTCTCAATATTATCAATTCTCCCTTGATACCACGGATCTTCAGCTGTAGCAGTGGCTATAGCTGCAAGCTCGTAACTTCCTTCCCATGCACGCGACAGAGCGTCAGGAACTTTGTGCAGCGCACCCTTACGGTGTACAAATTCAATGTTGTACATTTGCAGAGCCGTATTCCATCTGGCTAATCGACCAGCTGGATCTTTGAGGTTATTTAACCACAACAGGCTGTGGTGATCTGTGATGACAGTAAACTTCTCGCCTAGCAAATAACCTCGCAGCCTCTCGACGGACCATAAGACGGCGAGGCACTCCTTCTCAGTGACTGTATAATTTCTCTCTGCCTTTGACAGCGTCCTACTCACGAAATAGATAGGGTGCTCCTCGCCATCAAATACTTGCGTCAGTACTCCAGCTATAGCATAATCACTCGCATCTGTTTGCAGAGTGAAGGATAGCGACAGATCTGGCCTTGCAAGCATAGGCGCTTGCGTCAGTGCGAGCTTCAGTTTCTCAAACGCTTGCTGTTGCTCTTCGTGCCACTACCACCGAACATCCTTCCTCAGCAGCTTGGTTAGCGGTGCCTTATACCCTGCTAGGTGAGCTATAAATCTGGAGTACCAGCCAATCATGCCGAGAAATCTTCTCAGCTGCGTGATGTTGAGGGGCGCTGGATACTCGAGGATGGGTTTTACTTTATCTTCATCAGTCTTTAGTCCGTCCTCGTTAACGATATAACCTAAGCACTTAACCTCCGCGTAACACAACTCAGACTTTTTGCGCTTAATCTGTAGATTTGCGTCTTTTAACGCCGTGAGCACGATCTCTAACCACTTTGTGTGCTCTTCAAATGTCGGCGAGACGATAATGACATCGTCTAAATAGGCGAACACATACGGTTCCCAGGCAGCCTTGATTAGGTTATCCATGATGCGCTGGAACACAGCTGGAGCATTTGTCAGCCTATATGGTAACCGGATGAAGTGGAAAAGTCCTCGCCCTGGTACTGAAAATGCGGTGACCTCTCTACACTTCGGATCCAACGGAATCTGGTGGTATGCCTGGCTTAAATCTAGCTTAGAAATATACTTAGCGGAACTTAGCTTATCAAGTATATCATCCATGTTTCGCAATGGATACGCGATAGACTTAGTAGGCTTATTAACTTGCCTATAGTCTATGCAAAATCCGAACAAGTCATACAATTTTGGAACTAACACAGGGCAGCTTCGCCAGGGGCTATCAGATGGCTCGATAATTCCCTCCTCCAGCATCCTATCGACTTCAGCCCAAGCCATCTGGAACATCTTCAGAGTATACTTCCGAGGAGCTTGGCGAATGGGTTCATTTCCTTGAATGTCAATGAAATGCTGGGCGACGTTAGCTAACCCTAGCTTTTCCGGTGTAGGTGGAATCAATCTCTATTTGATTTCTTCAATAAGCAACTGCTAATCAGCTGTAGCACGACTGAGTCCTCCTATGCTGGCTAGAGCTGGGAAACAGGTTGGATCTTGGCCGTAAGGGTAAAACTGATGCACTACTCCCTTCGGTGTCCACCATGTATCGTTCTCGTAGTCGATCTTCATCTTAAACAACCGTTTGAAGTCGATTCCGAGAATGCAGTCGTACTGAAGCTCATCTGCTACACGGAAAGGCATAGATAATTTTGTATTATCGATGCTCACCGTCATATTCAGTACTCCTTGTAGCTTCACTGCACCTCCATCAGCTACGCGTACTGAAGCGGTTTCCTGTTCCAATTTCTGAGCAAATACCTTGCTGACGCCTTTGCCGAGATACGAGTGAATGGAGCCATCGTCGAGCATGCCTAAAAGTTTTCTTCCATTCAATCTCTATTGATGAATAATCTGGTCTTCTGGAGCTAGAACTTGAGGGTTATCTCCCTCACTCATAGCTGCAGCTGAACTGTTTTCTGGAATAAGCGCGATCGAATCAGAGGTGGGAGGAGTCGAGTCTGAAGTAGGAGGGGGTGAGTTGAATCCGCTAACTTCCCCTCTTACTCGTTTCCCGCCGCCGTAGTCGAATTGCACTTGGTGCATCTACTCGCCGTGGTATTAGGCTGTCCGCACATTAGGCAGACTGCAGCGTTCATACACTCACGTCTCCAATGTCCGGCTTGGCCGCAGCGGAAACATGGCTCTCGCATCTTCCGTCGCTGCATGTCCTCGTACTTCGCCTTCGGGGCCACCGTCTCGATCTTCAGCTCTTCCTGTTTAGGCTGGGTCTCCGCCGGCGTTGCTTGAGCATTTCCCTTTTGGTCGCTGCGGCGACTCTTACTCTTGCTGCGAGCATATCGTTTCCGATCTTTCTTCTCTTCCCGCTGTCCATCCGTCGATTTGAACTTTCGTTCCCTCGACGATCGCTGCTTCTCTCCTCCTTCCGTCTGTGTGGCTGCTACAGGAGCTAGATTGCTTGAGCTGGACAGCTTCAGCTCGTTTTCTTTCGGTGTGCTCGGAACCACTGAGGCTAATTTCACCTGTCGCTGCTACTTCAGAGGAGTGTACGCTGAAGCAGGGAAAGCTGAATCCGCAATTGGAGGTGGCGGCTTGTACGCCTTCTCCTGAGCTCTCCGCAGCTCTTCTCGCTTGCCTAGTTTTTGCAATTCCGGAAAATTTTCAAAATCTTTCCTCTCGATGCGCAGCCGTTACGAAGGATGAAGCTTCTGCTATACTCGATCTAGCTGCTCTCCTAACGTAAGCGGCGGCTTTAGCTGATCCAGTAGGTCACGCACCTTCAGTAAATAGGTGGAGATCTCCTTACTTGGTCCTTGCGTGCGCACCTCTAGCTCCTTCCGTAGTCACTCCTGCACATCTTCAAAGCTGCACTGCAGGCAAAATACGTCGACGAAGTCTTCGTATGATTTCCAAAACTTATACTCTCGACGAAACCACTGCCATGACTCATCATCGAGAGCTGAGGGCAAGGCTTTCACTATTTCCTCGAGAGTCAGATTGTAAGTTTCTTTGCATTGTGTTAAGTCTGCAATGAAACTTTCGGGACTCTTTCCTATCCCCTTTAAACGTAATGTGCCACTTAGAGAGTAGCTCCGTCGTGCGTTTCTCTTTATAAAGCGATGAACGCTGGAAAAACGACGCATCTTGACTCATCCCAGGAGCAGAGGAGAGACATCGAATCTCCCCGGGTGAGACTGGAAGCTTGCAGCAGGATGCATTGGAGCTGATGAAAATCCTGTGGCAGCTGGCAGTGGGACTGCAGGCGGAAAATACAACCCAGAATGCGGAATGTTACCATTATACCATGGATACCCTGGAGCATTAGACATCATCGGCTGCGAGGACACAAAAGGTTGCGGAAAATACCCAGGTGGATACCGAAACGACGGTGGCAGCGCTGGCTGATTATAATACGGGCGCACCGGCTCGACTCGTGCTCCAAATCCGCTCGCTTGTGAAGCTCCAGTTGAAACAAAATTTTGAGCGAGCGACGCTGAGGACATGAGAGGCGGCTCATGATAACCTGGTGTTATTCGCGGCATTGGACATTGTGAGTAGACAGCAGGCCCTGCTACGCCGTCGAAATTTCCTAGAGCAACATTAGCTGAAAGCTGTGGAATACTCACCGAAGGTAGCGAACCAACTCCGGAAACACCGCTGCTGAACTCTCTTCCCGGATACCTCGTGGACGGAGCAGCCGGGTATCTCATTTGCTGGGACGGCAACGCTGGAAGCGGCAAAGACGACGTACCATCGAACAATCCGTTCGGCTACCTCACCGCCCCTCCTTCACTCGCAGATAATGGAATCTCGTTCCGCGCCCTCGCCACATTCGTTAAATCCATACTATTTTCCATGAACGTGCTATGCTCGTGAGCACGAAGTGGACCGAGAGGATAACGTGTGGATTGTGCATGCGGATTAGAAGCTGACTCCCTCGTGTCATGAAACACTTCCGGTGCGGCGATGCTAACACGCCTCTGCGCGTCCGAACTCTGTATCGCTAGAGCAACATGGCTGCCAGCTGTAGGCTGCTCGGCCGCACGCCGCGGCTCACTCACTTCGATGTGCAGCCTCGACGTAAAAGTCTGCGACGGCTCCTCCATCGAAATTGGATCACGAAATCTACCTATCGATTGGCCTGTGGAGTGGACTCGTCCGCCGGCTCATCTCTGGCCGGGTTCCATGGCGCGGCGTCTGTCCCAAAATGGCGTCGCATCTCGTGCCTCTCCAACCTATTACGCAAAATGATCGCGTCCGAGGGAATATTCAGCCCGAACCGCTGAGCAGTCATCGCGACTTCCCCGTCGGTTAACTTATTAATCGATCGCTTCAGCACTTCAGCTGCAGCTATCGGGTCGACGCACATTAGATCATTCTCGTCGACGCCGAGCGAAGCCTAGCTCCAGTCATGATTCTCCATCTGAATTACCTTCTCAGTTAGCTTCGGTCGAATAGCTCCGTTGATTTTCTCTTCAATCCTAACTTAACCGATTTAAATTTTACTTTAATGCTAACGAGACCAAAAAACTGTTTTCAAGCAAGCAAGCAAAAGCAAAAAGGAAGAAAAGAAAATCAAGCCCACTCAACCGAGTCCACGTGAGAAAGTAAGCGCGACAATTACGCACTTATTCCTCGCAATCTTCCCGATTAGGTAAAATCGAAAAAATTCCCCCCCTTCCCCGTTTCTAAAAATCTATTAACGGAGGCGTGAGAATTCCCAAGGGTTTCGGAAAAGGACGTAACCGAGAAATCTCTCCAACCAGGAACGAAATATAAAAACGAAATGACAAAAATGTCAAACAAAAAAACATAAAACAGGAAAATGATTCTGTCGTGCACGCGTGTTCAGGAAGTTACTCTTAATCTTCACACTCCCTGAGCACGTTGCAACAATTCTCTGTGCCGCGTGGCTAAAGCTGTAGCAAGATGTGATTTTGCGAGTATCTCATTAACTCTTAATCGCAAAATCACGCACAAATCGCAATAAAATTTCTCAAGTAATTAAATTATTATTTGAAACAAAATGATTCCAGCAACTTAATCTGAAGCGTCTGGCTAAATTCAATTTGCTCACGGCGTTGATTAACACTTGCACGAGGTAGATACTTGGAGCGCAAAATGGCTGCCAGAACGCTTCTCCCGCGCGGTTCCCCCGTTGTGTGTGCGTGCCGCGATGGGGAAATCACGACGCAGATCCCTTAACTTTGCCACGGCCTTTACCGTGGCCCCACATTGGCTGCGCCACTTGTAACGCTCTGCCGGGGATCAAGGCAGAGGTTCGCGGGTTCTTATTAATTTCACAAAAACAACAGGGTAAAACTCTACTTTATTTCCTATTAACTAGATGTTACGTAATACAATTATAGGGCGCCAGATGCACGCGTTACTTGCACCGATCTAAGTTTTGGCCGGCTAGCTCCACCGGGAGCAGAAACCCCAACTCTAAGCTGCAGCTACAGCACGTGCTGCAGCTGGCGCGAATTCGGAGTCTCGTGGCTCCCGCTTCGGACGCGCACACACACGCACTTGGAAACCGGGGACGGGAATAAGAAGAGGGCAAACCTTGGCCAGGAGGCTGCTGCTGCTGCTTCCTCTCGCTCTCCCTAGGGCGCTGCCTCTCCAGACGGTGGCGAGGGGTCGTGCAATTTGCCACGTCACAACACATAAGCTAAAGCATTTCCAAAAATTTGATGGTTTTCTATATCATCAAGTAAACACTTAAATTTTGTATAAAATAATTTAACTGTAATATTTGGTATATCATTGGGCGTAGTTCCGATAGGATATGTTGTTAATACGTTTTTTAATTCTTTCCACTTAGGATTACACGTCATTGTTATAAATAAATCAGGTCGACCAATGTTTCTTACTATTGCCATTGAATCTTGATAATGTTGTTGCATATATCTAGGACTACCTATGTAAGTCGCTGGTAGTACAAAAATATTTCCTAGTCTTCCTTTTTTTTCAAAATTTTCTGATATATTTAATACACTAATCATAACATGATCCCTCAAACCTTGATAAGATTTAGTACGTAATTTTTTTTGTTTCTGCCTAAAATAATTCATTCTATTGTTTTCTATCATGATATACGTATGTAAAAGGAATTGTTAGGTTAGTCTCCCTCCAAATAAAAGTGGATTGAAATTTTCTGAATTTAGTCATCTTCTGAATCATCTGGTTTTTTAGTATAACCAATACTCCAGCCTAAATCTACTGAAGGAAAAAATAATGGAAATACCATTGGGTCAACATGACGTGATAGTTTACTTAAATATGTGTATTCTTTTATTTAACTACTGTCGAGCTCGCTGTTCATTTGTATTGAAATGTATTGCGTATCTTTTAGTTTAAATTTGAAAGAGATTCGCAATAAATGACTTTACATTAACCAATCATTGCATTTCACACCCCAGTAAGATATCAGCGAGTTAGACACTACTTACGCACAGATAAAAGTACACCCCCTTTTTCTTTCTTTTGCCTCAATTATTGAATCCTTTTTTTTTATTGAAACTTTTCAATACACGTTAAAAAAAAAAATTATAACTAAGATATGAGATACAGTATATTAATTATTACAGTAAACATAGTCATGGAACAACACTGAAACCCAGTTAAAGGGAAAGTTGAAATTATGCAGTCCAAAGAAGATATAGAAAAAATAAAAAAACTGAATTTTGAAATTGAAGAATATTTAAAATGAGAGAAAGAATATGTAATTTACATTAAATCTTTAATTGAATCAAATACTAAAAAGGACAAATTAATATGAAAATATTAATTTTTGTGTAAAGTTTTGTGTAAAAATTTTATGTATTGAGCAGACGACGGAGCGACGCAAATTTCGTCGGTGGAAGTATTGTCTTTAAACGTTGCAAGTGAAAATGTTCACTACTTAATCAAAAATAAAAGAAATAATATGAAAAAATACAATGCTTTTTTCAATCAAGTTTTATTTAAGTCACAGGGATGGGAAAGAACAAGGAGAAACGCGGGGGGATAGTTTTCATTTTGCGGGGGGACAACGCAGAGGGACGATGCTGAGTGATGCAGAGAATCGTGGGGGGATAGTTTTCATTTTGCAGTTTTCAATGCGGAGGGACAATACGGTGGGACGCGGAGGGACGTGGGGGGACAGGACCCTTTATGCGGAGGGACGCGGAGGGATGCGGAATGACGCGGAGGGATGCGAAGGGGCGCGGAGGGACGCGGATGGACGTGGAGGGATGCGGTGGAACAAGGCAGACACCAAATAACGC
Organism: Torymus aiolomorphi; assembly: GCA_036365515.1. Taxonomy (NCBI): domain Eukaryota; kingdom Metazoa; phylum Arthropoda; class Insecta; order Hymenoptera; family Torymidae; genus Torymus; species Torymus aiolomorphi. The sequence continues at coordinate 226,980,279 of CM070874.1, read as the reverse complement.
AAAAAACAGTGAATGTTACGTTATTTTGTGGAGGGGACCTTACGGAGGGGCACGGAGGCACGCGGAGGATTAGCATCTTAATTGAGCTTACAACTATATAGTATAGTAATATATATATATGGGTCGTTCTTGTACTTTTCGGTCATAACCGGTCGCAGGGGGTCAACCGTTTTCCTCGCCGATTTTTCCTGTGAAACTACATATAAAAAAAGTGAGAAAGCCCCAATATTAGATCCCCATATCCAATATTGAGACAGCTACACCGTGCTGAATTTCGAAAAATTGTCAAATAATGGCTATTTTCGAAAAATTCTGTACGGCTCGTTTTTTGATCGATTTGAATGATTCAAGAAGGAATTTTTTTGCTATTTTGTCAAATTTTAGAGAAACAATTTGTGGAATATAAATAATGCAATGAAATTTTTACACAAAGGAAAACGTGAATCTAAATATTTTTGTTTTTAAGGTTACCTTTCAATCTTTGTAGTTCTTCGAGTTTTATAGATATTGAGATCGGACACAACCTATTTTCTTCCTCTTAAAAAGACGTTTCATTTTCACACGGCCAACGATTGATTTGATTAACTGCAAGCAAACATACAGCTTTTTCAAAATGGTCGATTTTCGAAAATCGCAATGTTGGCACCCCTGTAACTTTTTTCTATCAAAATCGATTGGGCTCGTATTGGGTGGAAAAAAAGTTTTAACCTTCTAGAAGACGACCTAATTAGTTTCGTTCGGTTTTTTGGATATTTGCAAAAGTTACGAATTTTTCAAAATGGGGTTTTTCGTATAAGTATCCATTAAGGGTGTGTTACACCTAGTGGCTTCTCAGGCCAAAATCAGCTGAACCGATGGCTTTCCATTGGTCTAAATTACTTGAAATTCATGTATTTATTGCCCAAAGAGTTGAAAATATTAAAAATATTTAATTAAATAATTTTAAAATGCTAACAACGACAAAAAAATTATAAAAACTCTTAAAATTAAGCAATTAAAAGTGGTTTTTCAATTTTTAAAAATACGTAAACAAATAATTTTAATATTTCCAATACTTCAAGCCATTACTGCATGAATTTTAAGTAATTTAGGACTTGTCCCATGAAAATTGATTGAATACTTTTTTAAAAAATGCCTCAAAAGCCACTATGTGTAAGACCCCCTTTAATACGTAAAACACAAATCCTCAGTTTCTTGTTTGAGCATCCGCAGCAAAATTTATATTTCGATACATATTTTTACTATCCCATTTTTTAAAATATTGTAGTAACCGTATTATCGTTTGGATCTGTTCCTCATTGTATCTGTTCCTCAAAGACGTGTAAAAGGCTGATAGATCGAACTATATTCATTGCTTAAAGTGTTGTTTCAAATAAACAAAATGAATCTATAGAAAACATAATCTATGGATATACAATCCCGGATACAAGAATCTTTCATGGAAAAAGAGACAGGGCCATTACAGATGATCTTTTATAGATATAGAAACAATGTTTTAAAAAGTGGGATAGTAACAATATGTATCGAAATATAAATTTTGCTGCGGATAATTTCATAACCGAGTTGACAAACGATCGAAATTTCACACACTAATCGAAAATCAATCGAAGAACAACAATATTTAGTTTTTGGAATGACGTAACCTTTTTCATTTCGGTATCGAACCTCCTTAAAGGGGGTCTTACACATTGTGGTTTCTGAGAAATTAAAAAAAAAAGTATTCAATGAATTTTTATGGGACAAGTCCTAAATTACTTAAAATTCATGCAGTAATGGCCCGAAGAGTTGGAAATATTAAAATTATTTGATTAAGTATTTTTAAAAATACTTAAAAACCACTTTTAATTGCTTAATTTTAAGAGTTTTTGTAATTTTCTTTGTCGTTTTTAGCATTTTAAAATTATTTAATAAAATATTTTTAATATTTTCAACTCTTCGAGCAATAAATACATGAATTTCAAGTATTTTAGACCCATGAAAAGTCATCGATGCAGCTGATTTTGGCCTCCGAAGCCACTAGTGGTAATACGCCCTTAATGGATACGTATACGAAAAACACCTATTTTGAAAAATTCGTAACTTCTGCAAATATCCAACAAACCGAACGAAACCAATTGGGTCGTTTTCTAGAAGGCTAAAACTTTTTTTTCCGCTGAATAGGAGCCCAATCGATTTTGATAGAAAAAAGTTACAGAGGTGCCAACATTGCGATTTTCGGAAATCGACCATTTTGAAAGAGCTGTATGTTTGCTTGCAGTTAATCAAATCAATGGTTGGCCGAGTGAAAATGAAACTTCTTTTTAAGAGGACGAAAATAGGTTGTGTCCGATCTCAATATCTATAAAACTCGAGGAACTACAAAGGTTGAGAGGTAACCTTACAAACAAAAATATTTAGATTCACGTTTTCCTTTGTGGAAAAATTTCATTACGTTATTTATATTCCACAAATTTTTTTTCTAAAATTTGACAAAATAGCAAAAAAATTCCTTCTTGAATCATTCAAATCGATCAAAAAACGAGCCGTACAGAATTTTACGAAAATAGCCATTTTTTGACAATTTTTTTTAAATTCAGCACGATGTAGCTGTCTCAATATTAGATATGGGGAGCTAATTTTGGGGCTTTCTCACTTTTTTTATATGTACACTGAAAAAAATTTGGCACGGCGTTTGTTTCCATCACAGTTCGTCAGCGCCCCCTTCGCTGCGTGTGTCAGACCACCCACTTTTGGCACAGCGTCTGTCCCGAACGGGACAGGAGCTGTGCCAGTACGGGGGGCGCGACGCTTTTACGGTACAGGAACGGTGCCAGTACGGGGCAGGAGATGTGCCGACTCGCGGTACAACATTCTACCCTACTTTCGGCATAGCGTATGTACTCATCGGGTCAGCTGGAGTGCCAATTTTTTTTCAGTGTAGTTTCACTGGAAAAATCAGCGAAGAAAACGGTTGACCCCCTCCGACCGGTTGTGACCGATAAGTACAAGAACGACCCATATATATATATATATATATATATATATATATATATATATATATATATATATATATATATATATATATATATATACACGGTGACCCATTTTAATCGCCGCACCTGGATTTCTCGGAATCTAAGCCAGATAGAGAAAAATGGTTCAGACGAAAGTTATAGGGGACAAAGGGGGCCACATAATGGCGCTAACGTCTTTGACCTTGAACTTGACTTTTGAGGTTATTTCAAGGTCAAAGTGGTTTTTTCATATGGAAACACCTAGTTTTGACCCCGGATTCGGAAAGAGCGGGAAATTTTACGTTCAAAATCATATTGTGAAATTTTTTCCAAGGTCATTTCAAGGTCAAATCTAGGTCAAACTCAGAAAAGTCCGTTTAAAATCGTTTTTTTCCATGAACCACAGGCTAAGCTGGTTCAAATTGATCGTAGGCTTAATAGAGGAACCCACACATCCAAACATACACATCCTAGTAAACAAAACTCAAACTCGCACATCCTAATCTCATACACTTCATGCCCTCACATGCTGAACTGTTACACCCCGGTCTCACAACGACACCCCACACCCCCCAGTCCCACACATCCCTACCCCACGCATGCTAATCCCATACACCCCAAACCCACACATCCTGAACCCTGAAAAATTTTTCTCAAGGGCAAAATAATTTTTTAACGGAAACTTTAAGATCGTTGAAGCTTCTGTTATAAATGTATTAACCTTACTTTTTGCGCTACCCAGAAACAACGACGTGGACGAAGTAAGGATTGTTTCCTTTGTGGTACTTAATTAAAGTGAGTCCCCTTGCCTCTCACTGGTCGGGGTGCTTGATTATAGCGAGTCCCCTTGCCACTCACTGTCCGGGGTACTTGATTATAGTGAGTTCCCTCGCCTCTCATTAATGTAAATAAATTTTTATTTAACCTCGAAGCGGTAACAGATGGATTGGTCGAGGAGGTCCGGTTAACTGGCCTGCTTGCTCAACCGATCTTACCTCACCAGATTTCTATTTATGGGGGTATTTAAAAAATGCTGTTTTTGAGCAACAACCCACTACAAGAGCAGATATGCAGGATAGGATTCGTCGAGCATGCGCTGCCATTCCGAGACAAACTTTGCAGAACACAGTTCGCCATTTTCAAAGGCGTCTGACTATGTACCTTGAAGCTAATGGTCGTCATTTCGAACACTTGCTTCGAGGTTAAATAAAAATTTATTTACATTAGTGGGGGGTAAGGGGACTCACTATAATCAAGCACCCCGAACAGTGAGAGGCAAGGGGACTCACTTTAATCAAGCACTCCGAACAGTGAGAGACAAGGGGACTCACTTTAATTAAGCACCCCAAAGGAAACAATCCTTACTACGTCCACGTCGTTGTTTCTGGGTAGCGCAAAAAGTAAGGTTAATATATTTATAACAGAAGCTTCAACGATCTTAAAGTTTCCGCTAAAAAATCATTTTGCCCTTGAGACAAATTTTTCAGGGTTCAGGATGTGTGGGATTAGCATGCGTGGGGTAGGGATGTGTGGGACTGGGGGATGTGGGGTGTGGTTGTGGGACCGGGGTGTAACAGTTCAGCATGTGAGGGCATGAAGTGTATGGGGTTAGGATGTGCGAGTTTGTGTTTTGTTTACTAGGATGTGTAAGTTTTGGGTGTGTGGGTTCCTCTATTAAGCCTACGATCAATTTGAACCAGTTTAGCCTGTGGTTCATAGAAAAAAACTATTTTAAACGGACTTTTCTGAGTTTGACCTAGATTTGACCTTGAAATGACCTTGGAAAAAATTTCTCAATATGATTTTGAACGTAAAATTTCCCGCTCTTTCCGAATCCGGGGTCAAAACTATGTGTTTCCATATGAAAAAACCACTTTGACCTTGAAATAACCTCAGAGGTCAAGTTCAAGGTTAAAGACGTTAGCGCCATTATATGGCCCCCTTTGTCCCCTATAACTTTTGTCTGAACCATTTTTCTCTATCTGGCTTAGGTTCCCAGAAATCCGCGTGCGGCGATTAAAATGGGTCAACGTGTATATATATATATATATATATATATATATATATATATATATAAATATGAAATTCTGGAAGTTTGAGGATTATATTCAGCACCCGCTTGGAAGTTTGAGGGGTTATGGGAAGTTTGAGGAGCCTCCTCAAACTTCCAATCTATATATTCAGCATCCGAGCGGAAGTTTGAGGGGTTTTCTAGAGTCTATTTGTCTAGAGTCGGTAACCTGAGGGTTATTATTTCTTTAGCCACTCTGACCGACCGGGGTTGAGCTCCTCAAACTTACTAGCCTAATATATATATATATATATATATATATATATATATATATATATATATATATATATATATATATATATATGTCATAACTATGGGAATTGGTATATTTGAAGAGTTATCAACGTATAGATCGGTACTTTTGAAGAGATGTCGGCATTTTGAAGAGACTCCTCAAATTTCTCAAAGCAAGAATCGCGACTTTTGAGGAGAAATCTATACCCCCTTTTTCCAGAGTTGGTAACCTGAGGGTCATTATTTCTTTAGTCACATTGTCCGAACTCTGAGCGAAAGGTTCACATCTCCTCAAAAGTACCAATTTACAAACATATATATATCATTAAAAATATTACATATCTCGACTGCAACTTACTATCAACTGATGAGAATTTTTCCATCGGTCTTACAGTCTTATAAATTAAATTAAAATAATTAATATTTATGGGAGTCAGATTTCCCTTGTTTATAATCACCCCTGCAGAATCGGAAATAAAAACTTAATTAAAACCTGGAAAAAAAACTTTATTATTAAAGGACTATCTGACCGCCCCCCACCACCAAATTACCCAATTGCCCAACATCAAGAATAAATTACTTAATTTAGAAATTAGAGATTTGAATTTTGAATTTAATCGTTTGAATAAATATTTATTAGAGCTTGAAAGATGATTATATAGTAAAGTAGAACAGAATGATTTGCAAGAATTTTTTCGTGGTCAAAAGAGGCACTTTGAAAAAGTAAAATATAATCATAGGAGTAAATAAAAAGAAAATTTGAATATTTTAAACATAAAAAATACTCTCAGGTCAATCAAACTAACAATGTTAATAAAGATTGGTTTAGAAATCTAACGGACAAAGTAATACCAGAAGAAGTGGTAAATATCATGTCAAAGGGTACTAAATTTGGAATATCATATTCAAGTAAAGCTCTTCCGATCAATAATATCATCGCTGAGGTAGAAAGTAGTATTAGTAGTTTTAATCTAGAGTTTAAAAAAGAATATAGGAGTCCTTTTGTTAAAGTATTAATAATTTTAAAAGAGAAAATAGATTTGATAATTATTTGAAAAGTAATTTGTTGCATGAATTAAAAATAACGAAGAAATTCTTGAGAGAGAATCCGAATATGATCTTCCCGGTAGTTGAGATAAAAGGGATTATATAAATAAAATTCAACTTATGTTGGAAGATGATACCACTTACGTGAATATTAGGAATCCACATATCAATAGACTACAAGATAAATTGAAAGAATTATTGATGCATTGGAAAACAGAAGCTTATATTAAGGATAGTATGTTGAAATATTTAAAATGTGAAAATGGCACTGTAGCTAAATGTTATGGGCTTCCTAAGATTCACGAAAAACAGTTGACATATAGAATAATAATATCATCGATAAATTTTCCGACTTATAGACTGGCGAGTTTTTGGTCTAATATATTGTTCAAGATAGTGGGTAAAATAAATTCATATATCAAAGATAGTTGGAGTTTTTATGATATAATGAAAGATATTGTTATTCCGTATGGTCATAGGATAATTTCATTGGATGTAGTGTCTTTATTTACAAATATACCTCTAGAGTTGTTGAATGATATTATACAAGATAAATGGTCTGAAATTAAAGTACATAGTAGTTTAACAAAAGATGAATTTGTAAAGGTACTTAATTTGGTTTTTAAAAACACAATTTTTTCTTTTGATAATAGTTTATATGAGCAAAAATAAGGTTGTCCAATGGGATTACCTTTGTCACCGGTTATAGCGAATTTAGTAATGGAAAAATTGGAAAGTGTTGCTTTGTCTAAGTTGGTTTTTCAGCCAATTATTTTTAAAAGATATATTGATGACATTTTTGCAGTTGTACCTGAATGTTTTGTAGACGATATGGTGGATGTGTTTAATTCTATCATGGAAATTGACAAAAGAGGTCGAGTCAGATAATCAATTGAGTTTTTTTAGATATTAGAGTCATTAAAGTTAATAATAATAGAGTGAAATTAGTTTGGTATAGAAAACCTACATGGTCAGGTAGATTTTTAAATTTTGATTCTCACCACCAATTCGGAAACAAGACAGGTGCGATCAAAGGTGTCATTGACAAAGCGATTAAATTGTCACATAAAGATTTTAGGAAAAAGAATTTAAATTTAGTTAGAGAAACATTTATTAAGAATAGTTATCCGGTAAAATTTATTCATAAAATGATTGATGAGAGAGTGTGGGAAATTTATAATGGTGGATTGAAGAAGCGGGCAGATAATCAAACAAGGAATAGAAATGGAAAGAACGCATATTTTAGTTTACCATATGTCAGAGGTTTGTCGGAAAGAATTAGAAGGGTTTTTAGTAAACATAATATTCAAGTTTTCTTTAGAAACGATAATAATTTAGAAAGGTTATTTAGTAATTGTAAACACGAGGATGATAAAAGTTTAAAATCGGGAGTAGTTTATAAAATTAATTGTAGGGCTTGTAATGGATGTTATATTGGTCAAACGGGTAGATATTTGAAGAAAAGAATATATAAACATCAATATAGTTTACGTAGTATAAATTTTACATCGAGTTTGAAAGAACATTGTTTAAATAGTTTGCATTCTTTCGATTTTGGGAGTGTGGATATTTTGGAACAAGGGATTAAGTATAAATATAAGAGGGAAAGCTTTGAATGTATTCACATTCTAAGGAATCGGAATAATGTAAATTTAATGGTAGAGTCAAGTAAATTAGATAACATTTATCATTCTTTATTAATTTAAGTGAGAATGGAAAGTAGGAGAGGGGAAGGTGGGTGGTGGTGGGGGTAAGGAAATAAGTGGGTATGGGTATATAAGGAGGTGTATCGCGGGTTTCATTTCAGTCCCTGAGGAGGAGCCGGAGCGGGCTCGAAACGTCGGGCAATTGGGCAATTTGGTGGTGGGGGGCAGTCAGATAGTCCTTTGATAATAAATTTTTTTTCCAGGTTTTAATTAAGTTTTTATTTCAGATTCTGCTTGGGTGATTATAAACAAGGGTAATCTGACTGCCATAAATATTAATTATTTTAAATTAATTTATAAGACTGTAAGACCGATGGAAAAATTCTCATCATTTGATATACACATATATATATACTATTGGGGCTTCGCCCCCCTGCTCGCTCCGCTCGCCAACCCCCGATGTGTTGAAAAAATGTGTATAATAAAAAATGTTTTAACCCATTAACGCGCAAATGCACATTTTTGTGCACACATTTTCAAGTACAGAATTCTATTGGAAAAACAAAGTCATTTTTATCCAAAATCCTATATAGGGGGTTTTCGAGGGTGCTCTTTCAGAATCTGCAACTTATTTTGTAAAAAAAGTCAGTAAGTATATTATTTTTGAGTTTTTTAAAAAAAAAGTAAAAAAATTTAATAAAATTTTTTTTTCAAATCAATTTTTGTTACTGTTTCTGTTTTTGGATAATCATATTACCGCCAGAAATCGCGGTCCGAATGTCTGGCGTTTCCAAAACACTGGTTGTGAATCTTTTTTCCCCTTTTAGCTTTTCAAAAATGGCGGATTTTGTGAAACAGCGTAATGCTAAACTTCATGATTTTTTTTCTCGAAATGTATGAACTTAACGAAAAAATGTTATAGAACAAAAAATGCTTAGAATCACTCAAAAAATACGTATGAATTTTTTCAGAAGTTTTTGAACCAATTTTGAATTTTTTTAATTTTTAACATTTTTGAAAAATCAAAAAATGTCTCAAAAACTTCTGAAAAAAAATCATGCGTGTTCTTTGAATGATTCTAAGCACTTTTTATTCTATAAAATTTTTTCGTAAAGTGTATTTTTTTCGAGAAACAAAATTTTGAATTTATGCGTTACATAAACACACAAAACGTTGAATGGATTGAAGACTGTATAATCATCACTCTGCCACTATAAATATGTAGTAAAATATAGCGTTGCCCAGTTCTAACCATGGGGAGGTAGACGATGCAAGAGAACCTTCTTTTTTTTTATATATTTTTTTATTTTTTATATTTTTTATATTTTTTATATTTTATTCTATTCTTTTGAATGTATAGAGAGAAACCAGTTTTTACAAAAATGTAAACCACACACCTGGCAGAGCTTTCTAGTTCTTAGAGAACATTAGTTTGTTAGAACAGTTTCTTTGACTTGCGGATTGAACTGCATTACTGAATTTGGGCTTTACATGTTTTTCTTTTTCCAAATAGCTTTTAGCAATAGCCATACAAACATCTTTAGTACCTATTTTTTTGCTGTTACCTGCTGTTGCAACATTGTACAAGACCGTGGCGTTGGTAATTGCTATTTGGATACCTCTGATAAAAATGACCCAAGTGACCCACTGTCTTGTACAATGTTGCAACAGCAGGTAAGAGCAAAAAAATAGGTACTAAAGATGTTTGTATGGCTATTGCTAAAAGCTATTTGGAAAAAGAAAAACATGTAAAGCCCAAATTCAGTAATGCAGTTCAATCCGCAAGTCAAAGAAACTGTTCTAACAAACTAATGTTCTCTAAGAACTAGAAAGCTCTGCAAGGTGTGTGGTTTACATTTTTGTAAAAACTGTTTTCTCTCTATACATTCAAAAGAATAGAATAAAATATAAAAAATATAAAAAATATAAAATATAAAAAAAATATATATAAAAGAAGAAGGTTCTCTTGCATCGTCTACCTCCCCATGGTTAGAACTGGGCAACGCTATATTTTACTACATATTTATAGTGGCAGAGTGATGATTATACAGTCTTCAATCCATTCAACGTTTTGTGTGTTTATGTAACTCATAATTTCAAAATTTCTTTTCTCGAAAAAAATACACTTTACGAAAAAATTTTATAGAATAAAAAGTGCTTAGAATAATTCAAAGAACACGTATGATTTTTTTTCAGAAGTTTTTGAGACATTTTTTGTTTTTTCAAAAATGTTAAAAATTAAAAAATTCAAAATTAGTTCAAAAACTTCTGAAAAAATTCATACGTATTTTTTGAGCGATTCTAAGCATTTTTTGTTCTATAACATTTTTTCGTTAAGTTCATACATTTCGAGAAAAAAAATCATGAAGTTTAACATTACGCTGTTTCACAAAATCCGCCATTTTGGAAAAGCTAAAAGGGGAAAAAAGATTCACAACCAGTGTTTTGGAAACGCCAGACATTCGGAACGCGATTTCTAGCGGTAATATGATTATCCAAAAACAGAAACAGTAACAAAAATTGATTTGAAAAAAAAATGTTATTAAATTTTTTGATTTTTTTTTAAAAACTCAAAAATAATACACTTACTGACTTTTTCTTACAAAATAAGTTGCAGATTCTGAAAGAGCACCCTCGAAAACCCCCTATATAGGATTTTGGATAAAAATGACTTTGTTTTTCCAATAGAATTCTGTACTTGAAAATGTGTGCACAAAAATGTGCATTTGCGCGTTAATGGGTTAAATTATTTACTTTTGATAAAAATTACTGTTTGATAAAGTCATAGATATTTTGTTATTTTAATAATAGTTACCATAAGCAACAAAAAACAGTTTTACACGCCACCCTGGAGGTACTCTTTAACTATTGTGTTTCTTCGTGGAAGGGCTGGAGCAATATTTCTTGGGATAGTTCGAGGAAAGGTGGCGGTGGCGATAAATAATTAATTAATTCTGGTGATGTTTGTTATACTGGCGTTTATTTAAATGAACTGCCGATTAGTATTCGAGCGCGCTGTGTTCTGGTTAGCAGTGAACTGGCGATACTTGCTACGCGTGTACAGATCCGCGAGCAGCGACAACTGGAATGTCGCAGAGTGGGGATAGAGCTGAGCTATTAATAGAACAGCTCGAGTAGTGGCTATTGTAACTAAGTTGAGTGTAAAAGCGTTTGTTTGTATATGTAAATAGTCGGTGTATGGTGTGTATACATGATTTAATTTCGCGTTACAATTTTGAACGCGTATGAATCGTGAACATATTGAAATAATTACATGAAGAGCCATATTTTATATGCATTTTTTCAATAGCATAACGCGTGTTTGATTTTTTTTAAGTGGTATACCTCGCCAACAGCCATACATATAATTTTAATTAGTACCATAAGCAACAAAAAACAGTTCATATCCTACTCTTTAAGCAAGTTATTATAATATTCATTATACTTATTTCCTTCTTTTTCATAGTTTTCGACTATTTCGTTTAACCTGTCAAGTTCAACGGCATCTTTCAAAAATGTTCTACTTCATGATATTTATTTTGTTCTAGATTTCAAATCAATGGTATTTGTCCTTTTGTGATATCATTATTGATTTGATTAATTAAATCACATTCATCTTCTTCATTAATATGATCATGTAGTTGTTTGTTTATTTCGTCCAATTGTCTTGCATACTGTATACTTTTCACTTCGACATATATTTTTTGTGTAGGATCCCATCTTAATGGATTAGGTCTTGAATCTTCTTGATTGGCCATCTAGTATTTTAGTAAATCATTGGTAATTATATTAAATGTTAACATAAGCTTTGCCTTGGGGGATCCACCTTTTTAAACACGGTATTCTATTTATATCGTTTTAAAAGTTTTTCGGAAGTAATTGCTTCTGACTATACATTTATATTCTTCTATCTAAAATAGAACATTACACAGTCCAAAATATTACGTTTCCTTTGTCAGAGTTTGAAAATACCTTAACTGTTAATCTTACACTGGAGGAACCACCTTTTTGAGCTCGACCGTATGTTTATCCTGTAGCTTTAGAAATTATTGTGCATGATTTTTCTATTCCCTTGAACTCTTGGCCGCCATTTGGAATTTCGAAAGTCTGATAGCAAGATCATGATCAGTGACCTCGAAAACCCCTGTATTCCAATTTCCAGAAATACCTAAGCTGTTTTCAAATTTTTAACCTCCATATTGCATCTGCCATTTTGAATTTTTGAAGTCTGGTAGCAAAATCTTGATCAGCAACTTCGAAAACCCGCGTATATCTAGTTTGAGCATAATCCAAGCTTTCTTCGAATTTTTAACGGCCATATCGATTCCCCCTAACCCCTATATAACAATTTTCATCAAAATCTAAGCATTTTTCAAATTTATAATTTTCCTTGTTGTAAGCTCGTCTTGTGCGTTGCTTCATCGAATGTTCGAATTCATATATGAATTATATATAACAGATCGAGGAATCTATCGAGATTCGCCTTGATGCCAAGAGGGCTGATCCTCATAGATTTATTATAGATAGAGTAGGCAAGGAATAAGCGCTCTTGTAAGTGGAAGTACCTCGGAAAAACAAAAAAAGAAAAAAAAATGACGTAGCTGTCAATAAAAATTAAATATATACTATATATTATGTATATATTATATACATTTATTAGAAAGCTATAAGGAGAATAGCAGAAAAGCAGGAGAAAGGGAAAAGAAGAAGTTATAGAGTGGCTTTGGAGGGGCGGAGGAGAGGCGAAGGAGAGATGGAGGAACGGCGGAGGAGTGGCGGTGGAGCGGCGGAGGAGCGGCGGAGGAGCGGCGGTTGAGTGGAGGAGGAGCGGAGGAGGAACGGAGGAGGAGCGGCGGAGGAGCGGAGGAGGAGCGGAGGAGGAGCGGAGGCTATAAATAGACAAAATTCCTCAAAATAACGGAAAAATTGATAGGTTTTTACGTTATTTTGAGGAGCGGAGGAGGAGTGGAGGAGGAGCGGAGGAAGAGCGGCGGAGGAGCGGCGGAGGAGGAGAGGAGGAGCGGAGGAGGAGCGGACCCCAAAAAATGCTTACACCTATAATATATATATATATATATTTATATAAGTGTTATTTCTGGGACGAAAAAATGTATATAACTGTTATTTCCGGGACGGACTGTTATTTCCGGGACGTCCCAGAAAAGAAAAAGGTAAATTTACGTTATTTCCAGGCCCGTGCTAGAGTCTATAACCCCAGGGTCCATTATTTCTTTAGTCACTTGTATATAGCAACTCTGAAAGAATAAACTATAGAACACTGTATAATCCCGGAAATAAGGCCTATTCTATTATATATATATATAGTGTCCTAGACACTTTTTTGGAACGTCTATATAATATAGATATATATTGGGTTCTTGAATAAATTCTCGCTGTTTCCTAACAAATGGCGCTACCAGGACTAAGTGTATATAATTTCAGATGCTGAATTTATTTACTCAAGTAAATAGACTCAAGTATTGTCGGTAAGCTTGAACTTAAGTGTATGTTAGTTCGCCATAGTGTAAGCAGCGTTTTTTGTTCTTACTACTAAAAATGTCAAGTTTTGTGCCAAGTGCCAAGTATTTGTGCCAAGTGCCAAGTATTTGTGGGGAATTTGATTGCACTATTTTATTTAAAAAAAAATGCAGCTGAAGCGCACAGGATTCTTGTTGAAACGGTGACCATACTCTGCCAAAAACGATATGCAGAGACTGGTTTCGACGCTTCAAAAATAACGATTTTGATCTTGGAGATAAAGAACGTGCTGCTGCACCAAAAAAGTTTGAAGACGAAGAATTGGAGGAATTACTAAATGAAGACACATGTCAGATGCTAGCTAAACTTGCAAAATCATTACCAGTAGATGAGACAACAGTTTCGAAACGTTTGAAAATGTTGGGAATGATCCAGAAGCAAGGACATTGGGTGCCATATGAGTTGAAACCGAGAGACGTCGAACGACGTTTTCTCACGTGTGAAGTGCTGCTTCAACGGCAGAAAAGGAAAGGTTTTTTGCATCGTATCGTGACTGGCGATGAAACGTGGACATATTACGATAATCCTAAGCGTAAAAAATTGTGGGGTAAACTTGGCCATGCATCAACATCGTCCGCAAAGCCAAATATCCATGGTTCGAAGTTTCTCCTCTGCATTTGGTGGGATCAGCAGGGTGTAATTTATTATGAACTGCTGCAACCGAACGAAACTGTCACGGGAGATCGCTATCGACTGCAATTGATGTGTTTGAACCGAACCCTAAAGGAAAAACGGCCGCTGTATGAGCAGAGACACACGACAAGGTAATTTTGTTACATGACAATGCTCGGCCACATGTTGCAAAAACCGTCAAAGAAACTTTGGGGGCGCGTCAATGGGATGTCCTACCTCACCCGCCGTATAGCCCAGACATTGCTCCTTCCGACTACCACTTGTTCTGGTTGATGGCTCATGGCTTGGCTGAGCAGCACTTCCATTCTTATGAAGATGTCAAAAAATGAGTCGATTTTTGGATAGCTTCAAAAGACGAGCAGTTCTTCCGAGATGGAATCCGTAAATTACCAGAAAGATGGGAGAAAGTAGTGACTAGTGATGGTCAATATTTTGAGTGACATGTTTTTTACTACATACTTTAAATAAAGCATCAATTTTCACAAAAAAACAGCGAGAACTTATTTAAGGTCCCAATATATATGTATATATATGTGTGTGTATGTGTGTATATATATATGTGTGTGTGTGTGTGTGTGTGTGTGTGTGTGTGTGTGTGTGTGTGTGTGTGTGTGTGTGTGTGTGTGTGTGTGTGTGTGTGTGTGTGTGTGTGTGTGTGTGTGTACGTGCGTGTGTGCGTGCGTGCGTGTGTGTGTATATAATACTCACAGGAGCTTGTTGACCAATCATAACAGAGCAGAGGTCGGAACAAAATAGTTGATTGAAGAGAGAAAAGAAGAAGAAAAATTTGGAGCTTAAGAAAACAACCATCGGAATATATCAACTAGATATATATCAAAACGACATAATATTTTTAATTGAAATTTTTTATACATGTAGTATATCAAAATAGCTATCTATTGTTATATTTAAATAAGTGAAATTCTCGCACACCCATTTCAAAGTATATGTAGCGCGGTCCTCTCTTAGGCTTCTTCTACACTGGACGGATACTTGCCTTCGAAGCGCTCCCGCGCTCCTTGATAAGCTAAATTTGATTGAAAATTGCCATGTTATAAAGAAAATTAAAAGTTATAGTTGGCCCGTTACAGGGTTTAAAAAAACACGTAGACGGGGTGAGTTACCGCTAATTCAATTAATTACTTTTCGATTTTTCCTTGGGATAGAACGCTTGATGCACACCTACGATTTTTATGAAATTTTGCATGTGGATAAAGTAAACAAATACATTTTGCCCATATAAATATTTTTTCCGCTGGAAAAGAAATCTAGAGGGTCAAAACCACCCTCGAAGTGAATACATGCTTATCACGCGCATTTAACACTTCACTGCAAATTACGTTTTCTGTGGCATTTCTTTGTAAAACTTTGCATACCTATATTTTTTGGTTGGTCATACTAAGTATATCAGAATCTTCAAGTTCAATATAATGAATCTAAGACGGCCGCCATCGCTAGTAAATTAGTGAAAATTTGGATATATTGCAGTAGACTCATCGTTTATCTATATTTTTTTGGGTGGCTAACTCTGAATATAAGTCAGAATTCTATAATCGTAGATCCAAAATGGTTGCCTTCAGTTAGTTAATAAAAATTTCGAAATTTTACAGTAATGTCATTGTCCTAAACATAAGAATCAAACAGTATAAGGGAATAAATTACTATATAATGATATGTATTAAAGTTATTAACAACATAGTACTTCAATAAATGGTATATGCAATGAAAGAAGCGTAATAACACACACACATACACACACACACACACACACACACACACGTACTCGCACACGCACACGCACACGCACATACATATTTAATGCATAAATTGATGAATTTTCAAATTTCGTTCAATATACATCTGGCAATAATGATAACAGCGAAAAAGTGTTTAAAACATAGTTGCTTTTTGCACCATGCACATCGTATTACTGCAATATCTCCACGTATGTCACATATTGGTTCCTCTTGAGTATGAAAAGAGGAATCTACTGGATTTTGAAATGTTGGAGGCTTTTTCGTTAAGTATCCACTTTTGTACCATACGTATTTAAAAACATCTTGGAATCTTGGTGAAGAAAATTGATTATGCGTTAGGGATTGTATTTTTATTATATTATTTCTCTCATGTAAGTTAACATGATAATTCATAAGAAGTGTTATGTCTGATAATTTCCCTATAAAGTCTTCCCAAAATCAAAAACCATATACATCAAGAGGCTGAATATCACCAGTTGTACCTTTTGGTATCGTTTTCAATATAAGATTTGTCTCTTTCGGTATGGCTTCCTTTACAGCAGTTCCACATTGTTCACTCCATAAATCTAATAACAGTACAGCTGAATTCCCATTGTGAATTAAAAATACATTTTGTACCCAAATTTGAAATAGCTCTTTGGATAATCTGTCGGAAACTGATGCTTCCACGTATACATTTTATGGTCTGAATAAAATTTACATTGCTCTAGGTCCAAATTGTCCATGGGTCTTTTTTAAAACTATAAATAACGAAGACATTAGTTTTCCCTCTGCTGATATTTTTGGTTGAATAGTATAACTATGTGTTGCAGAAGATACCGACTGAACAATGTTTTCTACCTTTTTAGTCCCTTTATAACAGAGCGTGCGACCACTATGCAACTCTAAATTGAATCCACTCTGATCAGAATTATAAACGCTTTGAGCTCCATATACCTTAATTAGATTTTTAACATCGTTATCAAAATTTTCCTTGTACCCTTCTAATTCTGTTGCTTTTTGTGTAGACGATGTAGTTATGAATTTTGTTATTTTACGTGAAACAATGTAGTGCTTTTGTTTAAATATTTGTATCCATCTATATGAAGCTTTAAACCATGGAATACTTACTTCTGCTTTCTTTTGTAGAGCCCATCATTTTAAATCAATATCATACAGAGCCATCTTTGACTCTATCGCTTCTTTAATTTTTTGGAGTACATAAGTCGTTATTGCATTTAGCTTAGCTTTTCTGTCACCTCATGCTTCAATTTGTAATTTCTGCCGTCGAAATTGACGATCGGATGTAACTTTTTTATACTTCGATTTTACAAAAGTCTTTTGACGATTTCTCGGGATTTGGCTTGTATCCAAAATCTTTTTTTAAATTGTCAATTTTTTCATGTACATCGTTGAAGCAACAATATTTATAGAGCCGTGATGGTTTGGCAAATAATAACGTGAAGCTGATAAAATCAATTATATTGCATATTTCATTAGGAATAAAATCTTTTTTTTGAAACGAAATTAAATTTTTGTGACTTTAACAGTACAAGAATGAATATAGAAACAATTCGGTTTAAGCATTATAGAAAACAAATGTATCTTTATTAAAAAGAGAATTTTTCGATTAGGTCCTTTAACATTAAATTCTACAAAATATTCTTCTAATGATGTAAAAAAACGAGATTGTTTACGATGTAACGGGACGGTTTCTGGAGGAAAATCCAAAAAAGCCACAGGCCAGCCCTACCCTAGAACACGATGTCGCGGGTGTTAGACCAAAATGACTTGTCGGGGATCAGCACCTGAAATCCCGAAGACAATGTGAAGATCGTACACGAACTTCGCTTTCCAACTCATTGGATCGCTGAATGAAAAGAGCGCGGCCGCTATGCTCAGACATGAAAACAACCGGCGGAGTATTTTTCCTGCGGAAGCGGCGCACAGTGGGAACTTTCTTTTTTTTTATTTCAAAATCAAATATCTCAAGAACAATTTAAGATATCACGATAGGTTTAGCTTAGCGTAATCTAGAGCAATTCTAGAATATGAGGAAAATTATATAAAATCCAAATTTTTATGACATAACCTCAAAATAATGCTGCAAACATGCAAACTTTTCGAAAAATTGCATAAAATTGGTCACAGAATCACGGAAAATTTTATTTTTATAGTGCGAAACATTATTTTCGACGTATTTTTTATCGCTGAACGCGAATATTTTGGTCCCGATATATATATTATACTATCAAAAGATCGGATTAAGCAGCATAATAAAGTAAAAGTCCAGGAAAATATAATTAGATTCATTGAAAACGGGTAAAAATACTTAAATAGTTTAAAATTAATATATTTTACAATTGTTTTGGCCAAAGTTTATATTTACAGACAATCTAATGAAAATAGTGATGAGGATGAAACTGATAAGTCTAGTGACAGTGAATAAGATGTAAATAAGAGTAAATAAAGATTAAAGATAAAGTATAAAAATTAATTATTGTAAAAATTGTGCATATCTTTAAATGGTACAATAGCAAAAATTACATTAGAATCAATAGCAGTCTTTAAAAAATATCGATTAATCAAAAAATTTTTTACTGAAAAAAAGAAATCTGTTTTATTGAGGTAATAATTGCATTACATATTTGTAGTGTGTGTATGCGTGCGTGGGTATGCACGCACGCGTATGTGCGTATGTGTCTAATTGAGCGCGTATGGATAGCATATAAGTATGTGTTATTTTATAACTGCTGACATTTGATTAATAATAGTTAATCTGCTGTGAAATCTTTTTGAAATATTTAATCTGGATGGATGCATACTACTTTTCCGACGTATTTTTTAATGCAGAATAAATATTTTCAACCAAAATTTGTACCAAGTACCTCTATTATGGATAAATAAGTGGTTTGAAGCGTTAAAACGTTGAAAAATCGGGTTTTATGCGTTTAAATTGCATATATTTCGAAACATTGTTAATTTCGGCAATAGTGACCAAAATATTCGTATTCAGCGGTAAAAAAATACGTCGAAAATGATGTTTCGCACTATAAAAATAAAATTTTTCGTGACTCTGTGACCAATTTTATGCAATTTTTCGAAAAGTTTGCATGTTTGCGGTATTATTTTGAGGTTATGTCATAAAAAATTGGATTTTAAACCATTTTTCTCATATTCTAGAAATACTCTAGATTACGTTAAGCCAAACCCCATCCTGATATCTTAAATCGTTCTTGAGATATTTGATTTTGAAACAAAACCAAAACTAGGGGGCTCGAACCCCCCTGCGTGTCTCACTGCGCTTGACACGCCAACCCCCCCGCCCCCTCACACACCTGCTCCTCGCTTCGCTCGTCGCCTACCCCCTCCCTATGTAAAAACTTTGTTTTTAGGCACGACCGCTTCTCGGGAGAGCCTTATAATTTCACCAGAGCGAAAATTGTTTGACTTCAAAAACTAATAATTTGATATAAGAAAAGTCTTTTCCAGTCAAAATGAGTGCGTTTTAAGCGTTTTCTGTGATGTATGTATGTCTGTACGCCCGTATGTACACAAGTTCCTCGATTATCTCAATGAATTTTCAACCGATTCCATCGGAATGGCAGGAAAATACTCCTCTAATTATACCTAAGTGCTGGTTCTCAATTGAGATAGATCGATGAAAAATTAAAAAAATGCGAACACAAAGAAATATTTCAAAATATCGATTTTTAAGCTTAATAACTAGAAAAATTAATTTTAAGCTTATATCTACAGGTCTATCTGCTAAAACTAATTAAAATACACCTTTTTCCTGTTGGACACTTTTTTCTACGAGCAATATTTGCAAAGATAACTGCGAAAAACGACAAAGAAGGTCAAAAATCGACGATTTTCGGCTATAACTTGACAGAATTTGATTTTACACAAAAATGTTGAATGTAAAAGTTGTAGACTATAATAAAACAAAACTTTTTCCCATTTAACATTTTCATATAAAATCAACTCCTGATGAGTTACACGTATAAAAACGATTTTAAACGCTAAAATATACATAAAATGGACGATTTTCAGCTATAACTTGACAGGATTTGATTTTACACAAAAATGTTGAATGTAAAAGTTGTAGATTATAATAAAACAAAACGTTTTCCCATTTAACATTTTCATATAAAATCAACTCCTGATGAGCTACACTTATAAAAACGATTTTAAACGCTAAAATATACATAAAATGGACGATTTTCGGCTATAACTTGACAGAATCTTTCTTCACACAAATTATAAATGTAACAATTGTAAACTATAACAAAACAAAACGTTTTCCTGTTTAACATTTCATGTACAATCAATTCCTAATGAGATAATGCGATAAAATCAATTTTAAACGCCTAAATATACATAAAATCAACATGATGAAGTATTTTCGGCTATAGCGTCTCAGGATGTAACTTAACGAAAATATGGTAATGTAAAAATGTAAAAATTGTTAATTATAATGTAAAACAAAACTTTTTTCCATTTAACATTTTCATGTACAATTATTTCTGAATCATCTAAACGTATAAACATGATTTTTTAAAGCTACAATACACTTAATATAGTCAAGTTTCGCTTATTATTTAACAGAATACGATTTGACACAAATATTAAATACAGTAGCTGTAAATAAGATCGAAAAAATCAATAAAACATTCGAAAGTTCATATAATTATAAACAAGGATTTGACTTTCAATAAAACTGTTAAATACGAAGGATATAGATAACGTTTAAACAAAACTTATTCTCAATTGATATTTTTATGCACAGTCGTATCTGGATCATGTAAACCTATAAACACGATTTTTAAGGCCTCAATACAACTAGTATAGTGAATTTTCGCTTATTATTTAACAGAATTCGATTTGACACGGAAATATTCGACACAATAGCTGTAAATAAGATCGGAAAAATCGACATTACATTCCAAAGATAATATAATTACAAAAACATAATAATAAGATACAAAATTACATTTGATTACAATATTCAATGGGATCAACACATTGGAAGAATAATTGAAGAAACGAAAGATCTACTTTCCTTGTTTTACAGAAAAGGAAAATATTATGCCAACTAAAACGTTTTTGATACTATATTACACTCTTTTGAATAACATTAAAAATTATGTGACAATAGCTTAGGGTGGTTTATACATGAATAGTCTAAGACCATTACAAAATTTACAAAAATAGAATCTTTAAAATTAAATAAAAAAAAAATACTTTTGTGATTGAAAAATGCTCTAATATTGAATAATTATTTTGCGATGAGTCCGTTTTCTATGATTATGAAAAATAAAAAGTATAAAATATCAGAGACTAATAATTAATATCAAAAATAAAATTATACAGATACCAGTAAAAAAAAATAAAACAATAACTCTTACGAAAATAAACTACAAGCACAACTACTGCCAAAACTACAGGTATAACAGTAGTTATTGTGGCACCATGGGGCAGATACAACAAACCCCCACCACCCGACTTTGAGGTCATTGACCCTTTCTGGTGGTGGGGGGTTTATTATGGCTGCCCCATGGTGCCACAATATTCAAAATTCAAAATTATGATTTGTTACGTATGAGCCTATCTCGGTACACGCACGTACGAAGGGTTCTGAGGTGTTCGTGTCGTTCCAAGCCGATACTCGAAACGATGCAGTGAAATACAACTAGAGTTAAAGTATACTTGAGTTATTTATTAAAATACTTATAGGCGCGAGAGAGATAATTCTAACACGCGTTCGCGATGCAACCGATCAACGTCCTCTCGTAAATTCGTTATCCGCTCGTCCTCGTCCCTCGTACCTCGCTTCCGTCCTCTCTCTGACCCGGCTTTCGTTCTCTTTCTTTCTGTCTTCTGGATGCGCTTCCCTTGGTTTTTATATCTCTGTCTTGGAGATCGTAAGTGGGGGATCATTGCTCATCGGCTGTTCGTTTCATCCCCCTAATTCGACGTCCAGATCTCGTGCCGGTGATTCAGTGCCTCGCGGATTCGCTGTTCTGCTGACCGGCATTGGTTAATGTCATGCACCTTCGACATTCGACGTCCTCTATCAACGCTCGGCATATTGCTGATCGGGAGTTTGTGTTGGGCTACGTGTCTTCGTTCTTCGAGAGTCTGTATGAGTTCATGGCCGCACGCGCTTTCTCTCTGGAAGCTGCCACTCGTAACACGTCTGAGGGCCGCGACATCGACCTCCTGGGCGATGAAACAAGTGATGGGGCGGGAGAAAAATTTTCCTCTTTTTTCTTGATGTTAGGGTTAGATGCGGTAGGTTCGTAAAATTGCTGCTAGGATTCGTTGGAGTTAGTTCGATACTAAAGTCTATATACTGCTAGGGTTGGCTAAGGTTGACGTCGAGCGGTCGGGAGTGTTAACAAAATTATTCATCTTTCTAGGGTATGGTGTGTGTATGTTACAGTCTTAATATTCGTGTGTAGTGTTGTGTCTGCGTGAGTATACCTAACAATACAATGCTAAACCTAACGATTTTTCTCTCTCGCTTCTTATTATATTCTTCTTGTACATACAGTCTGTTAATACTTGGATACATGATATACTGATAATGCAATAGATATGTATATATATATTTTTTCTTTATTTATGACATGTTATAGGATCGAGCTTGCGGCTCTGATTTTTCTCAACCCGTGCTTCGTGTTGACGGTGTGGCAGGGTGATGACTCTCCCTGTGGTAGTCGAATAATGTACCACTGAAGGTAGTAGCGCTTGCGATGATGTACCTGGAAAAAGTTCTTTATTGATTAGTAGCGGGGGCTCCCTTCCCCTAGGCCAGAATTTCCAACCCAACGCGAGGACGATTATAATCGCGACGATTGACCCGCCTGAATACGAGACTGCTTGTTTTAGGGCTATAAACTCGCCGTCCACGGCGTCGCGTTGTTCTAGTTCCTGCGCGCGGTTGATTATGTTCTTCAGCTCGTTTCCCAATTCTAGCGAAGCGGGCTGCGCGAGCTTGCTTTGTGGCATGCTATCAGATTCTCTCATTATGTGTTGCAGCATCGATCCTCCGTCGGTAGTGACTATTAGAATAAATTATGTCAATAATATACAAAATTTTGTGTTTGTTAAGAGTAGATGTCCTACAGTATTACATCAATGCTTAAAGATGCCTCAAAATTGAAAGAAAAGGATTTCCGACTTATAAGTTATACGAAATGCCAATTGAAAGCACATATACCGCGCGCGGCGCGCATGAATTTGGCTAGTATTTTGAAAATGTAGATAAAAATAACGTAACACATGGCGCAGTCGGTAAGCTGTTCGCCTGTCCCCCTGAATTCCTATGGGAGTCTTAATATCGCATGCCGATGGTTTCATTGTTACTGTGGCGTCATTGGAGGGTGACATCTAAATGATGGTTGCCATTTAGTCGGTTTACTATATAGTTATTTGTGGTGCATACAAATTTCATACAATGTCAAGTAGTCTAATTTCTACTTTCACAATTTCTTAGCAAGATGACTTTAAGTTGTTTTATTATAGTGATTTATTGTGAAAAGGTTTATTAACTTTTATTGGATGTTTAAATAACTTTCTCCAGTGCAGTTATGCTATTTACTAGTAGTTTACGTTAAGGGGATGAGCTTGAGCTCTCACTCCCGTATTTTTGATTGCAAGTTTATTAATTATAGTGATTTATTGTTAAAATGTTTATTAATCTTTATTAATTAATTAACTAACTTCCGGGCGTGAAATACCTTACCCCCCTTATAGTTAAAATTAGGGGCAATCGTTTAAGCCGTCTCTGACATTTTTCCGATTGCAAGTTTATTAATTATAGTGATTTATTGTTAAAATATTTATTAACGCTTATTAATCATTTAAATAACTTTTGGGCGTGATATGCCTTTTCCCTCTCATAGTTAAAATTAGAAGCGATCGTTTAAGCCGTCTCTGACATTTTTCCGATTGTAAGCATACAGCGTATGCTTTTATGAGTGGTTACGCAACTCTTCTTCCTATGTAGTTGTTGCAAGCTCGTGTACGTATATGCATGCTGAGCTATACCTCAATGCTTTTGACTGCATTTTTAGTTGTTGCAATGCCGTGCTGCACGTTCCCGAATCGCATTTGGCCTCTGATGCGCTCCCTGTGCTTGCTCGCCTGTCCAGAGCTAGTAGTGTATGGTGTCGGTTTTTTCCTTTAAATTAATATCTTACCTATTCTGTTTTCCCTTATTTCTGAACCCTTCTCTAAATGATTATGTGGCCCATAGGGTCCTGTTCAGATATTTAAATTATGAATTTATTGTTTATTTCTATGACTTGCATTAAATTTTAATGAAGATTTTTATGTAGTTTCCAGAGTATTGTTTTTATTATTATTATTATTATTATTATTATTATTATTATTGCTGTTATTATTATTATTATTTTTATTATTATTATTTTTTTTTCTTCTTCATTTAACTAGCAGTCCTAGTTACATACGCCTATACCTTCTCAATCTTAATGTAAGAATCTTTTTTTGGGTTTAAATTTATTCTGTGCCTAATGGAAGGAACTACCATTATTCCCTTCGGACGGTTGAGGTCGGACATCCCGCATGTTCCCCTTTTCTTATTCCATTACGTAGCCATTCAAAAGCGTAGAATTCGCTCGACCAGTCGGGTTCTCTATTAGTATAACTTCTTATTTTATTCATTAGCCGTGTGGTGGTGAGTATGCGCTTTACATTTATGCTGACGTCCGTCATAACTTGATTACAAGGCCGTCTACAGTTCGGTTTATGTATATAATACGCGCGTCGCCTAGTTAGTCTGAAATGATGACTCGTTTGTCCCGAGTCCTCTATTCTTGTTTGTTGGTGCCGTAATCTATCGTGTGTACCTGTTTACAATTTTCTAAGGGTTCTGGTGATAAATTTTAAGCAAATCATTCCAACGATTATTATTATATTATTGATAAATGGTTTTCCTGTTTTTTCTTTTGACTATCCCAGTGCATATTATGAATGCCTAGCGTATACCCCCGGCGCGGGCCTATGATTTCCTTGTATAACAAGTCAGTCACTTTAAATTTATATATCTTAAAACTTTCTCATGGGTTTGTCGATCAATAAAATCAATTCGCCATCCCTTGCCTATGCTGAACGCGGATTTTTTTTTTTTTTTTTTATAAATGAGTAGGCGTGCGGTTCACTTCATAACCCGCGTTTTATCGTATATGCTTTAGTGTGTCCCACTATAGCCCTGAAGCGTCGTGGGAGAGATACCGCAAGCAAGCTGGCATTTCTCGCTCCACTTCACGTAACCGTTGGGATCAAAGCTGCATAGCGTTGAGATACGACTTGCGCCATTGCATTTTTTTATTCATGCAGCCGATTGAGGGCTACTTCACACCTAGTTTTTGCCAAGCTCCGTAACACACATATACGGCTCCCATTTGCCGCGTCCCAGCCGCGACTCCACTCCATAAGCGTACTTTCTCCCTTTACGAGTACTCGAGTCGCTAGTTCGATACAATACAAGGGAGCTGACCTTCGAAAGGTCAGGGAGATGGCGCGTGCGGGAACCGACGATTGGGCCATCGCTCTCTGTCTGCGGTGAGGTAGGGTGCTTGTACCTGCTTCGTTATACGTTGTACATGTAGGTTTTAGCGAATTCAGCCCGACTACTCATTTTTAATGCGTGACTCATACGTCTGTTTATATTTACGATTAAGAGATAAATTGCTTTTCTCACTTGCTACCATGGAATTTGATGAGTTTATTTCTATTTCTTTTCTTGTTTTCTAAAATCGGGAATCATATTTCCGCGCCGTAACCTAAACATTAGCCTCTTGCCTCCACGTTTGTATCTCGTTAGAATCATTTGCTTGTGAGTGTGAGTGGTGATGTTATTACTGTAATAACCAGATCGGTCATGACGAAAACGTATTCCAACTTTTTCAGCGTGCTTCTTTTTCCCAACTAATTTCGATGTTTACAATTATTATATGTTATTCTAGCGATACTCACTACCAAACTAAAGATATTTATTATTACTTATTTAAAGAACTGTATGTTTGACGTATCTTTGCACGTTTGATGTGCTTTTTTTTTCGTCTTGGGCGCGCGAACTCCCCGCGATTGGGCCTGTTTTTTTTCTTTAGAAGAACATACGAGATATCGACCTTTACCTGCGCGGCGTCTGAGGAGCCGCGGAAAAAAGAAAAAAATATATATTCCCCCCGCCTTTTTTTTTTTTTTTTTAGCGTTTGCTATGCTCGCCTGTCGTGTGAGGGCCGCGATGAATTTGCGTGAACAACTCTCCTCTTCTGAAACCTTATTTATTCGTTTATTGAAAGATTCGTAACTTTTTCGATATTCGTATGTACGACTCGCGTTTGATCCCCTTTTCTTATTTTAGCGTTATGTCTGCTATGATTAATTTCCACGATTTCGCACGGTTTTGCATATTCCGTCTCTATTTGGCGGAGTCTCGCTTTCTTCGCGAGATATTCCATTTTTCCTCTCCCCGAGGAAATGGTGAGTGCTTTACCTTTGATCGCAGTAAAACTTAAATTCGTATATGACTTGGGTCAGTTTCATTGCAGTGAGAGTTCTTAATTGTGCTAGTGTGTATGTACCGTCCACCCTGTAGCTATCCTACATTACTTTTCTCGTTCTGGATTCCTTTTTCGTTTTTCTTTTCTTTGTCCCGTTGTAACTCAGAGGCCGCCGTGCGTGTTTGCCTCTCTGATACGACTCAGAGGTTTTAGGACATGCTTGACTTTTCTTATATTTTGTTTCGCAGCGCAGAGGCCGTTGCGCGTGTTCGCATTGTAGATACGACTCAGAGGCTTTGGGGCGTGTTTGACCTTTCCCTTGTTCCTGTTTTCTTTCGCAGCTCAGAGGCCGTTGCGCGTGTTCGCATCGCTGATACGACTCAGAGGCTTTGGGGCGTGTCCGACTTTTACAGGTAATCCAAATGTATGCGGCCGTTCGTTAGTTAATCATTTGATGGTTTAATTTCTTTATCATCGAGATCCATAAGTGTTTCTGGATCTATAGCCTTGAATATCCTCAGGGCTCTATCTTTATCTTCTTGTATCTTGGTTATGGCCCTTAGTATATTGGCGAGTTTAAGTTATGCTCTCATTAATATTCATTGTTAATATTCATTCAACTTTTCGTTTTTTTTTCTCGTGCGACCTCGTATGGTTCCAACGTGATGGTGGACAACTTCTTGTTTTTTTTTTCGGCTTTCGAAGTCTCACAAACAGAGTTTACGTGACCTTCATATTTGGATAGCAAGTCCTGTTCAAGGAATTAATCTGTTTTTACGGAGATTTCATCATACGAAGAATTCGTACAAAGAATTCATACGAAGAATTCGTAGCACATGAGTGCTACGAATTATTCGCATAGCAGGCAGCACAATTCTGTACGAATCGTTTCAGGCGTCCAGCATTTCTCTGGCAAGCATCTCCTCTTTTATGGTTGGCAGGTGTATGGAAATCTAGCACTCTAGTTGAGATAATCTCATAGTATGTTTGGGTTTACTCGCGGTTACCTCTTCCTTACAGTCCTAAGTCCTGCAGGACTCTAGTACCGGGCATCCTGAGAGTTTAAATGACCAATCACATTCTTATTATTTGTCTCGTTATTGTTATATCTTGCGTTATCTCGGCGATCACCATTGCGCCAATCACTCCTAAGATTCCTTCTATAATGATGCGGCTGGTATTTATCGTTATTGAATCCGCCCTCCGGATGAGTGCTATATCTTCGATCACCTTCACGACCTTGGTTATTGTTTTGCTGATAGCGATTAAGACGATCGTCCCAGACATTTCCATTGTAATAAGGTCAATAGCGTGTCGCGCGGTTTCCACTGATTCGGTAATCCAATCTCCGATAGCGGTTAGGTCGCCATTCGTAGTTTCTTGTATATTGCCTATTCGCGTCAGGCGGATCTTTCTGCGATTTCACGTTTATAGATTGCGCGGTATATACTACTGCGGGGTGCGATAACGCGATAACCTGTCTCATTGGGTAGGTGGTATATAACACTTGTGGTGGCGGCGGTGGCGATGTTGTTCCTCCCAGTTTGTCCAAATTCCCTAAGGTGACTTCCGTATCACCATATTGATGTCCCTTCTTTTGGCAGAAGATGCAAAATTTTGTCTCCGCGTCCCTATACTGGCACCTACCCTCGGGGTGATTATCCATGCCACATACACTGCAGCGATCCCTGGCGGGGGCCCTCCTAATTGTGGCCTGCGGATTATCGTCTTTTAGTTTAGCGTATTTTTCCATAAGTTCGGTTAGAATACCTTCGGCGGAGGTGGGGCCTGCCTGCGCTCCCACACGGAAAAAAATGAAGGACTGGAAAAGCACTTATGATACAAGACTGCTTCGTTGAATTAGAATTAGTGACACGACAGCTCTGAATTTTGAGCGCGTAAAGCTTGTTGTCAAAAGTGCTGAAAAAGATAGAAGACCATCGCTATTTTAGCACTCGCTCCGAACAGAACAAGCTCGTTGTGTTTAATGCCGGATGGGATATTTCGAGAGAACGCGTCCAGCTCGAAACAAGTACCGACAGAGTTTGTCACCGCGGCGAGGTATACGAGCTCAGCGTACTAGTCGAATAGACTCGCGGGGCTGGCCGGGAGAGTACAGGGCATTTGGAGCGACATGCCGTCGGGCGACAGAGCGCGCTCAGCACGAGACGAGTAGGGGAGAGCGCTCCCCACTACAACTAATCCAGGAGCCTACCGAAAAGTTGCCGCTCGCCACTTGCGACTGTTTGGAAGACCTCGCGGCGCTCGGAACCCCATACGATCGTCTAGCCGAGCGCGTTCAGTACGGTAAGAGTGGCGACAGCCCTTCGCACTACAGCTACCTTTGTCAGCTCGATCAACTTGTGCATTTGTCTACCGCGGCAGACATCGTTTATTAAATCGGTTACGCAGAGAAGAAATTAGTTTATTAAATCGGTTTAATTTATTATATTTATTGCTTTTACATTTATGAATATGTTAGGTAATAAACAAAAACAAATTTTTCAGAAAATGCTTTTATTGGACAAATAAGTAAAAATTATAATTTTTGAAAAACCTTATTACAAATGTATTGAAATGAAAGAAAAACAATTTATCTCGATTGATTTATATTTTCAATATTTTCAATAATAATGCATAACTACTATATTTCTTCAATTCATTTCAAAATGCAGCGCAATCATTACACTCACATTTTGTTATCGTTCCTATAAAATAAAATTAGGAAGTAGTTTTTCTATTACTAATCTAGGGAATATGCAAATAATGTTCGAAAAAGGGTTTCATCGTGCTATTAATTAGACAGTTTTACTATTTATTTTCTAACTTATTAGCCTTTTCGTATAAATAAATTTCTACTTGGATAATGTGGCTTCAGCTATACCTGTATTAAATTGAATAAACAAGGTATCAATTCAGAAATCTTATTTCCGTGATTCTAGTAATCAATTATAATAGTTTATTGTTGATCGCTGCATAATATCCACTTACAAAATTGTATACGTTTCTATTATAATCTACGTAATTCCCACAAATACACAATTTTTTTGCGAAAGAGCGAAAATTTAAAATTGATTTCAAATCCTCGCTAAAGAGCACGCCCAGCGCGCTTGAACTGGCTAATCTGTTTAAACATATGAACTGCATCGCATTCTCTTATCCCCATCGACAGATTCAGATATTTCTTTAAAATAAGTGTTTTAAACTTATCAAGGAACGCGGGAGCGTTCCGAAGGCAAGTATCTGTCCAATGTAGAAAGCCTGAGGGTCGATCGCGCTACATATACTTTGAAATGGGTGCCCGAGAAATTGAAAGATTTTATACAATTTTCAAGACTTTTATACTAACTAAAAAAAAATAACAACATGTGTATTATTGTTATACTATGTTGCACAAAAAGTTTCATGTAAAAATATGTTCTCATATTAAAGATATTAAATAGTGAAAAATTTTATGTCTGTTCCGATCTTTCTAAAATTCTTCATGTTTTCCATAAGATTCCACTTCCGGTATACGTTTTCTTCCCACTTCCGGTTTCACACACACACACACACACACACACACACACACACACACACACACACACACACACACACACACACACACACACACACACACACACACACACACACACACACACACACACACACACACACACACACACACACACACACACACACACATATATATATCTATATATATATATATATATATATATATATATATATATATATAATCCGTATACTTTATCGTCTGGTCTATCGACCTAACCTTTTTTTATATATATATATAAAAAAACCAAGAGAGAGAGAGAGAGATATTATTTAGTACATGTACACACCCGTATCTGGTCGACACCTAACCTTAAATATAACATGCCAGTATTTTTATATACAAATGTTATCATTTAGTGAGTTAGTTAATAATAATATATTTCAAAGATCTCAAGAAATCAACTAATTATGAGAAGAATTATGTGTATCAATCAACGGGGAAAATAACTTTTATTAGTTAGATAAGTACTTATTATATATATATATATATATATATATATATATATATATATATATATATATATATATCTATACAGATTATTTCATTTTGGATGAATTGGAATGGATTTGATTGGAAAAATATAACCTATATAAGCAGCTGTGAATATCAATGGGCAATAGCAATATGTTATAATCAGATAAGTAGCAAACTTTTATTATAAAGTTATAAATCAATAAAGTTTATAATAAGTATTGTTACTTTGTGAAATCTTGTTTTTATTTTTACAGAGTTTATCAGAAAATGTAAGGATTATTACCAAGTAAATCGATTACTGTTAAAAAATATTTTTTAAGAAAGAAGAGTTCATTAATTATTATTAATTATTCAAGTTCATCGAAAAAGTAGAGTAGGCTAACCGAATCTTCTGTATGTCCCTGAGTCTCAAGAAATTTTTAAATCTTCAAGTGGATTGGAAAATAACCTATGTAAGCAGCTGTGAATATCAATGGGCAATAACAATATGGGAGCGTCCAGCAGAAACGGGCCACCGAGCGCCCGCGGTGCCTTTTTTCGCGTAAAAGGCGCTCTGTTTAACTCGCTCATAATCGTATGCTGCGTCTTTGAAAAAAAAAACCAAGGACCTATATCGTTAGATTTTTTTCTGCTCTTTCCAATTGCGCCATTGTTTTTATTGCGAAACGCGTTCTTCCGGATGAAAACTCGAGTTGAATATTGAAAGCCATTTTTCTTAAAGTATATCATGTTTTTTTTTTCAAAATAAACTACACCATTGGAAAGTACAACTCTTAAGCTTCAAAACCCTATCTTGGAGAAGTTGGAGAAATAAAGGGTTTAAAAGTAACAACATGAAAAAGACAGCGCCGAGGGTTCGCGCGAACCCCTCGCGCCCGTGCGTACGGCACGTTTAAGTGCACGCTCTATTCAATTCACTAATAATCGTGTACCAAGTCTCTGAAAAAAGAACTAAGGACATATATCGATAGATTTTTTCCTGCTCTTTCCAATGGTGCTGTTATTTTTATTCCAAAATGCTTCCTTCTAGTTGAAAATTCCATTTGAATGTTTAAACCCTATTTTTTCAATAAAATATCAGTCTTTTCTTCAAAATGAATTATATTCTTCAAAAGTACAAGTCTTAAAGTATAAAATATTATATTTTTAAGTTGAAACATGAAAAGTTAAAAAATAGTAAGATCAAAAAGACAGCGGCTGTCCGAACTTTTTACGCTATGCTCAAGGGCGAATTAATACACGCGATTTGCTATTTCGCCCATTCTTTTTTGTAAATATAAAATGTTTTGTAACTTACAATGCCAATGCGTGGACATAATTTTGTGGATTTAGTTGTAACAGTTAGTATAATATTACAATGAACTTTGTTCATTTATATAACAAACTTCGGGTACTAATCCCGGACAGAAGCATTTCGGAATAAAAATAATAGCACCATTGGAAAGAGCAGGAAAAAATCTATCGATATATGTCCTTAGTTCTTTTTTTAGAGACTTGGTACACGATTATTAGCGAATTGAATAGAGCGTGCACTTAAACGTGCGGTACGCACGGGCGCGAGGGGCTCGCGCGGACCCTCGTCGCTGTCTTTTTCATGTTGTTACTTTTAAACCCTTTATTTCTCCAACTTCTCTAAGATAGGGTTTTGAAGCTTAAGAGTTGCACTTTCCAATGGTGTAGTTTATTTTGAAAAAAACATGATATACTTTGAGGAAAATGGCTTTCAATATTCAACTCAAGTTTTCGTCCGGAAGAAAGCGTTTCGCAATAAAAACAATGGCACCATTGGAAAGAGCAGGAAAAAATCTATCGATATAGGTGCTGGGTTTTTTTTTCAAAGACGCAGCATACGATTATGAACGAGTTAAACAGAGCGCCTTTTACGCGAAAAAAGGCACCGCGCGCGCTCGGTGGCCCGTTTCTGCTGGACGCTCCCATATATTATAATCAGATAAGTAACAAACTTTTATTATCAAGTTATAAATCAATAAAGTTTATAATAAGTATTATTACTTTGTGAAATCTTGTTTTTATTTTTACAGAGTATATCAGAAAATATAAGGATATTACCAATAGATAACTGTTAAAAAATATTTTTTAACAAAAAGAAGAATTCATTAATTATTATCTTACAGATATTATACCAGAAAATTTTTTCGACTCATTTTGGAAATATGGAGATATATGTAATATAGCCAATAATGTTGAGTTCTAATTGTGTACTGTCTGAAAAATCTAATTTTGAATTAGCAAAAATTAACGAGTGCCCTCATGACCCTGGTGGTTATTTTATTATTAATAGACAAGAAAAAGTTATTTTAATACAAGAACAGACGCTTAAGAATAGAATAATTTATATTAAAGAAGATAGTAAGAATATGGTACTACTCAAGAAAGAAAAACTAAACCAATATTATTATGGAAGAGCAGGCAAATATTATTTACGACACAATATTTTTCAAGACGTATCTATATATTCTTAACATGAAAATTTTTTATATGAGATATAATTTTAGAAGAATGTTAAAAATTTGTCTTCATATTTGACAGGGCAAATAGAGTACGTGGATGTCAATGAAGAAAATGACAGTTTCATTGCTTTCAATGAATCACACATAAAACAAACAACAACTAAGATGTTTATTTAGACAGTATTGGACTCAAAGTACGAAAGAAGTATTATGTTTTGAAGTAAGTTTTTCAAAATAAGAAAAAAAAAATTGTGATTTTCATAGATCGTCTATCTAGTTGAAAATTATATTGATAATAAAAATGTTGTGATTATTAGAAAATGATATCTAATCAGTGTTTTGTGTAATAAATAAAATAAAATACCAATATGATGTATTGCATGAAGTGCATATATAATCAAATTTTATTGATAACAAATAACATAGTGATTAAAAAATGGCATGTAATCAGTGTTTTGTGTTAAATAAAATAAAATACCGGTATGATGTGTTGCATGAAGTGCACATATAATCAAATGTTATAGATAACAAATAACATAGTGATTAAAAAATGGCATCTAATCAGTATTTTGCGTAATATAAAAAAATAAAATACCGGTAAAATGTGTTGCATGAAGTGTTATATCAAATTTTAAAACTTCTACTTAAAATCAGTTTGAAATGTTTTGAAAATAGCTCAAGTATGTATTAATAAGTAATTACGTATTATGAGGTTCATAAACTTCATAATATGCTTTTGCATAGAAGAAAATATTGCTGAGTGATACACGAGGTTATAAATATGCAATATAATTTTCAGTGTTTTGTGTAATAATAAATAAAATATAGTATGACGTGTTACATGAAGTGTTTATAATCAAATTTTAAAACTTCTATTAAAAATCAGTTTCAAATGTTTTGAGAATAGAACAAGTGTTTATTGAATAATTATGTGTTATGAGGCTCATAATTTTCATAATAAGTTTTTGCATAGAAGAAAATATTGCTGAGTGACATGTGAGGTTATAAATATACAATATAATTTATAATGCCGATTTGAAATATTGGTCTGAGCCTTGGTTTAAAAAGCATCTGTCATCTTCAAAAAACTTAGTCGATATCAATGCTGTGCTGTTGTACATATTTATTCAAGTGTCAATAAAAAGATTATGTCTAATGAACATGGGAATACTGAAAAAAGTAAAAATGATAAGTTATTGTGAAAATTTTAACAAATAAAAGTGCTCAGTTAATCTAATATATGATTTCTCACCATGGCAGACGTCAAAATGTTTCAGAGTTCTTAGTAAATATTTTTCTAGACAAGATTCAGATAATAATTTCAAAAAGTTTTATCTACACAAGAATGTCAAGAAAGCTTTTATTCTCAGTGATTCTTAGTTCACAAACTGGTTGCATTTTTAATTTTACAAGATTATGTGTTGCAATGATGAGTTATTAATTTAAGTAGTTTCAATAATAATTTCAAGAACTTATATCTCTACTATAAAAGAATATCGAGAAAGCTTTTTTTCTCACATTTTACAAGTCGTGTAGCAATGATGGGTTATTAATACAAGTTGTCTAATCATATCTACTGAAATCTGTGTAAATCCACCCGGATCCAGCTGAATTTCCCATGTGACATAGATCCAACTGGGTTTCCTAGCTGGATATTTTTGACCGGATTCTAGTGATAATTTCAACAAATCCAAGTGTTGAGAATAATATAATTAATTATTGGCTCATGGTGCCAATAATTAATTGCAAAGCTACAAAAATAATTAATGATATTATCATATAGCAATCTTATAGTAGAACTAATTTAAGGCTTTAATAATCAATTTCTAGTACCAAAAAATGAAAATACTTATAATATGATCTGAAAAAAAATTATAAAAATATGAACTAAAAGCTTCGTTTTGAGATCTAATTTGTTCAAAAAAATATCGATCCCTTTAGTATTTATGTAATTTGTCTTCTTAATAATAATCTTTGAAAGTATAAAATAAGGTATGTATATAAGTTTTTCCTGCAAACTGAAAACATAAAAAGAATGATATTTTCATATGACTTTACAATAATTAATAGTATTGTTAAATTATCATCATACCTAAGAATATATACGCGTTTGATTATATTATTTCAAAAAATTTTACTAATGTAATCATTTTTCGAGCTCCTTGAAGAAACATTCAAATTTAAAACTTTTGTGAATAACAATACTATCATTTACGAATGATATTAAAAATATACTATACTATAATAAACCCTCATAATGTTATCACACTGTGTAATTATTATTTCCTCTTAAAAAGTTGTGAAATATATCTAAAAAACATTTTACAAAAGTTTAAGGTGGCTCATGCGTTTGGTGCCGTATCAAGTCAGGGCCCCGCAAGGGGCTTCTTTATTATTGCCAAATTAAGTTAACGTATTTTACGTAAATTTATTGTAAATAACTTCTAAATGTTCAAACAAAAAAAAGATTTTATAAATAAGTAAAAACTTTGCTAATTTGTCGCTACATTTATATGACTGGTCGTAGTGCGCATGCGCAGTAGCACATTTGTAACGTTTATTGTTAATATCTTTTTTGTTAGGTCGTTAACCTATAATTCTAATGATATCATTAGATTCTTCACAAAAAAATCTTTAATTTCATATATTGTACAATAAAAACTGCTTTTTTACAAGTTACTACGAAGCAATAAACTGTTCATTCCCATAAGGTTATGTGTTAAACGTACCTATTTATAAACTCAATTTTTTCGATAATTTGGTCGTTGACCTACAATTTTCTTAGTACAGATCGAAAGTTTAATGTCTAAAGAACATATTTGTTAAGTTTAAGATGTATCTGCTTTTTTATAAGAAATCGCATGAGCCACCGTAAACTAAGGCAAGTATTAGTCTCTCCCGCCCTCCCTCCCTTTATCGCACTCTCTCTGTCTCTCTCTCTCTCTCTCTCTGTCTCTCTCTCTCTCTCTCTCTCTCTCTCTCTCTCTCTCTCCCTCTCTCAACTTCCATGAAACTGAGTACCAAAAACTTTAATGAGAGCTTAAATATTTTTTTAAAACAATCAACACGTTTTTTAAAAGCTATTTTTTAAGTACGTTAAATTCTAACAACACAATTTGTCTAGTCCTTTTATTTCTTTTAGTCTGTTTGAGTAAGCCTTAATTATATGTGAGTAAACATGCTGCGGGTGTTAAAATAAATTTAAGTCACACACAGAAGTAAATTGAAAATAGAAACTATATTCACAAAGTCACTTCTTAAGTAAATTACAAATTTTGTTTATAAATACATTACAAATTCGTTGAAAATTAACATAAATTGAAAAAGGAGTTTAAATTACACTGAGGTTAATGATTTGTATTTGAGTAGTGTGTCCGCAATTCCAAACTATGAGTGCACATTAATAATGGAGTAGTAATCTCTTACTAGAGACAACCAACCTGTGAGTTTTGAGTCTGTCTGCAACTGAAATGAGATTGTCCGTTGATAGTCGCTTGAGTATTTCCTGACACTCCCTCCTGGGCTCACACACAATGAAGCTGTTAAAATGAGCAATGGCAAACAATTATAATTGAATTGCTGCCTTGAGTTTTTCTAATTCACACATGTTCCCTTTTACACTGGCCGCCGGTGCCAACACGTGGTTGGCAACATAACCTCTAGTATTGTGAGAGATTTTACCTTGCAATAGAGTCGATTGTACTAATCGTCCTTGCACCTTGAGTATTGCGTGAGTGAAGGGTGATGCGAGTTTCCAGTGAGAGATTGAGTAGAGCCTGTGGTGAGTTGATCCAGTGTCGATTTGAGCCAGTGAAATCCGTTGAGAGATACCGATGAGATTTTCAGGTGCGCAGTGGAGAGAGATGCTCCTCGTGGCACGGCTGAAGAAAAAGAGAGAGCGAGGCCTTGAACGCTTCCGTCTTCTTGGCCTTCACGATTCACTTCGCGAATCAAATCACAATCTCTCTCACATTTGTATGTGAGAGAGCGAGAGAGACCGAAACAGCGCGAATTCACCTTGTGAATCAGTGTAGTGTCTCGGCTGTTCCGCCGAGAGGCCGCGAGGTGCTGCCGCGCCGTGGCAGCGCCGTGAGTCGTACCGAGCTGAGCATAACCGCGGGAATTCAAATTACTGAATTCCCAAACATAGTCTCATCTATTCAATAAGGACTCTCTACAAATGGTAATAATTTTTTTCATGACTATAAACTCTCTCCCTCCTTCTCTTTCCTACCCCACTCTCTCCCTCCCTCCCTCTCTCTCAACATCCGTCAACCTGAGTACCAAAAACTTTAATGAGAGCTTAAATATTTTTTTTAAAACAATCAGCACGTTTTTTAAAAGCTAATTTTTTAAGTAAATTCTATAACAACATAATCTGTCTAGTCCTTTTAATTCTTCTACTCTCTTCTATTCAATAAGCACTCTTTACAAATGGTAATAAGTTTTTTCATGACTGTACTGTTAAGTCCGGAAATAAGTGGAAATAAGTAGTAATTGGTTTTATGTAAGTTTATTATATAAAATACAATAATTTATTACCAATACAATCTGCTGGCTTCTGGTAGATCGATGTGTTGTAATTTCAATTACAATTCTTTTTTATGACGCTTGCTTTTATAGAATTACTATAAATAACTTATACGATCTGCTTACTAGACGAGTAAGGCTTACGATTTCAACTTCTCAATGTCGTAGAGGTACACGGAGTTCGCCAGGTTTCTTGTACGCTGTGACTGATTCGCGTGACACACATCACTTCTTTTATAATACAAAATAATTAGGTTAAAGATGAGCCCGGTGACAGTAAATCGAGATCATCTTATTTTGCAATGTAAACTTCGTCAGTCGTATACGATTCGGCGATGGCATTGAGAAATGCTGACCTTAAAGAGAATATCGTACGTTGTTTTTCGCAAGTGTGATGACCTACTACGTCACGGCGCCGCATGAGCAAAATGCTGTGTTTGTAAAAAATTGCATTCCCGCTTTTATGTGTCAGGAAATATCTGACACTAATTATGCTTTTTCATTAAAATGAGAATACGTCTCCGGACGTAACACCTCCCCCCTTAGACTGTTGAATGTCGTAGAGATTCAACAATGTTATTATGCATCAGAGATTTCCCGTTACAAAAAATTTATTGATAAGTGAATGATAAAATATAATAATACGGGTTATGAATGATAATAATTATAGTAAAAATAATAATAATAATAAAAATAATGATAATAATAATAATAATAATAATAATAATAATAATGATAATAATAATAACAATAATAATGATAATAATAATAATAACGATAACAATAATACTCGTCAGTTCTACTTTGATTTAGTGGTTTAAGTTTCAAATGACCCTTTCAGCATTTTTGAGGTTGTCTGGTCGAACGTTGATTTGACCTATTAATTTTTCTTCCTGATCCTCCTATCTCGGTTCTTATGGGGATTTTGATGTCGGGATGCAAGTTCTCGATTTTAGCCCTTCCCTATCTGCTGGCATTGGTACTAGTGTTTTCGGGCTTAGTCGTCATTTAACTTGATTATACGAGGTCGGTGACTCGATGTCGCACGAACGATGTGCTGCGTATACATTATTCTGTGTCTTGAAAAATCACTGATTTACGTTTTATTTAATGAATGTTTAAATGATACGTCTCCGGACGTAACACCTCCCCCCTTAGACTGTTGAATGTCGTAGAAATTCAACAAGTGAAGTAATTGAATGATCAATTTGAGTTATCAGTGATTTTTTCGTTACAAAAGATTTAATAATAATAATAATAATAATAATAATAATAATAATAATAATATAAAATTAATAATTTTAAATAAATTTTTGAATCGTCTATATATTTTAAAATAAATTAATTATTTTCTTCCTAATACTAGTTTTGCACTTAACCTACTGATTTATTTTGTACCGATTTTTCTAACGTTCAAATTTCAAAGAATTCCTATAGAGATATATATATAGATTGATAATTTAATTATTTCGTTATCGGTAATATGTAATAATTTTTTTGTTTTGCTGTATTTACATAAAATAGTCATTCGTTAATTAAGCTTAGAAATAATGTGCTTATTAAATAATTTTGTTTTTCTTTTTTTTAGTAAATAAACGATGAGAAATATATAGGGAATGATTCAAGTGATCATTCACTTCCCTCCCTGCTTAGATATTTGGCAAGGGATATGTTTTTTCTTTCCTCTCTTTGTTTAAGTAGAATAACATTAAAGGGCTTTTGATGTTATCATAACAAAATTATTTTAACAATCGTATTATAATTATTTCCAAAAGAAAAATACAATTATATATGGTGTAGGTTTTTTTCGTAAAAAGGAAGTGAATAATTGAAATGATATTGATAAATTTTGACTTGTTATTGCTTTTATGCATCATTGTATTTTACCTTTGTTTGAAAACTTTCAGCCATTTCAAAAGTTCATTTTAGAACTTGAACTTTTGTTTCGGCATAGGTAGCATTCACATATCTGCTTTAAAGAATACGCAATCTGTTAGAGTAGAAAAATGTTTTACATACTCAATACAGTGCAGAATAGTGTATCTTATATAGGATGATCATGTTAGTATATGACAGAACTGATCATTCCAAATACATATATTCTATTTAATCTTAGCAATGTGAACGTAGCTACCTGAATAATTTTTTTTGTTCTGAAACTCTTTAATAAATTTTGATGAGTATCAACAATTTTTTTTCCTTTTTTTTCCTTTTTTTTTTTTTTTTTTTTTTTTTGTAGGTAAATACAGTTTAATTTTGCATAAAATTAGTCAAATTATTATTATCTTTTTTTTTTTTTATCATACGTTAAAAGGTTTAGGAATGGGTTCTACTTCTTTTCCTTTTGGATTAGTTCTATACTTTGTTATTCAAAGATAAAATCATAAGCTATTAAATTGATCATAAGTTAATTCGTCCCTGTAATGTTTTCTACTTTGTGATTAAATAATTACTTTATATATTTTTATTATTTAATAACACATCATTTTCACATGTCAAATTTTTTGATTGTTTGATTGTTATAAGACCAAAGTTACTTTGTATTAATATCTAATCGCAATATTTATGTATTATTTCTAAAATTTCATTATTCAAGTATATCTTATTTCAATCGCATTTTTCTAAAATTATTAGCTTTCTTAGGGAATATAGTTGCTTTTCATAAAATACTGACAAGTTGATACGAACAATTGTAGACAAACGGATAAGTGGTTATAATTTTAAATTGTATATTTGGTAAAATCTGGATCACCTTAGGGTTATACATTAGTTGACCAAGAAGTAGGATGGTTTTGCTTCAAATGGAAAAGTTCAGCTGCAATTATAATCCTGTATTAAATTTGGAAAAATAAGAAGAGATTATGATAGATGTTAATATTGAGTATGTTGTCCATATCCTAAAACAAAAATGTTATGTTATTATTTGTTATAATATTGCTTTGCTTGTTTTTCATAATTAGTTAAGATATTATTTTGTTCATTTTAATAGCGTTGAAAATTCTTATTATGCTGGTCCTTTTGAAATTTATTCATATTTGGTTCTTTAATAGGCCATGTTTTGTCTCCCTTTTTAAACCTTTTTCTGATAGTAAATTTATTGTAGTAACCTTTAGATTTTAATTTTAACTTTGTAATTTTTGATAATTCTTTTAAATATTTTTTATAATTAGATATCCATTTTAGTTTTCTGACGTTTTTATTAGATTTTACTTTGATAGGATAGTTAAAAACTAACTGCAATTGGTGTACTTTATTAGGATTTGTATTTAGATTGATCATTACGTTATGATCTTGATTACCCAAAGTTTCTTTTAGTTGATTTTTATTCTCAAGCTGTTCTTGGTGTTCTTGATTATCAAATATTTTTAGATGACTTTTATTCTCTAAATGTTTTTTTAGTTTTTGATTATCAAACATATCTTTTGGTTGATTTTCATTTTCGAAAACTACTTTACTATTATTTAATAAGTTCATTAGATTTTTTTTATCATTTAATAAAGACTCTTCTGAATGTATTGATGCTATTTTCTCTTTTAACGAATTTTCAAGCGAATTTTGTTGGAATTTAGTTTCCATTTGATCATCTTCGGAAAATGGTTCAGCTAAAGCAAAAGTTATGTCTAAAATGACTTTAAGATCATCATAAAAAGTTACTGTTTCCAACGAATTATTACCTTCTTTATTATTTTCATTCGAAATTTCATTCTTTTGGTTATTTATATTGGATTCATTAAAATGAATTACATTAATTTCATCACAATCCTCATGAGTTTTTAAATTAGATTCGTTGAAATGCATTTCTTCATTAGTCTCATAATTTTTTACAGTAGATTCAATAGAATCAATTAAATTTGTTTCCATAATTTCTTCAATTTCATGATTATTTTTGAAAATTTCGTTAAAGTCTATAAAACTAATTTCATTAGTATTTCCATGATTTTTTATAATCATATTATTATCTTTTGGTTCATCAGTGATTTCATGTATTTTTATAAAAGGTACGATAATTAAATTGATTTCTTTATCATCATTAATTATTGTAGATTCCTCTATGATATTAGTTTCCTGTTTAATTTTATTTACTTTATTTTCTGTAATTAGTTCATTACCATTATACCTTTCAATATTCGTTGTATTAACTTTGTTTTTCTGAATTTTTGATTCGTTAATTGTTTCTTTCGTAACATTATGGTATGATTCATCAGTATTAATAGTTGGATATTGTTTGATTTCTTCACATTCTTCAGTAGTATGATCTGGATTTTTATAAAGATCACAATGATTTCCCATTGCATTATATTGCATCATAAGATTTTTAAGTTTTCTGCAGTTGTCGATGTCATGTCCAATTCTTTTGCAATAATCACATTGAATTCTTTTCCTATTTACTGTATTGGGTTGTTGATTATTAAAAATCGTGTTTCTTGGCTTGTAATTTTGTTCTTGAGTTTTATTAATGAATCGTTTATAATTTCTTGTAGTATTTGGAAATTGATGAATTTCTTTATTTTCTAAAATTTTGTAGTTTGTGCTATTTTGAGAATGAGCATTTCTTTCTGGGCAATACTTTGCTGTATGTCCGATTCTGTTGCAAATTTGACAAATTATTCTATTTCTTAAAATCGCACGCTTGCAATCTGATGAATCGTGGTCTTCTTCCTTACATAACGCGCACCACATTATTTTTTTGTTTA
This sequence comes from Torymus aiolomorphi, assembly GCA_036365515.1. Lineage (NCBI taxonomy): Eukaryota > Metazoa > Arthropoda > Insecta > Hymenoptera > Torymidae > Torymus > Torymus aiolomorphi. The sequence continues at coordinate 226,938,118 of CM070874.1, read as the reverse complement.
TAGGGCAGTATTTTATCCAGTGCCCGAGTTTATTGCATTTCATACATACTGCTGAGAGACAGTCTTTAGTTGAGTGACCCGTGCTTCCGCAATACTCACAATCAAGTTCATATTTCTTTATAACAGGGCATTGAGTAGCTGCATGTCCTATAATTTGACAGTATTGGCAATAATCTTCATTTGTTTGGTTAAATGTACACTTCTCTACAGAATGTCCTCTGTGATTACAGAGTTTACAAAAAAGTTCTATTTTATTTTTAGCATTCTTGCAAAAATAAGATATATGATCTTTACTTTTACAATAAACACAAACTGCATTACAGCAAAACAATGCTTCGTGATATTGATCTCGGCAAATTTGACAATGAAATACTTTAGTATAATAATGGTTTTGTTGTTTAAAATTATAAAATGTATTAGCTTGATTATTCATCATGGTTTTTTCATTTTATTAAATGTTCGTAATTATTATTGTAGTTTATTTTTGAATTTATCTTTTATTTTGTTTATTATTGTCTTACTTTCATTTTCTCGTTTGAGTATTGTTTATTTTTTATATTATAATATTTAAATATTTTTCATTTTCTTATTTTATTATATTCCCTTTTGCAATGTAATATTTTATTGTAATTTTTTTTTGGTATGATTCTTCATTATAATATTCTTACTTTTATTGTAATACTTTTCGTTTGTTTAGTTATTTTTTATTATTATTTTGATTTCCTTATTTTGATAAAAAATGACTTGATTATTTTATACACTGATTATATCACTCATATGTTTTCTATTTTGTATTGTGTAAATTCTCTATTATTTATTTCCCTTTATTTATTTCTCTTCATTCATTTCTTATGTTTTGTTCTTTATTCTTTTTATTTATGTATCAGTATACTTAATATTTATTTTTAAATATCTTTTATTATTAGTTCAACTATATATTTTTTTGTGTATTATTTATTTGACAATTTATTTATTTATTTGCCAATTTTATATCTCTATTCTTAATGTTTTTCGTGTAATTTGATTTCTGATATTCTTATTTCTTGTTTATGTATAATATTTATCCATTCAATGATCATTATTTTGTATTATTATTTCATTTTTCTCCTTCGTGTTGGATTTGTTTTATTTATTTCAATTTCTTTTTATTTATTTATTCATTTGTTTATTTTTTTTTTCACTAATATTTTAGTTATTTGTTTTTACTGATATTATTTAATTATTTGTTTCTTAAGGTGATGTAAAATACCGACATAATTTCCAAACATGGATATCTCATGAAAATACCAATAGAATCGTCCAAAAAAAAATCTGAGTATAGTATTAACATATACGGAGCGCCTGACGTGCGTCTTTTTCCAAATAAACGTTTAAATGTTGATTTAAAAAATATTGAAATTCACAGTTTCACATGGCCTTAATGTTTCTCTATATGAATTTTTCACTTTAAATTTCTTGTTTGTTAAATATATTTGCGTGATGCTATTTACTTATATATTTTGATTTATTTTGATTTTATCTTTATGTGAAATCTTTTTTTTTTTTTTTTATATTCGTTTACGTTATTTGTATTTGGGTTATCCTTTCTTCTTTCCCTATTTCTATAACATCGTCTATTTTCCCTTTTTTTTTTTTATTTATCTGTTAATATGTTAGTAATCTGGACGAGCCGTACACGTTCATCTTCAGAAGTTTAAACGATCATGCTACAATGATCCTCTCAACTTCTTACTGCAAAACGAGAAGCTCGGAAGCAGTTAGTAGTGATATTTTTAGTAATTTTCAAATACTACTCGTTTCCTCTCATTCCAGTCTTATTTTTTCGTATAAATCTAGTGAACTTACGTTCGATTCGTACCGGAACCACTGTTACGTTCCGAAAAATAGTTATTTTTATTCTTTTATTTTAACAGTCTAGTGAACTAATGTTCGATTCGTACCGGAACCACTGTTACGTTCCGAAAAATAGTTATTTTTATTCTTTTATTTTAAACAGTCTAGTGAACTAATGTTCGATTCGTACCGGAACCACTGTTACGTTCCGGAGAAAAGTTATTTTTATTCTTTAATTTGAAATAGTCTAGTGAACGATTGTTCGACCGGTACCGGAACCACTGTTAAGTCCGGAAATAAGTGGAAATAAGTAGTAATTGGTTTTATGTAAGTTTATTATATAAAATACAATAATTTATTACCAATACAATCTGCTGGCTTCTGGTAGATCGATGTGTTGTAATTTCAATTACAATTCTTTTTTATGACGCTTGCTTTTATAGAATTACTATAAATAACTTATACGATCTGCTTACTAGACGAGTAAGGCTTACGATTTCAACTTCTCAATGTCGTAGAGGTACACGGAGTTCGCCAGGTTTCTTGTACGCTGTGACTGATTCGCGTGACACACATCACTTCTTTTATAATACAAAATAATTAGGTTAAAGATGAGCCCGGTGACAGTAAATCGAGATCATCTTATTTTGCAATGTAAACTTCGTCAGTCGTATACGATTCGGCGATGGCATTGAGAAATGCTGACCTTAAAGAGAATATCGTACGTTGTTTTTCGCAAGTGTGATGACCTACTACGTCACGGCGCCGCATGAGCAAAATGCTGTGTTTGTAAAAAATTGCATTCCCGCTTTTATGTGTCAGGAAATATCTGATACTAATTATGCTTTTTCATTAAAATGAGAATACGTCTCCGGACGTAACAGTACAAATAATAATATTGCTAATATAAAACTTTCTACGAAAGTATAAAATAAGGCAAGTATAGACGTTTTTTCTGGATAATCTATAAAAAAAAAACACAATTTGTCTAGTCCTTTTATTTCTTCCAATCTCATCTATTCAATAAGCACTCTCTACAAATGGTAATAATTTTTTTCATGACTGTACAAATAATCTATAAAATAATAATATTTATGATTTTTTAAAGAAATCAAATAAATACGAATGAAAAAGTCTTAATTCTTTGAGTCATTGTATGCTGAACTAATTATATGTAAGTAAGTACATTCAAATTGTTCACTGCAAATCAAAGAAACGAAAGTTGTGAAATCAATTATCGATAGTCAAGTAATGCAAACAACTCTCGGAAACTACTGTATGACTGTTCTCAGAAATGTATTCAAATTTGTTCATCTTTTTGAGCTATACAAATTAAACACAAGAACGTACTGAAATCAATTTATTGTAGTCAAGTACCGGCCATAAGTTAACTTGCTGACATAATAGAACTTTTCGTATGTAGCGTGTAAAATTACATTTTACGCCCAGGTTGTAACTTCAAAATTATTCAGCCAGCAGGCATAAAATACTACTTAGCGCCCAAGAGGCCCAATAGCTCACATACTCTTACAAAACTTTATGGAATCTAAGCACTTTACTCCCGTGTGGGAGAAAATTATTTTAATTATATAACTATAATGCCTTCTCTTTATTTCTAAAATTCATAAGAATTTTTTTAGATATTTACGAAAAGTCAAAGCCTATATAAAAACCGCTGCCAATTCATTGGCACGTAGTTTCCTCAAACTTAATTTACTGATTCCTTTAATTAATTTTTAATTCCAATATTTAAAATTTAATACTTCAGAAAGACAGAAATTACAAAACTCCAACATAATTTATTCAAATTTTTATAGATTATACATTTCCACAAAATTTCGCATACATAAAATATATATCACAATTGCCTATAAATTTGCAACTGATATTTAGAGCTCTATGTATTTGAATGTAATTTATAGCATTCGAAACATAATTAAATTACCTATATATTCTAAAAAAAAATTAATTTTCTAGCTATCACGGTTCTTTTGTTATTAACAGAAATGTAAAAATTTAAAAATTAAAAAAAAATCCTCAAGAAATAGATTTTAAAAATGTCTAGAAAAATTTTAACCTCAAATATATGAAATTTATGAACCAATCACTTTGCCAAAAGAACTCATCCGAGAACTATCAATAATATACCTCTACAATGAATTTTGAAGCGAATAAGACAATTTTACTCTTGTAATAGTTGAACATATAAAACTCATTTTTTTTCATTTTTCAATTTTTACGTTTTTGTTAATAACAAAAGAACCGTGATAGCTAGAGAATTAATTTTTTTAGAAAATATAGGTAATTTAATTCTCTTTCAAATACCACCCACCCCATTTAGATACATAGAGCCGTTCTCGAGAAATTACGATTTAAAAAAAAAATTGAAAAAAATTTTAACCTCAAATATCTTCGAAATTTATGGATCAATCCTTTTGCCCAAAGAACTCACTCGATTGGTATACAAAATCTACCCCAACAAAGAATTTCAAAGTGATTAAGCCAATTTTACTATAGTTATTGAACGACAAAAGAAATCACTTTTTTTTATAAATTATTTTTTTTCTCAAAAAATAATGAATAAAAAAACCTAAAAATTTAGTAAGTTGTAGTACTTAATATCCTTTATAACCAAAAAAATATTCATGTTAATATCTTTTTTTAATTTCGAAATATAACCTATTTACAAAAAATTACGTTTTCATCAATAACTTATGACGAAATATAGCTACCGACTTTTCTTTTTTTTTAAATTATAGATAATTTTATCCTACATACAGAAAATTCATGATATATAAACAATATTTGTTCTAAATATTAAAAAAATCGAAAAAAAAAATTTTGGAAATTAAAAAATGACTATAAAAAAAAAATTAAATTTTACAAAAATAGAATATTGACCCCAATTGTGGAAGCAAAATCTAAGAAAATGATCACTCTCTCGTTAAAATCGGTCGAGTAGATCATGAGATATCAGCGTATACGGACACACACACACACACACACACACACACACACACACACACACACACACACACACACACACACACACACACACACACACACACACACACACACACACACACACACACACACACACACACACACACACACACACACACACACACACACACACACACATACACACACACATACACACACACACACACACACACACACACACACATACATACACGCACACACACACATATCTATACGGACATTTTCTAAAAATAGTGTATTTCGATTCCAAATTTGCTAAATAACATATCTAACACATTATCTCATAAACTTTTTTTTTTACTATCACAAAGCTTCCTCTATGAGGAAGCAAAAATTACATAGTTACCAACACATCACTATTTTTCATGATTCTTTCTCAATTTTGAACTTTCTATAATATTACGCACCTTGGGAGGAAAAGAGAAGTCTAGAGCTGCTCTAGCAGGGGTGGTCCTCCGATCTCCCATACATACTTGGCGGGCCCGACGATTTGAAGTTTACCGGTGGGCTACTTAAATATAGAATACAAAATTTTTGCATAAATTCATTAACAATATTTATACCTATAATTGGTACCGTTAAGTACAACATCCCTATATGTGCAGAATCATGATTTACTTTTATTACCCACAATATTTTTCTTTGTGTCTGTCCTTTTTAAACGAGAATAAAATAAAAAATTCATATAAATTTATAGTCTACTTCTAAAGTGCTTTACATTTTTCTAACCGTTTTATAAGCGACTTATTGTGTATCCTTTTCCCGCGTGTAAATATCATAAAAATCTCATATGAGAATTTCAGGCATCGCATATCTCGTATCAGATCTCGATATGCGATGTCATCTGCAATTTTATATATTATGGGATTACATATGAGATCTCATATGATACTTTCAGGCGGGTTTGCACTTTCTATTTAAAAACAGAGCAATAGATTCACGGATCAGTAGTTAATATGTAGAAGCAACCCATTTATACATTTTATCTGATCTTTAAACATATGAATATTTACATGAAAATTACCATGTCTTACACCTTGAACTGCAAATCGTCGGGCCCGCCAAGTATGTATGGGAGATCGGAGGACCACCCCTGCTAAAGCAAGGTGCGTAATATTATGGAAAGTTCAAAATTGAGAAAGAATCATGAAAAATAGTGATGTGTTGGTAACTATGTAATTTTTTTATATATAATTTGACTTTTCGTAAATATCTAAAAAAATTCTTATGAATTTTAGAAATAAAGACAAGGCATTATAGTTATATAATTAAAATAATTTTCTCCCACACGGGAGTAAAGTGCTTAGGTTCTATAAAGTTTTGTAAGAGTATGTGAGCTATTGGGCCTCTTGGGCGCTAAGTAGTATTTTATGCCTGCTGGCTGAATAATTTTGAAGTTACAACGTGGGCGTAAAATGTAATTTTACATGCTACATACGAAAAGTTCTATTATGTCAGAAAGTTAACTTATGGCCGGTACTTGACTACAATAAATTGATTTCAGTACTTTCTTGTGTTTAATTTGTATAGCTCAGAAAGATGAACAAATTTGAATACATTTCTGAGAACAGTCCTACAGTAGTTTCCGGGAGTTGTTTGCATTACTTGACTTTCGATAATTCATTTCACAACTTTCGTTTGTTTGATTTGCAGTGAACAATTTGAATGTACTTACTTACATATAATTTGTTCAGTATACAATGACTCAAAGAATTAAAAGACTTTTTCATTCGTATTTATTTGATTTCTTTCACAAAATCATAAATATTATTATTTTATAGATTATTTGTACATTCATGAAAAAAATTATTACCATTTGTAGAGAGTGCTTATTGAATAGATGAGATTGGAAGAAATAAAAGGACTAGAAAAATTGTGTTTTTTTTTTTATAGATTATCCAGAAAAAACGTCTATACTTGCCTTATTTTATACTTTCGTAGAAAGTTTTATATTAGCAATATTATTATTTGTACAGTCATGAAAAAACTTATTACCATTTGTAAAGAGTGCTTATTGAATTTTTATTACATTATTATAAAGTATTTCCTTGATTACATTCATATTGTAAATATTATCTTCTATATTTTCGAGAAGTATAATTTAAATGGAAGACTTTATTATATATAAGTATTTTTATACCACTCTAATCTTAACATCATAACTTTAATCATTATTCGGCTCTCGTGGTATAAAATACGGTCCGAAACTGCGGTGCTTAAGAGAATTTTTACTTCATGCGACTTTTCGCACGAAAAATTTGTCTTCATCTTGAGTGATTAAATGGATTGTATTTTTAACCCTTTTCTTACGTTACCTTTGATTGCTTATATTTTCCTGAAAAATCAATATTTTTTAACGAATCAGAGCTTAAATTTTAGCTCTTACTATCCACTTTTATAATTTTTTTTCTCGTTTTCGTATCTTAAATACTTGCAATGTGACAGTCAATACAAGAGATACCATTTTTTTAACGAAATAGAGGATATTTGAGATGAGATTGCCTATATCTCAAGAAAAAGAGCCTATGAGATGGAATTTGTCAGACTGGGCTTCATTTTTAGGTACCAGAAATCCACTCTCCAATGCTTGCGAAAATCTGTTTCCCGGAGGGTGTGCACTCTCCTTGTAAGATCTCAAAACGTTTTCACAAAAGGCATTTTTTTAATAGTTTAAAGAAATAAAAAATTCACCCAAGTGCGCACAGAAATAATGAAAAATTGATGTTTGTTTTTAGTTTCATGAAAGTGCGTTCGTTCATAATTACCTTTATGATAGAAGGACATGTTCATACAACCATAATTTAGTAAAATTTCTTTTGGTCTGCAAATGTATGCAATCACTTCTTTAATTAGAAACTATGCAACGGTAACACGAATATTAAAAGTTTCATAGATTTTCCCAAGGGAATCACGTAATCAAGGAACGCGGGAGCGCTCCGAAAGAAAATTATAGAAGAAGCCTAAAAGGAGCGACCCGTGCTACATATACATTGAAATGGGTGTAAGAAAAATTCAATGCGCTTTTACGTATATTGCGTTAGTTTTTACTATATAACATATCCCTCTTAATCGAAAGCCATTTCATTGCTCTACTCAAATCAAAAGATTTTATTTAAAAAGATTATCTCGTTCAACAGATATAGATGGCTGAATTTTTTTATGTGCTGTTTCTTTTCCGAACTTTTCTTCTCCTTATTTCGATATCCGGTTTGCAGCTCTTACGACACTTCCGGTTGTCGTCTATCTTACGCTTATATATCTATATATATAATATATATAGTTATAGCATATCGTATAGTAAATAAATCTCACTCGACTCGAAAAGAAAGAGAGAGAGAGAGAGAGTAGATAAGAACAACAAAATTTTGTGACTGCAAGTGACTACAATAACCTCAAAATATCGTATGGTATTTTTTTATTAAATAGTTGAGGACGATCTTTGGAGGCAAAATGAAATGATCTTATTTCTTTATGGCAACGTTTCGTTGGCTTAGTACGCCAACCTCATCAGGCCTTTATTCAAAACACAGAAATAAATTAACATATAAAACTTTTTTTTTAAAGACAATTAAACCACAAAGTGTAAATACAATAATCAAAATTACCGAAATTATAAACGTATATATCATACGTCGATCAGATGTTATTCTCGACTGAAAACAATAACACGTACACTGTATTTATATACGCTGGAAAATGTTTACATAAAGAGTTATACAGCATCAAGTTCGTTAATAATAGGATAATACATTGTACTTAGTCTTTGGATATCTTCCTTTTTATTAATACTATTTTGATTGCTTTTTATATAGATCATTTCGGAAATCAGTCTTTTTTTGTAATTGCTTTCAAAATCTAAAATGGATGTATTTTCCCAATCGAACTCATGTTTGTTTTCTAATCGATGTGTACTGACAACAGACTCTTTATTTTTGTTTATTTTATGTTCATTAATGCGTGTGTGTAACGATCTTTTAGTTTCTCTTATGTATGTAGCAGAGCAATTTAGGCAATCAAATTTAAACACCACATCAGTACGATCCCATTTTTTGGTTATGTCTTTGCCTAACCGAATGATCGAAGACAAACTTTTATTCAATAATGGGATTGTACAAATGTTATAAGATTTTAACATATTAGATAGACTATTAAAATCTTTGGTAAACGGTAAAGACAATTTTGGTAATTTTTCATAGCAATTTTGGTGCGTATTATATGTATAACCATACTTAAGTTTTTTAAATCTAATTTCGATATGTTTTTCTATAAACCACATAGGATAATCATTGTTACGTAAAATCTTCTTTATGAGTTTTATATTGTCTAAGTGAAAATTAGAATCTGAGAGTAAAAACGCCCTATCAACTGATTTCCGAAATGATCTATATAAAAAGCAATCAAAATAGTATTAATAAAAAGGAAGATATCCAAAGACTAAGTACAATGTATTTTCCTATTATTAACGAACTTGATACTGTATAACTCTTTATGTAAACATTGTCCAGCGTATATAAATACAGTGTACGTGTTATTGTTTTCAGTCGAGAATAACATCTGATCGACGTATGATATATACGTTTATAATTTCGGTAATTTTGATTTTTGTATTTACACTTTGTGGTTTAATTGTCTTTAAAAAAAAAGTTTTATATGTTAATTTATTTCTGTGTTTTGAATAAAGGCCTGATGAAGTTGGCGTACTAAGCCAACGAAACGTTGCCATAAAGAAATAAGATCATTTCATTTTGCCTCCAAAGATCGTCCTCAACTATTTAATATAAAAATGGATGGCGTTATACATTCAACATTGAACGTATGGTATTTTTATTCTCTTATATAGAATCGAAAAGAAAGAGAGAGAGAGAGAGAGAGAGAGAGAGAGAGAGAGAGAGAGAGAGAAGATATAATAAAACGAATAACTGTAATTCTAAAATAACTTCGAAATATGGTATGATTATATATATTTTTATAATTCAAATCAGCTGATGGTATGGCATCATATACTTTTATATATAGATAAGTATTATTTTTATACTAGAAGATATATCATGTAAAATATAATACAATAAAAAATCGAAACTTTGTGTAAACTTTTTCATTTTCAGATTATACAATTCTCAGTCTTTGGTGAATTTTACATATCATGTTACATTAGAACTAATGATATTGAAAATCCCTAAAATAACACTTTTTAAAAAAAGTAAAACTTTGGCGAGTATAAGTGTATTTGTAATCTCTTCCTCCCTCTCTCTCTCCTCTCTCTTTCTCTCCCTCTTTCTCTTCATCTTTCTCTTTATCCCCCTCTCTCGCCCAAAAGAATATCATAGTTTAAAACAAACACATGAAAGAAGTGGAATCAATTATTATTTTATATAGACAAGTACATTTTTGTAACATAGAAATATAGAAATTATTTTTATAAGAAAAAATTGTAAGTACTACTAAAAATAAACTCATGAAACCAGTGGAATCAATTAAGTGCAGGCAAGTCAATTATTATAATAAAGAGAAATTGTAAAATAACATTTTGTTTAATATATATTTACTATAAATATTTTTATAAAAAGTAATTACGTCTAACAAAAAATATTACAAAAATACTAACATAATAACTGTAATTGAAACACAAAAAGTTAAAAAATTTTTGCGTAAACATTTTCGAAGTATAGATCATAGAAGTCACCACCCTGTAAAATAGTTTAACCATGAGCTGTTATACATCATAAATTCATGTAAGTTTTTCTTACATAAGTCAATCTACCTATTATCTGCAAATATGAATTTTAATTAAACATCTTCTTAAACTGTTAATGTAATTTTTAAAATTTTGGGAAATTTTCTTTTAAAGACAGAAGATACTTGCCGGACGCATCGTTTTGTAGTATTTAGGGAATCTATCAAATATTTATTTTTATATCATTATTTTTTGGAATAAGATTTATATATTATATTTTATAAAAACTTTTCAATTATATTATATCTATCTATCTATTTATTATATCTACTAATTTTACAAAAATTTTATATCAATCTTTATAATTTCTATAATTATAATTTCATTGTAATATCTTCATTATACAAATTCATTATACAAATTGAATTATTATTAATTCTATAGTAAGATAATAATACTTTTTTTTACATTGCGTATGTACATCTATATATTACGTATGCTTGTTCCTAACATTATATAACGAACAAGTTTTGTGTAAGTTTTGCTCTATTCAAATATCGAAATATACTTATTTTCTTGAACTGTTATCACCATTTTATTATAATTATTTACATACTACGTGATCAATAACTAAATACATAGAAGGTTGCGTCCGGCAAGTGTCTTCTGTCTTTAAAAGAAAATTTCCCAAAATTTTAAAAATTACAGTAGTATATGGTCAGGTATAGCGAGACATATCATATTACAAGTGGGGGAGGGGGGCTCGCGCCCCGGGAAGGGTCATTAAGTCAAGTGTTATGTAAACAGTAGCTGCACAGTAGCTGTCCCATGTCAATGGGCCTATTGTTCTCAACCGCAACTGTTGTGTAAACAAAACACCCATTGACATGGTTAATTAGCTACTGTTTTTACATAGCACTTGACTAATGACCCATACAGAGGCGCGACCCCCCACCCCACTTGTAATCTGATCTGCCTCGCTATACCCGCCCATATACGAGAGAGAGAGAGGTGGAAGGCGGGTGAGGGGAGAGACGGTGGGTGTTGGGTGATGGGGAGGCGGTGGGTGGTGGGTGAGGGAGGTGGTGGGTGGTGGGAGAGGGGTGGCGGGAGGTGGGTGAGGGGGTGGGGAGGTGGTGGGCACCGGTGGGTGGTGGGTGAGGGTAGAACTGAAAAAATGTTTATAAAAATATTTTATTTTTGTACACACACACACACACACACACGTACAAATTATGTTGCTTACGCGGACGCATCTCACACACACACACACACACACACACACACACACACGCGCGCGTGCATACACAAGAGAGAGAGAGGGAGAGAGAGAGAGAGAGAGAGAGAGAGAGAGAGAGAGAGAGAGAGAGAGAGAGAGAGAGAGAGAGAGAGAGAGAGAGAGAGAGAGAGAGAGAGAGAGAGAGAGAGAGAGAGAGAGAGAGAGAGAGAGAGAGAGAGAGAGAGAGAGAGAGAGAGAGAGAGAGATATCTTTTCTGTGCTCCGGCGACTTTCTCCACAGGGGTCCCCAGCGTCTAAAGTATAGTGAATCGTTTGTATACGTGATAGAGCTAGTGGCCCTGAAAAGGGCCGTTTTCTTTTTGTGTTAAGTTTTAATTATATCGTGAATAACCTTGTTTACTGGGAAAGGAATTGGTATTGGTGGAAAAAGATTTATACCGTGAGGAATCTTTATCAGTCGACGACGAATAATCTTTCGTTTTTTATCGATGAGAGGTTGTTTTTCCTCCTTGTCAGACTTCTGCTTGCTGAATGGTGGACCCATGATGTGTGCTCGGTGAAGGTTGCAGGCCTTCTGTTTTATCACATCCCTCTACTATTAGCTTATATCTAAGCGCAAGTGACTGGTGGTGGTGGGAGGGAGCAGGAGTGGTGGCGGAGTAGAGATATGAAGTAATGAAGAAGGCAATTAAATTAAAATTTGTATTTATTGATTATTAACAGTCTCGTATTCGTATACATCTTTTTCTAGGATCGGTAAATAAATACTACGTATTTCTATAAATAGTCTATCAATGTTCGTACTACCAAAGTCTGAATGAATCATACGGTTTTTTACATCAGTTTTTAATTCGTCTTTTTGCTCGTCAAAAAGTTTAACAAATGTGTTCCCGTCAATTTCACGAATTTTCTCGTCGCCGCTGTTCACATGGGTTTTCAAGCTTTCAACTATTACATCATAAATGATATTAATGTACGTAGACATATTCTCTAATTCACGAAGCCGAAACTCGATACACTCGCGCATGCTTTTTAATATTACAAATGTACGACGCAACATCACTACACTTGGTAAACTCACGACTTTTTTCTTCTTTTTCGGTGGTTCTCCATCGTCGTTGTTGTCGCAGTCGTCAGCTGTATCGATGGGTCTGGTGATTGACTCTGTATCCATACGTAAGCCATCAGTGGTGTCCCAATCTTGCGCCTCGTGCAGATGCCGTTGACCACGTAATGACACAGGTTCCTTTGTTTTGCTTTTCTGAGTGATTGCCACAGCTCTCGAGCTATAAGCAGTGGTCAAATCAATCTCGTGTTGAGCTAGGCCGATTTTTCTAAAGTCCCGCTTGTGGGCGTATAGATGGTACATTATTGCTGGAAAATGTGTTGTGAATTCCTCCCATTCGGCGCTATCCATTGTTATGTATCTATGTGGTGAAGTATCGCCGCCCAATTGAATCACTGTACGAAAATGGTCACCGTAATATTGCAGACCAATGTATGCAAATTTCGTGTGGGACTTATTGAGTGCGTAACTTGTGTTAAAAAGCAAGTTTTGCGGTATCTCGTCTTGGTTCATTTTGAAGCAGTCGTCACAAACTTTTTTAAAGAAATACTAATGCACTGGTAAAGATGTCGTGTTCTCGGAGCTGCTGATGCTGCAGTGAGCTCTAACAGAATGAAGCAGTGGTGTCGTATGTGGGCGAGGGCACTTTGTGTAAAGAAATACTGTGATGCTGACTGCTGCTGCTGCTGGTGCGGCGTGTTCTACTAGACTGGCGCAACGTCACTGCTAGCGCTATTCGTTTGGCTGTGTACCCCCCACTATGCCGATATGTGGGTGGTGGGGGCGGCGGCGGCGATGGCGCGCGAGCACGACCAACGAGAGCACTGTTACGTGTATGACGTAGCGTGTCGTGTGGCAGGGGGACTATGTGACGTAAAACGTTTCGAGAAAAATATAGATTTATGGTTATGATTGTATCCGATAACAGTGGATGAATATTTTCACTCGTGTGCTGTTTACTTAAGCCGAGAGAATTTTTTCATATACCGTTTAGAGGCTGTTTGTCAGGTCATTTTTCGAAGGGATTTACAGCACACAGCCTCTCCACTACTCTTTCCATTTTGAAAGTGAGGCATTCGCGTTAATGGAGTTTGACACGTGTCGTCGAAAGTATTAAACTATGTTTTTTTAGGATCTTTCTTTCACGTCTGCTAGCTATGCATCGTAAATTTTTATCTCGCATGCATGCTTTTCCGTAGATGTGTCACGAATGTTTTGGTTTCGAGAGCTGTGAAACCTTATCCTTTTTTCAGCGACGAATATAGAAGGGCCATTGTTCAGCTCGGACCTCCGAGGACTTTGGAAAAATACACGTGCCACTTCGCGAGACATAACGATTTTTTTTATCAAGCAGCCGTTAGGACACTATTGAATCTCAGTATTGGTTCGAAGAAAATGCGCTTGTAAAACAATGGGGCGTAGATGCGGAACAAGTGGCGCTGGTGGGGGCAAACTCTGGCGAGATGACGAGATGACTAATTTTTTTAACATAGGTTTCACGGGGCACGTTTCCTGTGCGACTCGCTGCTGTGCACAGTTCATTCAGAAGTTTCGTGAGAGATGGATAATTACGCTAAGAGAACGCTTCGGTGTGCCGTGTTACGACTCGCGGCAAGAGCACGACACGGCAGGAACCCTGACTGGATGCGTCGTTTGCGACGTATGTCGCGTGAAAACTTGGAGGAGCAATTACGACTGATACTCAGATCGAGTGGGTATCGCGCGATAGTGCGCCTACACAATTCATTCGCGCATTCGCGTGAAGTACAGCGAGTCATCGAAGACGACGTCTTCGTCCGTCAACTAAGTGGATTGCATGTGTTTCGCGGCGTAGCGAACGCCCGTCAAGAGCGTTTAGGTAAGTCTAAAACTTTTTTTTTTTTTTTTCAAAATAATTTTTATTTACATATTTTTATTTACATATTTTTTTATTTACAGCATTAGAGATTCTCATACGCGATGATGATTCAGAGCTATCCGGCAGTACGTATTTCGAGGAAGATGAGACCCCCGAGCACTCGGCACGTACGAGCGGCCTATTTAATCCTGCTCGGCGAATGATGAATTTTGCAGCACCCGTTGATACGGAGGAGGAGGAGGAGGAGGAGGAGGGTGGCGAGCAGGTAGAAGTTGTGGTCGAGGTGCATGAAGTCCCACGCCCCGAAAGCCCCGCGCTTGTCGTCTGGGGACCCGAAGGCCCTGAGATTCCCGTCTGGGGGCCAGGCGGTGACGTTCCTGATAACGATACAGAAGAGGAACGAGCGGTGCGCCGAGCCGATGATCAGCGGTTGGAAGACCTAATGTTCATGGACATCGCGATTTCCGACGCACTTGCGATTTACGACAGGCCACTAGTGACCGCTGCAGAAGAGAGACTTCTCGCGAGTCAGCCTCCAGATGTGCTGGCAGAAGACACCAGTACCGTAGCCAATACAGCGCGTGCAGACCGCGAAAATCAGCTGTCGAACTTTGCGCAGGCTGCGAATATGATCACGAACGGCTACAATCACAGTTATGATTCCCATCGACGTGTCAACGAATGTAAGTGTACAAAATATTTATTTAAAACGTTTTCTGATTTTGTTTTTTAGAAAAGCAAATATTTTTAATTATAGTTATCCGAAATCGTGATATGATGCAGAGGGAAATCCGGTCATCGCTTCCTTTCCTCAATGGGCTGCCCGCATTATACCACCAAATAGCTCATAATCCGTGTGCAATAATTCAACGCTGGTTTCGTGACCAGGCTGAAGACGAGACTTCAGCGTTATACAACGACGCGGACCTGTCCGATCTTATATCGCGTGTGCGCGAAAGTTTTGCCGGTTATGCTGAACCATAATTGAAAAAAAAATCAGAAACGTTAACTAAAGCACAAAAAAAAAAAAAGTTAAAATTATAATTTAAACTATTTTTATTTAGCGAGTGAGGTACATTCCACGAGGCAAGTAGGCGGCGGTGGTGGTGTCGGTGTCATGGATGAAGAGCAAGTTTATGATGCACCCGGCGAGGACTACGACATCGTACGACCACCCGGAGTGCGCTTCATTGCGGTTGTTGAGGGACAGCAGTACCTGCGACGCTTCGCTACACAGGCCTATAGAGTAAGTTTCACTATTATAGAACCACGTGTCGATGTAAACCCTGTATTGTGGGTAGAGGCTGCGATCAGAGACATTCATAATTATATAACAGAGTGCGTACCGGGGCGTACATTAGTCGGTATTTCAATTTGTAACGATCGTTTTTCGCGTGGCGCAGGTGGGCTTTCGTTCAGACCAGTCGCTGACTTTAATTACGTTGATTTATGGAATTTAATAAATTCCATAAGCCAGAGTAACGAAATTTTAGGTATCGCGGAGGCCCTTGTGTTACAGGTGTGCTATGTACAAATGCCTGTAGGCGCTGGTCGAGATGCCTTAAAGTTGAGCGATGTTGCAAAAGCACTCAATCACTGTTATTAACAACAGCGATCACTTATGTTTACCGCGTGCGCTTGCGGTTGGACTGGTATACGTGGAGCGCAAGGCGCTGGATTGCGCTGAGACGCGTGCAAAATGGGCAGTGATTCGCGACGGACGACGAAAAATGCAAAAAGAGCACGCGGAAAGACTCGTGACCGATGCGGGTGTAAAAATTCCAAGAGACGGTTGCGGCTTTGAAGAGCTCACAAGCTTCCAAGATTTTTTTCTCGCGCACGGGATAGCATTGGTTGTTTTCGAGAAAGATAATTTTGGGAGCGGTGAATTGGCGCTCTTTGACGGGCGCAACACTCTCCATGAATTAAATATCGCACTTAGTGGTATTATTTATTTGATGTTCGAAGAGCGTACGCGTCATTTTAATTTAATTACGAATTTATTCGGAGCGGCAGGGACACGTTTTTTCTGTTCTTATTGTAATAAGGGGTACCGTTATGTAAATCAGCACAAATGTACGCGAATATGTGAGAGCTTTTACGTTTCGCCACCGTGCAGAAACGTGCAAGTTGACATGATAGAGTGCGTGGATTGCGGACGTCAATTTTTCGGTCACGAGTGTTTCGCGAACCACAAGCGTGCAGGGTCTTTCAAAAAAAATAATAAAAAACTGTGTGACGTTGTGCGTTTGTGTGAGAATTGTACGCGGGTTGTAAACGTGTATCAACCGAAACACGAGTGCGGCATCGGGTTTTGTAACACATGTCAAAAGCGGCACGGCTTTAACGATTTGTGCTTCATGCGGCCGATCAGCGCCGACACGCGTGGTAAAAAAATAAATATCTTTATATTTTTTACGATTTTGAAACGATGCAAGACACTCCGTATGGCGAAAGCGCGCGTGTTCATGTACCTAATTTGTGTGTCGCACATCAAGTATGCACGGATTGCATCGACGTTGACGACATACAAATATTTTGCGCCACTTGTGGTGTACGTGAATTTGTCTTCAACCGTGAACCGGTAAAACAACTCTTGGAGCTTTGTGTGCGGGAAAAAACCGATTTTGCCGAAATTGTGTGCATAGCACACAATGCCAGGGCTTTCGACTCTCAATTTATATTGAAGGAGTTGGCCGAAAGTTCCGAGCACGGATCGCCCACTGTAATATTAAGCGGTCACAATATTACGCTGTTAAAGTACGGACGCACAAAGTTTATTGATAGTATCAATTACTTTCAATTGAAACTGAGTGCTCTGCCTGCGACATTCGGACTGCCCGAGGGCTCAAAGAAAGGTTATTTTCCGCATTTCTTCAACACTCTCGAGAATGCGCATTACATTGGCCCTCTGCCCCCTGCCGAGTTTTATGGCCCGGGTACTATGTCTGTGGACGAGCGCGCCGCTTTTCTCGACTGGCATAAGAACACCCGACCAAACTACATATTCGACTTTCAAAAAGAGATTGTCGAATACTGTAAAATGGATGTGGAAATATTGAGGCGCGCGTGCATACGGTTTCGCGAAATTTTTATAGAAGTCGCGCAAACAGACCCATTCGTCGCGCCATGTACAATCGCATCTACGTGTTTGTATGTTTTTAAAAAAAATTTTTTGAAGGATAACACCATTGGTCTCATACCGCCAAACGGATATAGGCGCGTGGATAAGCACTCGCAAAAATCCATAGAGTGGCTGTTATATTGTGAGCGCGAGATCGGGCGCAAAATTATACACGCGGGTCGTGCGCGTGAGTTTCGTTTGCGGGAGGGTCAACTCGTAGATGGGTACCTGCCGCCTCTACCAGGCGCCGGAGAACCTAGCTTAACAGACAAAGGAATCGCTTTTGAATTCCAAGGCTGTTACGTGCATGGTTGCCCGCGTTGTTTCCCCGATAATCGGAGCACACGGAAAAATAAATATGGTCAAACATGCGTAGAGGCGTACGAGTCCACTGTGGCAAAGGTTGCAGTAATGAGACGGCTAGGATACGACGTGCGTGAGATGTGGGAGTGCGATTTTGCGCGCGTGAAAAGTCAACAGCCGGAAATTACGCGATATTTAGCCACTCACCCAGTCATGAGCAAAATAACTTTAAATCCACGGGATGCTTTTTTCGGTGGGCGTACGGAAAATATCGTTACTTCGCGCAGTGTTGCGCCAGGCGAAGAGATAAAATATACCGATATTTGCTCTCTTTACCCATATATCTGCAAGAGGGGACGCTACCCCATTGGGCACCCGCGCATTTACATCGGCGAAGAATGTGCGACACTGACAGGAGGGCAAAACAACTATCTCTCGCGTGTGGAAGGGATGGTCAAATGCAAAGTTTTACCGCCTCGTAATTTGTTACTACCCGTGTTGCCGGTAAAAATGCACAATCGGCTAATTTTCGGGCTCTGTCGCACGTGTTGCGAGGAATTGCGGAAGCCGATTGTAATCACGAGCAAATCGGTGAGCGCGAATTTACAGGTACATGGGTTGTTCAAGAATTACAGAAGGCTGTTGAGCTTGGCTATTGTGTAACGGAAATATATATAATTTGGCAGTATGAGACCACGCAGTTCGATCCGTGTACCGGGGAAGGCGGACTGTTTGCAGCTTACGTTAATACCTTTCTCCGTCTGAAGCAGCAGGCAAGCGGCTGGCCTGCCTGGTGTGCAGACGAAGAGCGTAGAAAACGGTACATCGACGAGTACGAGCGCGACGAGGGGATAAGACTAGATCGCGAAAAAAGAGAAAAAAATCCTGGTTTGCGCTCCGTTGCAAAATTATGCTTAAATTCACTGTGGGGAAAATTTGGACAGCGGTCAAATATGAAACGAACGGTGATTGTAAAAACACGTGAAGAGTTGCTAAAACTTCTTACAGCGCAGGATAAAGAAGTTTTCGATATTCTTATGGTTAACGAGAACCTTTTATACGCGAATTGGCGCTTTCGCGAAGATGCTGTCGATGTTTCGGGTAATGCGAACGTAGCAATAGCAGCGTATACAACCGCGCAGGCGCGCCTCGAACTGTACAGTTATATTGAAAAACTCACAGCAGCCCGTGCTCTATACATGGACACAGACTCGTGTATTTTCGTGTGCAAAAAGACGACGCTACAGAGTATACACCCCGCTGGGAACTTTACTCGGCAGTATGACAGACGAGTTAAAGTCCTATGGCGAGGGTACCTATATAACCAACTTTCTCTCGGGCGGTCCGAAATTTTATGGCTTTCGAGCTGTCGCCCCTTCCACCGGGGAAACTGTCGAGTGCTGCAAAGTTAAGGGTATTTGTCTCAATAGCAACAATTCGCGTATAATAAATTTCGAAAGCATCGGCCGTTTGATTGCTTCGTATTTTGAAAACGATAGAGAAGCTATCGTTTTGAAATATGAAGCGATCAGAACACACGCGCGCACGACGTCATCACATGTAGCGAAAAAAAGTCATGTTCCGTAGTACTTAAGAAGCGTAGATAGTTTCGTAATGCAGTATCACTACCTTTTGTTTATAAGAGCGATTCGTAGTATGTGTATTTTTATAAAAAAACTTGTACTTATGTAAAATTCGTCTTTTTTATATTTTAATAAAAAAAAATTATTTTCCATCAAAATGTTCTATTATTTCTACCCATCACCACTTTCCATGTAGTTATAAGAAACCATTATATTTTTCTTAACAGCAAAGTAATATAGTGAATGTTTTATATCGTTTTTCGAAGATTATAAAAGCTGCCGTTACTATATTTTTTTATTTAGTTAAATATACTAAGAAGTTATTGTAGTGACAAAGTTGCACTATATCGCAGCAGCAGTAGCCGCGGGTAAATGTGCTCATCGTCGGCGTTCGCAAGCTAGTTGGCGTGCGGTAATTCTGCTTATTTCAGCGGCTGCACGCTAGTCACACCGTGCCCGACCAGCTTGCCACCGCGTCGATTCAGCTCACCACCGCGGCCGATGAGCTTGCCACCGCGACGATTCAGCTCACCACCACGGGTAAAGATGCTAGTCCACGCGCGCCCGCCCGCCCGCCGCCGTCTCAGCCGCTCCTTGGGGCCAGCAGTCTATTTGTCAATGGGTGGCTATAAAATGATTGGAAAAGCGTGGTCCAGTCTCATTCGCAGGGTAGAGCTCGTGTAAAAATATGGACGTCCGATGGAAACACCCGTTTACCTGCTGCGTGTGCGGGCCCACAGGCTGCGGGAAAACTCGCTTCGTCCAGCGCAAGTATGTGTTAATGGACCCATTGTTTACAAATACAGTAGCAAAACAGTAGCTGTTTTCAAAACAATGGGGTCATTAACACATACTTACATGGGTCATTAGCTACTGTGCAGCTACTGTTTACATAACACTTGAGTTAATGACCTCTTGAGTTAAGTGCCACTTGACACTTGACACATACCGCCCGATGAGTCACACGTCTCGCAATACCTGTGACTCATCGGGCGGTATGTGTCAAGTGTCAAGTGGCACTTAACTCAAGAGGTCATTAACTCAAGTGTTATGTAAACAGTAGCTGCACAGTAGCTAATGACCCATGTAAGTATGTGTTAATGACCCCATTGTTTTGAAAACAGCTACTGTTTTGCTACTGTATTTGTAAACAATGGGTCCATTAACACATACTTGCGCTGGACGAAGCGAGTTTTCCCGCAGCCTGTGGGCCCGCACACGCAGCAGGTAAACGGGTGTTTCCATCGGACGTCCATATTTTTACACGAGCTCTACCCTGCGAATGAGACTGGACCACGCTTTTCCAATCATTTTATAGCCACCCATTGACAAATAGACTGCTGGCCCCAAGGAGCGGCTGAGACGGCGGCGGGCGGGCGGGCGCGCGTGGACTAGCATCTTTACCCGTGGTGGTGAGCTGAATCGTCGCGGTGGCAAGCTCATCGGCCGCGGTGGTGAGCTGAATCGACGCGGTGGCAAGCTGGTCGGGCACGGTGTGACTAGCGTGCAGCCGCTGAAATAAGCAGAATTACCGCACGCCAACTAGCTTGCGAACGCCGACGATGAGCACATTTACCCGCGGCTACTGCTGCTGCGATATAGTGCAACTTTGTCACTACAATAACTTCTTAGTATATTTAACTAAATAAAAAAATATAGTAACGGCAGCTTTTATAATCTTCGAAAAACGATATAAAACATTCACTATATTACTTTGCTGTTAAGAAAAATATAATGGTTTCTTATAACTACATGGAAAGTGGTGATGGGTAGAAATAATAGAACATTTTGATGGAAAAATAATTTTTTTTTTATTAAAATATAAAAAAGACGAATTTTACATAAGTACAAGTTTTTTTATAAAAATACACATACTACGAATCGCTCTTATAAACAAAAGGTAGTGATACTGCATTACGAAAGTATCTACGCTTCTTAAGTACTACGGAACATGACTTTTTTTCGCTACATGTGATGACGTCGTGCGCGCGTGTGCGTCTGATCGCTTCATATTTCAAAACGATAGCTTCTCTATCGTTTTCAAAATACGAAGCAATCAAACGGCCGATGCTTTCGAAATTTATTATACGCGAATTGTTGCTATTGAGACAAATACCCTTAACTTTGCAGCACTCGACAGTTTCCCCGGTGGAAGGGGCGACAGCTCGAAAGCCATAAAATTTCGGACCGCCCGAGAGAAAGTTGGTTATATAGGTACCCTCGCCATAGGACTTTAACTCGTCTGTCATACTGCCGAGTAAAGTTCCCAGCGGGGGTGTATACTCTGTAGCGTCGTCTTTTTTGCACACGAAAATACACGAGTCTGTGTCCATGTATAGAGCACGGGCTGCTGTGAGTTTTTCAATATAACTGTACAGTTCGAGGCGCGCCTGCGCGGTTGTATACGCTGCTATTGCTACGTTCGCATTACCCGAAACATCGACAGCATCTTCGCGAAAGCGCCAATTCGCGTATAAAAGGTTCTCGTTAACCATAAGAATATCGAAAACTTCTTTATCCTGCGCTGTAAGAAGTTTTAGCAACTCTTCACGTGTTTTTACAATCACCGTTCGTTTCATATTTGACCGCTGTCCAAATTTTCCCCACAGTGAATTTAAGCATAATTTTGCAACGGAGCGCAAACCAGGATTTTTTTCTCTTTTTTCGCGATCTAGTCTTATCCCCTCGTCGCGCTCGTACTCGTCGATGTACCGTTTTCTACGCTCTTCGTCTGCACACCAGGCAGGCCAGCCGCTTGCCTGCTGCTTCAGACGGAGAAAGGTATTAACGTAAGCTGCAAACAGTCCGCCTTCCCCGGTACACGGATCGAACTGCGTGGTCTCATACTGCCAAATTATATATATTTCCGTTACACAATAGCCAAGCTCAACAGCCTTCTGTAATTCTTGAACAACCCATGTACCTGTAAATTCGCGCTCACCGATTTGCTCGTGATTACAATCGGCTTCCCGCAATTCCTCGCAACACGTGCGACAGAGCCCGAAAATTAGCCGATTGTGCATTTTTACCGGCAACACGGGTAGTAACAAATTACGAGGCGGTAAAACTTTGCATTTGACCATCCCTTCCACACGCGAGAGATAGTTGTTTTGCCCTCCTGTCAGTGTCGCACATTCTTCGCCGATGTAAATGCGCGGGTGCCCAATGGGGTAGCGTCCCCTCTTGCAGATATATGGGTAAAGAGAGCAAATATCGGTATATTTTATCTCTTCGCCTGGCGCAACACTCCGCG
This sequence comes from Torymus aiolomorphi, assembly GCA_036365515.1. NCBI lineage: Eukaryota > Metazoa > Arthropoda > Insecta > Hymenoptera > Torymidae > Torymus > Torymus aiolomorphi. The sequence goes on along the minus strand of CM070874.1, from coordinate 226,915,182 downwards.
AAGTAACGATATTTTCCGTACGCCCACCGAAAAAGCATCCCGTGGATTTAAAGTTATTTTGCTCATGACTGGGTGAGTGGCTAAATATCGCGTAATTTCCGGCTGTTGACTTTTCACGCGCGCAAAATCGCACTCCCACATCTCACGCACGTCGTATCCTAGCCGTCTCATTACTGCAACCTTTGCCACAGTGGACTCGTACGCCTGTACGCATGTTTGACCATATTTATTTTTCCGTGTGCTCCGATTATCGGGGAAACAACGCGGGCAACCATGCACGTAACAGCCTTGGAATTCAAAAGCGATTCCTTTGTCTGTTAAGCTAGGTTCTCCGGCGCCTGGTAGAGGCGGCAGGTACCCATCTACGAGTTGACCCTCCCGCAAACGAAACTCACGCGCACGACCCGCGTGTATAATTTTGCGCCCGATCTCGCGCTCACAATATAACAGCCACTCTATGGATTTTTGCGAGTGCTTATCCACGCGCCTATATCCGTTTGGCGGTATGAGACCAATGGTGTTATCCTTCAAAAAATTTTTTTTAAAAACATACAAACACGTAGATGCGATTGTACATGGCGCGACGAATGGGTCTGTTTGCGCGACTTCTATAAAAATTTCGCGAAACCGTATGCACGCGCGCCTCAATATTTCCACATCCATTTTACAGTATTCGACAATCTCTTTTTGAAAGTCGAATATGTAGTTTGGTCGGGTGTTCTTATGCCAGTCGAGAAAAGCGGCGCGCTCGTCCACAGACATAGTACCCGGGCCATAAAACTCGGCAGGGGGCAGAGGGCCAATGTAATGCGCATTCTCGAGAGTGTTGAAGAAATGCGGAAAATAACCTTTCTTTGAGCCCTCGGCAGTCCGAATGTCGCAGGCAGAGCACTCAGTTTCAATTGAAAGTAATTGATACTATCAATAAACTTTGTGCGTCCGTACTTTAACAGCGTAATATTGTGACCGCTTAATATTACAGTGGGCGATCCGTGCTCGGAACTTTCGGCCAACTCCTTCAATATAAATTGAGAGTCGAAAGCCCTGGCATTGTGTGCTATGCACACAATTTCGGCAAAATCGGTTTTTTCCCGCACACAAAGCTCCAAGAGTTGTTTTACCGGTTCACGGTTGAAGACAAATTCACGTACACCACAAGTGGCGCAAAATATTTGTATGTCGTCAACGTCGATGCAATCCGTGCATACTTGATGTGCGACACACAAATTAGGTACATGAACACGCGCGCTTTCGCCATACGGAGTGTCTTGCATCGTTTCAAAATCGTAAAAAATATAAAGATATTTATTTTTTTACCACGCGTGTCGGCGCTGATCGGCCGCATGAAGCACAAATCGTTAAAGCCGTGCCGCTTTTGACATGTGTTACAAAACCCGATGCCGCACTCGTGTTTCGGTTGATACACGTTTACAACCCGCGTACAATTCTCACACAAACGCACAACGTCACACAGTTTTTTATTATTTTTTTTGAAAGACCCTGCACGCTTGTGGTTCGCGAAACACTCGTGACCGAAAAATTGACGTCCGCAATCCACGCACTCTATCATGTCAACTTGCACGTTTCTGCACGGTGGCGAAACGTAAAAGCTCTCACATATTCGCGTACATTTGTGCTGATTTACATAACGGTACCCCTTATTACAATAAGAACAGAAAAAACGTGTCCCTGCCGCTCCGAATAAATTCGTAATTAAATTAAAATGACGCGTACGCTCTTCGAACATCAAATAAATAATACCACTAAGTGCGATATTTAATTCATGGAGAGTGTTGCGCCCGTCAAAGAGCGCCAATTCACCGCTCCCAAAATTATCTTTCTCGAAAACAACCAATGCTATCCCGTGCGCGAGAAAAAAATCTTGGAAGCTTGTGAGCTCTTCAAAGCCGCAACCGTCTCTTGGAATTTTTACACCCGCATCGGTCACGAGTCTTTCCGCGTGCTCTTTTGCATTTTTCGTCGTCCGTCGCGAATCACTGCCCATTTTGCACGCGTCTCAGCGCAATCCAGCGCCTTGCGCTCCACGTATACCAGTCCAACCGCAAGCGCACGCGGTAAACATAAGTGATCGCTGTTGTTAATAACAGTGATTGAGTGCTTTTGCAACATCGCTCAACTTTAAGGCATCTCGACCAGCGCCTACAGGCATTTGTACATAGCACACCTGTAACACAAGGGCCTCCGCGATACCTAAAATTTCGTTACTCTGGCTTATGGAATTTATTAAATTCCATAAATCAACGTAATTAAAGTCAGCGACTGGTCTGAACGAAAGCCCACCTGCGCCACGCGAAAACGATCGTTACAAATTGAAATACCGACTAATGTACGCCCCGGTACGCACTCTGTTATATAATTATGAATGTCTCTGATCGCAGCCTCTACCCACAATACAGGGTTTACATCGACACGTGGTTCTATAATAGTGAAACTTACTCTAGGCCTGTGTAGCGAAGCGTCGCAGGTACTGCTGTCCCTCAACAACCGCAATGAAGCGCACTCCGGGTGGTCGTACGATGTCGTAGTCCTCGCCGGGTGCATCATAAACTTGCTCTTCATCCATGACACCGACACCACCACCGCCGCCTACTTGCCTCGTGGAATGTCCCTCACTCGCTAAATAAAAATAGTTTAAATTATAATTTTAACTTTTTTTTTTTTGTGCTTTAGTTAACGTTTCTGATTTTTTTTTCAATTATGGTTCAGCATAACCGGCAAAACTTTCGCGCACACGCGATATAAGATCGGACAGGTCCGCGTCGTTGTATAACGCTGAAGTCTCGTCTTCAGCCTGGTCACGAAACCAGCGTTGAATTATTGCACACGGATTATGAGCTATTTGGTGGTATAATGCGGGCAGCCCATTGAGGAAAGGAAGCGATGACCGGATTTCCCTCTGCATCATATCACGATTTCGGATAACTATAATTAAAAATATTTGCTTTTCTAAAAAACAAAATCAGAAAACGTTTTAAATAAATATTTTGTACACTTACATTCGTTGACACGTCGATGGGAATCATAACTGTGATTGTAGCCGTTCGTGATCATATTCGCAGCCTGCGCAAAGTTCGACAGCTGATTTTCGCGGTCTGCACGCGCTGTATTGGCTACGGTACTGGTGTCTTCTGCCAGCACATCTGGAGGCTGACTCGCGAGAAGTCTCTCTTCTGCAGCGGTCACTAGTGGCCTGTCGTAAATCGCAAGTGCGTCGGAAATCGCGATGTCCATGAACATTAGGTCTTCCAACCGCTGATCATCGGCTCGGCGCACCGCTCGTTCCTCTTCTGTATCGTTATCAGGAACGTCACCGCCTGGCCCCCAGACGGGAATCTCAGGGCCTTCGGGTCCCCAGACGACAAGCGCGGGGCTTTCGGGGCGTGGGACTTCATGCACCTCGACCACAACTTCTACCTGCTCGCCACCCTCCTCCTCCTCCTCCTCCTCCTCCGTATCAACGGGTGCTGCAAAATTCATCATTCGCCGAGCAGGATTAAATAGGCCGCTCGTACGTGCCGAGTGCTCGGGGGTCTCATCTTCCTCGAAATACGTACTGCCGGATAGCTCTGAATCATCATCGCGTATGAGACTCTCTAATGCTGTAAATAAAAAAATATGTAAATAAAAATATGTAAATAAAAATTATTTTGAAAAAAAAAAAAAAAAAAAAAAAAAAAAAAAAAAAAAGTTTTAGACTTACCTAAACGCTCTTGACGGGCGTTCGCTACGCCGCGAAACACATGCAATCCACTTAGTTGACGGACGAAGACGTCGTCTTCGATGACTCGCTGTACTTCACGCGAATGCGCGAATGAATTGTGTAGGCGCACTATCGCGCGATACCCACTCGATCTGAGTATCAGTCGTAATTGCTCCTCCAAGTTTTCACGCGACATACGTCGCAAACGACGCATCCAGTCAGGGTTCCTGCCGTGTCGTGCTCTTGCCGCGAGTCGTAACACGGCACACCGAAGCGTTCTCTTAGCGTAATTATCCATCTCTCACGAAACTTCTGAATGAACTGTGCACAGCAGCGAGTCGCACAGGAAACGTGCCCCGTGAAACCTATGTTAAAAAAATTAGTCATCTCGTCATCTCGCCAGAGTTTGCCCCCACCAGCGCCACTTGTTCCGCATCTACGCCCCATTGTTTTACAAGCGCATTTTCTTCGAACCAATACTGAGATTCAATAGTGTCCTAACGGCTGCTTGATAAAAAAAATCGTTATGTCTCGCGAAGTGGCACGTGTATTTTTCCAAAGTCCTCGGAGGTCCGAGCTGAACAATGGCCCTTCTATATTCGTCGCTGAAAAAGGATAAGGTTTCACAGCTCTCGAAAACAAAACATTCGTGACACATCTACGGAAAAGCATGCATGCGAGATAAAAATTTACGATGCATAGCTAGCAGACGTGAAAGAATGTTCTACAAAAAACATAGTTTATTACTTTCGACGACACGTGTCAAACTCCATTAACGCGAATGCCTCACTTTCAAAATGGAAAGAGTAGTGGAGAGGCTGTGCTGTAAATCCCTTCGAAAAATGACCTGACAAACAGCCTCTAAACGGTATATGAAAAACATTCTCTCGGCTTAAGTAAACAGCACACGAGTGAAAATATTCATCCACTGTTATCGGATACAATCATAACCATAAATCTATATTTTTCTCGAAACGTTTTACGTCACATAGTCCCCCTGCCACACGACACGCTACGTCATACACGTAACAGTGCTCTCGTTGGTCGTGCTCGCGCGCCATCGCCGCCGCCGCCCCCCACCACCCACATATCGGCATAGTGGGGGGTACACAGCCAAACGAATAGCGCTAGCAGTGACGTTGCGCCAGTCTAGTAGAACACGCCGCACCAGCAGCAGCAGCAGTCAGCATCACAGTATTTCTTTACACAAAGTGCCCTCGCCCACATACGACACCACTGCTTCATTCTGTTAGAGCTCACTGCAGCATCAGCAGCTCCGAGAACACGACATCTTTACCAGTGCATTAGTATTTCTTTAAAAAAAAAAAGTTTGTGACGACTGCTTCAAAATGAACCAAGACGAGATACCGCAAAACTTGCTTTTTAACACAAGTTACGCACTCAATAAGTCCCACACGAAATTTGCATACATTGGTCTGCAATATTACGGTGACCATTTTCGTACAGTGATTCAATTGGGCGGCGATACTTCACCACATAGATACATAACAATGGATAGCGCCGAATGGGAGGAATTCACAACACATTTTCCAGCAATAATGTACCATCTATACGCCCACAAGCGGGACTTTAGAAAAATCGGCCTAGCTCAACACGAGTTTGATTTGACCACTGCTTATAGCTCGAGAGCTGTGGCAATCACTCAGAAAAGCAAAACAAAGGAACCTGTGTCATTACGTGGTCAACGGCATCTGCACGAGGCGCAAGATTGGGACACCACTGATGGCTTACGTATGGATACAGAGTCAATCACCAGACCCATCGATACAGCTGACGACTGCGACAACAACGACGATGGAGAACCACCGAAAAAGAAGAAAAAGTGGTAAGTTTACCAAGTGTAGTGATGTTGCGTCGTACATTTGTAATATTAAAAAGCATGCGCGAGTGTATCGAGTTTCGGCTTCGTGAATTAGAGAATATGTCTACGTACATTAATATCATTTATGATGTAATAGTTGAAAGCTTGAAAACCCATGTGAACAGCGGCGACGAGAAAATTCGTGAAATTGACGGGAACACATTTGTTAAACTTTTTGACGAGCAAAAAGACGAATTAAAAACTGATGTAAAAAACCGTATGATTCATTCAGACTTTGGTAGTACGAACATTGATAGACTATTTATAGAAATACGTAGTATTTATTTACCGATCCTAGAAAAAGATGTATACGAATACGAGACTGTTAATAATCAATAAATACAAATTTTAATTTAATTGCCTTCTTCATTACTTCATATCTCTACTCCGCCACCACTCCTGCTCCCTCCCACCACCACCAGTCACTTGCGCTTAGATATAAGCTAATAGTAGAGGGATGTGATAAAACAGAAGGCCTGCAACCTTCACCGAGCACACATCATGGGTCCACCATTCAGCAAGCAGAAGTCTGACAAGGAGGAAAACAACCTCTCATCGATAAAAAAACGAAAGATTATTCGTCGTCGACTGATAAAGATTCCTCACGGTATAAATCTTTTTCCACCAATACCAATTCCTTTCCCAGTAAACAAGGTTATTCACGATATAATTAAAACTTAACACAAAAAGAAAAAACGGCCCTTTTCAGGGCCACTAGCTCTATCACGTATACAAACGATTCACTATACTTTAGACGCTGGGGACCCCTGTGGAGAAGGTCGCCGCAGCACACAAAGGATCTCTCTCTCTCTCTCTCTCTCTCTCTCTCTCTCTCTCTCTCTCTCTCTCTCTCTCTCTCTCCCTCTCTCTCTCTTGTGTATGCACGCGCGTGTGTGTGTGTGTGTGTGTGTGTGTGTGTGTGTGTGAGATGCGTCCGCGTAAGCAACATAATTTGTACGTGTGTGTGTGTGTGTGTGTGTGTACAAAAATAAAATATTTTTATAAACATTTTTTCAGTTCTACCCTCACCCACCACCCACCGGTGCCCACCACCTCCCCACCCCCCTCACCCACCTCCCGCCACCCCCTCTCCCACCACCCACCACCTCCCCTCACCCACCACCCACCGCCTCCCCATCACCCAACACCCACCGTCTCCCCCTCACCCGCCTTCCACCTCCTCTCTCTCTCTCGTATATGGTCGGGTATAGCGAGGCATATCATATTACAAGTGGGGTGGGGGGTCGCGCCTCTGTATGGGTCATTAAGTCAAGTGCTATGTAAAAACAGTAGCTAATTAACCATGTCAATGGGTGTTTTGTTTACACAACAGTTGCGGTTGAGAACAATAGGCCCATTGACATGGGACAGCTACTGTGCAGCTACTGTTTACATAACACTTGACTTAATGACCCTTCCCGGGGCGCGAGCCCCCCTCCCCCACTTGTAATATGATATGTCTCGCTATACCTGACCATATACTACTAATTACATTAACTGTTTAAGAAGATGTTTAATTAAAATTCATATTTGCAGATAATAGGTAGATTGACTTGTGTAAGAAAAACTTACATGAATTTATGATGTATAACAGTTCATGGTTAAGGTGATGCGATACCCACGCTATTACTCAAAATTGGGTTTCCGTTTTTCTCATTCAATGTTTAATTTTAAGGAAAAAACTCTTTGATACGTTTTAAGTTTAATAAAGAACTATAACGTATCAAAGAGTTTTTTCCTTAAAATTAAAAATTGAATGCGAAAAACGGGAACCCAATTTTGAGTAATAGCGTAGGTATTGCATCACCTTAATAGTACATTTCGACACGGGTAGGGAAGTCGATTATTTACCTGGTGTGACTTTTTGCACGAGCGAAGCGAGTGCGAAAAAGTCACACCACCTAAATAATCGACTTACGCACTAGTTTCGAACGGTATTTTATACCACGAGCGCCGAAAAATCATATCAAAGTTGTGATTTTGAGGTTAGAGTGGTATAAAATATTTTTATAGCACGGTGTGACCAAAGCCCGCACTTTAGTCACGTCTATCCGTGGCTAAAATAGTCCTTTTTGCACCGTGTTTATCACACTCGCTACGCTCGTGCGCTAAATGCAAAAAAGGACGACTTTAGCCACGGATAGGCGTGACAGTGGGCTTTGAGCAGGCAGTGCTATAAAATAGTATACGATACTCGTGACTTAGTGGCTCTTTATTGCACGGCGTTTAGCGCCCTCGCTGCGCTCGGGCACTAACCTCACGACGTGCCAAAAAGAGCCACTTTAGTCACACGTATCGTAATATACTATTTTAAAACAATCAGTAAAACAAATAGTATTGTTAATAAAACTTTCTACAAAAATATAAACTAATGCAAGTACGAGCTTTCTCTATATAATTTATACTTTTACTCTTAAAAAGTTATGAAATCTCTCTAAAAGAATTTTTTAACAAAAGTAAAAACTTAACAAATTATACACAATGTAATTATCATCCCTCCCTCTCCCACCCCTCTCTCTCTCGATCGCTTGCTCCCTCCATCTCACTCTCCCTCAACATATGTCACACTCTGATCCAAGAACTTTAATAAGAACCTAAATATTTTTTTAAAACAATCAGTAAAACAAATAGTATTATTAACCTCTCTCTCTCTCTCTCTCTCTCTCTCTCTCTCTCTCTCTCTCTCTCTCTCTCTCTCTCTCTCTCTCTCTCTCTCTCTCTCTCTCTCTCTCTCTCTCTCTCTCTCAACATCCGTGAAACTGAGTACCAATAAACTTTAATGAGAGCTTAAATATTTTTTTTAAACAATCAACACGTTTTTTAAAAACTAATTTTTTAAGTACGTTCTATAACAACATAATTTGTCTAGTCCTTTTAATTCTTCTACTCTCTTCTATTCAATAAGTACTCTTTACAAATGGTAATCATTTTTTTCAAAACTATAATAATATTGCTAGAATATAAAACTTTCTACGAAAGTATAAAATAAGACAAGTATAGACGTTTTTTCTGGATAATCTATAAAAAAACAACATAATTTGTCTAGTCCTTTTATTTCTTCGAATCTTATCTATTCAATAAGCACTCTCTACAAATGGCAATAATTTTTTTCGTGACTGTACAAATAATCTATAAAATAATAATATTTATGATTTTGTAAAAGAAATCAAATAAATACGAATGAAAAAGTCTTTTAATTCTTTGAGTCATTGTATGCTGAATAAATTATATGTAAGTAAGTACATTCAAATTGTTCACTGCAAATCAAACAAACGAAAGTTGTGAAATGAATTATCGATAGTCAAGTAATGCAAACAACTCCCGGAAACTACTGTAGGACTGTTCTCAGAAATGTATTCAAATTTGTTCATCTTTCTGAGCTATACAAATTAAATACAAGAAAGTACTGAAATCAATTTAGTGTAGTCAAGTACCGGCCATAAGTTAAGGGGGTGTGGTACTCATGCACTCTGTTTTACCGGCAGAACTCGGCAAATTCTATATTATTAAAATAAATATATCGAATTAAATCTTATAAAGAGATAGTTGCCCTATGCAATGTAATAATCTACCAGCCTACGCAGTTTTGAGCTCAAATGTCAACGGCACCCTAAAAAATTTTGCGAATGAAATTTCGGTTATTTTTTTCGCAAAATTTTTTAGGGTGCCGTTGACATTTGAGCTCAAAACTGCGTAGGCTGGTAGATTATTACATTGCATAGGGCAACTATCTCTTTATAAGATTTAATTCGATATATTTATTTTAATAATATAGAATTTGCCGGGTTCTGCCGGTAAAACAGAGTGCATGAGTACCACACCCCCTTAACTTATGGCCGGTACTTGACTACAATAAATTGATTTCAGTGTTTTCTTGTGTTTAATTTGTATAGCTCAGAAAGATGAACAAATTTGAATACATTTCTGAGAACAGTCCTACAGTAGTTTTCGGGAGTTGTTTGCATTACTTGACTATCGATAATTGATTTCACAACTTTCGTTTGTTTGATTTGCAGTGAACAATTTGAATGTACTTACTTACATATAATTTGTTCAGCATACAATGACTCAAAGAATTAAAAGACTTTTTCATTCGTATTTATTTGATTTCTTTTACAAAATCATAAATATTATTATTTTATAGATTATTTGTACAGTCACGAAAAAAATTATTACCATTTGTAGAGAGTGCTTATTGAATAGATGAAATTCGAAGACATAAAAGGACTAGACAAATTGTGTTGTTTTTTATAGATTATCCAGAAAAAACGTCTATACTTGCCTTATTTTATACTTTCGTAGAAAGTTTTATATTCTAGCAATATTATTATTTGTACAGTCTTGAACAAAATTATTACCATTTGTAAAGAGTACTTATTGAATAGAAGAGAGTAGAAGAATTAAAAGGACTAGATAAATTATGTTGTTATAAAACGTACTTAAAAAATTAGTTTTTAAAAAACGTGTTGATTGTTTGAAAAAAATATTTAAGCTCTCATTAAAGTTTGTTGGTACTCAGTTTCACAGATGTTGAGAGACAGGGAGAGAGAGGTTAATAATACTATTTGTTTTACTGATTGTTTTAAAAAAATATTTAGGTTCTCATTAAAGTTCTTGGATCAGAGTGTGACATATGTTGAGGGAGAGTGAGATCGATGGAGCAAGCGATCGAGAGAGAGAGGGGGAGAGGGAGGGGTGATAATTACATTGTGTATAATTGTTTAAGTTTTTACTTTTGTTAAAAAATTCTTTTAGAGAGATTTCACAACTTTTTAAGAGTAAAAGTATTAATTATACAGAGAAAACTTGTACTTGCATTAGTTTATACTTTTGTAGAAAGTTTTATTAACAATACTATTTGTTTTACTGATTGTTTTAAAAAAATATTTAGGCCCACATTAAAGTTCTTAGTACAGAGTTTGACACATGTTGAGGGAGAGAAAGAGGGAGAGGGAGGGAAAGAGAGGGGAGCGAGAGAGAGAGTGAGAGAGAGAGAGAGGGTGGGAGAAAGGCAGGGAAGTTGTAAAGTCATATGAAAATAATTGTTTTAATTCTTATAGATTCCTGGTAAAACTTATACTTGCCTTATTTTATACTTTCGTAGAAAGTTTTCTGATTTCTACAAATTAATTTTAGATAAATGATAAACAAATAAATTAAATATATTTTAGAGAAAAAGATGTTAATGCTTTCTTTTTGAAAGAAACATTTTTCATAAATTCTGTAGATCTTTCATAATAATTTTTGTTAAGAAATCATTTGTTTTCATACAAAATTTTTGAAAAGATTTTTATAGACCTAGTTGGCAAAAGTTAAGGTGTTTGGTAGTAAGGATTTAAGTACATATATGAAATACTAAACCAAACTTATTCTTGCTAAGTTTTTACTTTTGTAAAAAAATATTTTTTTATGTACTTTTAACTTTTGTAATTCAAAATATATAATATGAAATTTTATTAATAATAAATATAGAGATTATTTTCAATTACATTTGTATTTTTTATAAATAATTTTAATTTGATTAATGAAATATGACATATATTCAATTATATTTTATATGTTAAGAATATATAATTTGTGTGAGTAGTGGTTCTATCAATATTTACAAGATAATGATCTGCCTCGATGTTACACAAGCCATGGATCTATTTTCAAGATTTATTTATAGTTATAAACAAAATATCATTCGACACTCTAGCTTTTACAAGGCTTGAATCTAAAAGTTGATGAAGAAGTTGAGTTCTCATGCCAACTACCATTTTCATAACAGCAGCTGATACAAATAGTTTTTTGTTCTTTAATTTTATCAAATCCAAAAAGCTCTTAACGCAGGCATTTGGTTAGAGTAAGTCCCAGCTGCAAATATTTTACGAGTAACCATTGCTGCTTGTTTTTTCGATTATTGAAAAAGCATGGACAATAATACACAAGTTTTTGAGTATGTATTCTTTTCTGTTCTCTTGGTTTTTCCGTACTCGACCTAAGTTTTACTTTTAGTATTGTATCCAAAAGAATAATATCTAAAAAGCCATGTTTACTAATATATACATAATGGCCTTTTTGGGAAATAATAACTTTTTTCATTCCATTTTCTAATTCACAACAATTTTCAATATTAGATGCAGCTAAAATTATTAATTTTTTTAATTTAATGTACAATCTGATGTTAAAACTGCCAGAATTGAGTTTGCTCTACCATCAAGTGGTAATGGAATCATTGATAACTACCTGCCACCATTGAAATTTTCATGGAATTCCATGCTTTTTAGCAACTCCCATCTTGATGTATAAAATAAAAATAATTTATTTATTACACAAAACATTTTATTATATCTGGGAACTCGCACTGACACTTCACTTTAATTATATTATATTTATGAACACAATAATATATTTGTATCGGGCAGGTCACTACACTATTTTTGTTATCAGTGAGTTTTCAAAATCCCTCAAGAAAAGTACAGGCTGAGTTTGTTCCATAAGTCTTCAAAAAACTTCAACAGCTTTATATTTCCTTTTTTTATTTTGAAAACTTATAACTTTTCAAAACTTGTATTCTAATTCAAATTCTACCATTTTCATAATACTTTTTATTTCTTACTTTCTGTATAATACTGTCTAAAACATTTTAGTTGTTGCTTTCTAATAGCTCTTTTCACATTTTGAGAATCTATTAGATCTAGTTACATATTGGAGAATCAAATCAGGATATTTCTAAGTTATTTTCTTATACGTCGCTTGTAGATTTCCATTTCTTCCATATGGACAAACAGCATTAGCATGAAATCCAAATTTTTTCCACTTCCTCCATATGGGCAAACAGCATCAGCATGAAATCAAAATTAGCGTGATAAGATCAAATATTACTATTACTTTAAGTAAAAAACAAAGATGAATTGCACTATATTCCGTTGACAGAAAAGCTCACAGATGTACTTCACTTGACACAAATGCACTTTGCAATAAAGAAAGCTTAGCAAAAAAAAAATGCATATTATCATCCCACATTATTTAATAATATTATAAGACACATGGTCGATATTGCCCATTGATATTTATTCAAAGATTTTTTTATAGATTCTTTTTCCAATACACTAGTGATATTTTAATGATTCAAAAAAAATCTTCTTGTAGGTATATATCTGTAAAAAAATAATAAAATATTCTCACAAAGTATCAATTCTTTTATGTTTTAAAATAATTTTCGCCTTTAACATTTAGCCATTTAATATACTTATCTAAAAAAATTGATTTTCCCCGTTGATGCTCATAGATAAAAATTATTTTAATCAGTCAACTTCCTGAGATCTTTGATTATTTAAATAATATATTTACACTGGTGCAGTTTCGTTAACTGGTTCTGGTGTGGCCAAAGTTGAAATTGTACACAAAGGGAGTATTCGATAAACCTTGTCTGAATCTGGTGGTTCTAACACTTTACTATGACGGTTGAGGTGACTATCTTCCATGCGTCTGGGAAGGGCTGTTGCGCCTAATGCCATAATATTTTTTTTTGTTTTTAATCCTATTTTCTTCCTCTATGAAGACTGATGGAATTCGTCCAGTAGTAGTATATTCCAAAATTGCATCGAACATCCAGAAGCATGCTATACCACCAACAATAAAATTTATAAAAATTTGGATGGTGATAAAAAATTTCTGGAAATGACTATCATCAATACAATTTGAGTCTCCATATATAGTAATTCCCCCTGCTAAACTCAATTTTGATTCAGTTTCTTTTATTTCATTATCAAAGGGCGCGGCAGCGCCCTGCTTGGCAAGTATAAGGAACGAAGTGACAGACGAGCAAGCGGGGCGTCGGCGCACCCTTTATTCTTTGGTGTGATGTTCTAACCCTACTTTTTTTTGTCATATTTACCTTATCATTTTTTATATACGGAGATACCGTATGAGGTACTCAATTGAAAGCATTTTTCATTTACATTCTACACAGAAAAAATAAACAGTAAATTCTACTTTTTACACAGTAAATTTTACTGTAAAATGACAAGTTAATTTTACTTTCATAAGTATCAGTAGAAACAGCTTTATAGAAAAGTAGAATTTACTTTTCGGTAAAATAAGATCTGCTTTCTGGAGTAAAAAGTAGTTTCTACTTTTTCTGAAAAGTAGTTTCTACTTTTTCTAAAATGGAATTTCGGAATAAGCTATTTTTTCTAAGTCCGCGTAATTTTCCAAATTTTTGTCATTTTTCGCCATTTTCAATTTCACATAGTTTTGCACAGAATCTATCGATTTTAGCGATTCACAACTTAAATTAAAGCTCTATTGTTCAACTTGATCGCTTCTTTGTGGAATTTGGTTTGGCTTACTGAATAGCTTGTTATTGGTTAATCATCAATGACCACTTTTCGTCAATTTTTCCCATGTTAAATTCCCAAACAAAAATTCATATGCATTTAAAACTTTGTCACAAATCCGCTTTCGCTTGTTCAACTATTTTTTCTTATAATATATGATATAGAGATTGAGAAAAAACTTGTCCGAAAGATGTGCTCCAAAAAAAATTTTTTTCGAGTTCTGTGACACAAAAACTGTGACGGTTTCAAAGATTTGCTCATGTACCAATAAAAACATTTCATATTCACGCAGTATGTGTTAGCATGTAATTTTTTATAATTTTTATTTATTTATAATTTTTTATAAAACCATTGCAAATTCATTAACAATGAGCATCTAGAACTTAATTCATCTAAACAGTAGATTCTCCTTTTTTAAAAAGTAGATTCTATTTTTTTAAAAAGTATATTCTACTTTTTTTAAAAGTAGATTCTACTTTTCAAATAAACTGTAGTTTCTACTGTATGAAATGTTGATTTTACTGATTTTATAAAGCAATTTTTACTTTTTCTTAAGAAAGTAGATTTTACTTGTGCGAAACAGTAAGAACTACTGTTTATTTTTTTCCGTGTTGTTACGTTATGTATTTTTGTTCAAAAATAATCTAAATTTTATGTGTTAAAAACGTAATGTATTGAATATAACTTAATACAACTGAATGACGAAATAGCGAAAATGCAACGACCTCTAAGAATTTCAATAGCAAGCAGTGATATTCCAGGTGAACGTCCGCTGTTTCGTTACTGAAATTTCAAGTGCTGACCGCGCAGCAACGCGCTGGCTGCCGGAACGTGGCGAGTCGCGACGCCTGGAGCCACCGCGTTGCAGCGAGGGCAGCACGTCGCGGATCTATTGCGCGAGCGCCGCGTTACCGACGCTGGAAAATAGTATGAGTGCGAGAGAGAGACCGACCGAAGAATGATGTAGGGGGGAAGAGAAAATGTGGACAATACGAAGGTGTAAAAAGGAAATTAATTTATTGGGTAGAGTGGAAAAACCAATTAAGAGAGAAAGATCGGTATAACGTGTGCGACGAAGAGTGTAAAGTCTTGTATTATATTTATATAGCACGAGTTCAATTGAGATAATTATTGTACTTATTTGCGTATTCAGTAAACCCGCGTAAACGATATCGAAAGAAAGAAAGATCGAATTTTATTGTTTTATAATAATAATAATAATAAAAAATTAGATATTGAGCCAAGTCGAGACGAAAAAGAGAGATTGAAGCAAATGTATAACTGAGGAAATAAAAGGAAATTAATACATTATTCAGGAATTTGATTTCTCCTAAATCCTTCCCCCCAATATTATTCAGGTAAGACTTTATGTTACTATTTTAATTAAACACGTATACACATACAACCAGATTATTCGGAAATATATAGATATAACTATATGTAGATAACTATACATTATTTTTGATTAAATTTTATTCATTCTTATTATCCCCGGAAGTAATAATTATCTGCGTTGGGAATCGATTAAATTCAATATTTGGGAAAAGGGTTATTTTAATCAAAGAGCCTTCATAAAGCATTCCAAATAAGGATAAATAATTGTGGAAATTTATATTGTAATTAATCCGAGCCACGAACTCTTTATCTGAAAACTAAACTCTCTAGGAAAAACGCATTACGGGATATCATTAAAGTCAAAGGTTTTTCTTATACACGTTTCGTTCAACAATTAACATTTTATATTTTTAACGTAAGAATTATCAATTATTTATTTATTTATTTAGTATTATTAATAATCTAGTGATTGTCTTAATAAACAAATTTCAACCTTATAAAACTGTCGCTAGTAGAAATATCCTTATTGTTTTGAGGGATTAATAAATTTTAAGTATATTAAGAATTGTCACTATTTCCTTAATCTATTGTGATACAAATCGTAAACACGCTTTTAAGGGGTTTTCTTTAATGATATGAAGACTGAGTTACCCTATATAATCGTTAATTCGGATCTATTAGTGTTCTTATATCTCTAATTCTTGTATCATCTAACTTTAGGCTTCTAGAAAACCCAAGGATCGAGCCCGTTACCCTAATAGTTTATAGTCTTCCCAACTAAATCTAACATTATTTTCTACAAAGAGAAATTATTTCAGCTAGAGCATTTATTTAGAATCTTTATAGTAATATTGACCTAATACTACTTGACACATACGCACACACATATACATATATATATATATGTACTTCCAATTATTATGATAACCACATTTTTTTGATGTCTAAACCCTTATCTATTTTCCCATATTAATATTAACGTTAGATACATGTTGTTTAGTATGAGAATTTGAACGGAGTATAATTTTCATTAGACTCTATCTTTATTTTGATGACATTGAGGTGAGAAATAGAGGTAAGGAATGAGAGACGTCCTTGGGCGACGACCGAATTTTATTATTGTTACGGAGAGGTATTTCTAACCTCTCTCGTAACACGTGTACTTGTGAAGTTTCTTCGTGAAAGATGCTTTCGTATTGAAGCTATCAACCTATAAAGTTTTTGTCGCCGCGAAATCAAAATATTTTTTTTTCCTTCAGCCTCTAGTGAAAATTTTTCGCAGCCTGGGGGAAAGACAGCCTGGCTGTAGTTGATATCAAATCGAATCAGAATATTGTTATATTTCAGTACTAACGGCGTACGAAGCGCGGCGCTACTGCGCTTGATTCTTGATCATGGGGAGAGAGAGAGAGAGAGAGAGAGAGAGAGAGAGAGAGAGAGAGAGAGAGAGAGAGAGAGTCTGTGTCAGTGTGTGATTGCGGAGAGAGAGAGGGTTATGTTGTCTGTCAACCAAAAATATTTTTATTTATGTTATTTTTGTTCAAGAACGTCGACAGAACCATTGATTTAATTGCATTCACAAATATAACCAAGATCACCAAACAAACTGGTAATCGTTGAAAATACTGGCAAGAGTCCAGTACGCAACTTTATCTTTGCATTTTGAATGTTGGGTAAAATGAGTGATCAAGATGTAGTTCTGTTTTTATTTTTTTAAGTACTGTCAGATCAGATCTTAGAAATTGAGTCTATCCCAACTATACGGCTACTACAATACAAGAGTTAAGATAAGTATAATTTTCAAGTAATTTGGCACATTTGACATTATCTCTCATAATGTAGGCTAAGCGAGAAGCCCCAAAGCCTATTTCATTCATCGTAAAGGATTTTCAATGTTTTATGTTTGCAACATGACCAGTCGGGCGAAGGCTTTTCTTGAGACAAAGTTTATATTCTTTGTATAAATGGTTTATAGTTATGATTTGAAAAGTATCAAACATAAAAATTTTTTAATTTTAATTATTTTAAAAAACAAGTTATTTCACAATGCCATTTCACAATAAATTTTTATATTTTTTAACTTTTCATATCATAATTATAAACCATTTATACAAAGAATATAAACTTTGTCTCAAGAAAAGCCTTCACCCGACTGGTGGTCATGTTGCATAAATAAAACATTGAAAATCCTTTACGATCAATGAAATAGGTTTTGGAGCTTCTCACTTAGCTTACATTATGACAGATAATGTCAAATGTGACAAATTACTTGCAATTAATTCTAACTATATATTTTCTTCATTCTTGAAGGGGATATCTGATGTAAAATCCAAAGCTGTTAATATAACAGCTATAGATGTTAATTCTTAAAACCATATAATGTATCCGTAAGGTATTTTTAATATATGGCTTTTGTTATATAACTAATTGGGTGAGGGATGTAAAATCCAAACTGTTAATAAGTATAACAGTTTGCATTACTGATTGAGGTAAATATATAATAATACACTATTTAAAAATGGAAACAAATAGTCCTTTATTTTAATCATATAGTTCTTTATAGTTCTTCATTTTAATCATAGGTTCGAAAAGTTGTACTGGAATGAATTATTTCCATAAGTCATTTGTTAAAAAGTAGTCATTACAACGGATATGAAAAAAATTCAAATTATTTTATTTTACTTACAATTATGAAGATAGCAATGTTTATTTTTATAACAAAACTTTCTACGAAAGTATAATATAAGGCAAGTATAAGGTGTTTCTGTAATATATAAAAATATGAATAAAAAACTTAATCTATGAAAAGGAATTCTAATAATAAATAATTATTTTCTTCTGACAATTTTATCTTACCGGTTCTATACAATAAATGAATTTGTCTATAAAAAGAAGAGTATATATACTATTATTATATATAGCAAAAGGGATTTCTTGATACAATGAAAGTGTTATTCAATTTTTTTTTACAAATACAGCAGCCTCACACGATGCAATTATCATCATGTACCCACACGAAAATTAAATCTATGAAATATGGTATCATCATCCTTTACCGTTATAAAACTTTGTAATTATTATTGAAGCTCTTAGAAACTTGTGGAATCTCCCTAAAATAACACTTTAAAAAAAAAATAAAACTTTGGCGAGTATAAATGTATTTGTAATCTCTCTCTCCCTCTCTCTCTCTCTCCCTCCCTCTCTCTCTCCTCTCTCTTCTCTCCCTTTCCCGCCATCTCTCTCTTTCTCTCCCTCTCACCCCCAAAAGAATATCATAGTTTAAAACAAACACATGAAAGAAGTGGAATCAATTATTATTTTATATAGACAAGTACATTTTTGTAACATAGAAATATGGAATTATTTTTATAACAAAAAATCGTAAGTACTACTAAAAATAAACTCATGAAACCGGTGGAATCAATTAAGTGCAGGCAAGTCAATTATTATAATAAAGAGAATTTTTAAAATAAAATTTGTTTAATATATATTTACTATAAAAATTTGTATAAAAAGTAATTACGTCTAACAAAAAATATTACAAAAATACTAACATAATAACTGTAATTGAAACACAAAAAGTTAACAAATTTTTGCGTAAACATTTTCGGAGTATAGATCATAGAAGTCACCACCCTGTAATAGTACATTACGATACGTGTGACTTAAGTGGCCAATTATGGCACGGCGTGAGGTTAGCGCCCGAGCGTAGCGAGGGCGATAATTCAAGTCGTGTGATGGGCCACTCAAATCATAAGTATCGTATATTATTTTATACCACTCTAACCTCAAAATCACAACTTTGATATGATTTTTCGGCGCTCGTGGTATAAAATACCATTCGAAACTAGTGCGTAAGTCGATTATTTAGGTGGTGTGATTTTTTCCCCACCCGTGTCGAAATGTACTATTAACCATGAGCTGTTATACATCATAAATTCATGTAAGTTTTTCTTACACAAGTCAATCTACCTATTATCTGCAAATATGAATTTTAATTAAACATCTTCTTAAACAGTTAATGTAATTTTTAAAATTTTGGGAAATTTTCTTTTAAAGACAGAAGACACTTGCCGGACGCATCGTTTTGTAGTTCAAGGTGCCTAGGACGGGAATCGCAACCTTCTATGTATTTAGTTATTGATCACGTAGTATGTAAATAATTATAATAAAATGGTGATAGCAGTTCAAGAAAATAAGTATATTTCGATATTTGAATAGAGCAAAACTTACACAAAACTTGTTCGTTATATAATGTTAGGAACAAGCATACGTAATATATAGATGTACATACGCAATGTAAAAAAATGTTATTATCTTACTATAGAATTAATAATAATTCAATTTGTATAATGAATTTGTATAATGAAGATATTACAATGAAATTTTAATTATAGAAATTATAAAGACTGATATAAAATTTTTGTAAAATTAGTAGATATAATAAATAGATAGATAGATATAATATAATTGAAAAGTTTTTATAAAATATAATATATAAATCTTATTCCAAAAAATAATGATATAAAAATAAATATTTGATAGATTACCTAAATACTACAAAACGATGCGTCCGGCAAGTATCTTCTGTCTTTAAAAGAAAATTTCCGAAAATTTTGAAAATTACATTAACAGTTTAAGAAGATGTTTAATTAAAATTAATATTTGCAGATAATAGGTAGATTGACTTGTGTAAGAAAAACTTACATGAATTTATGATGTATAACAGCTCATGGTTAAACTATTTTACAGGGTGGTGACTTCTATGATCTATACTTCGAAAATGTTTACGCAAAAATTTTTTAACTTTTTGTGTTTCAATTACAGTTATTATGTTAGTATTTTTCTAATATTTTTTGTTAGACGTAATTACTTTTTATACAAATATTTATAGTAAATATATATTAAACAAATTTTATTTTAAAAATTCTCTTTATTATAATAATTGACTTGCCTGCACTTAATTAATTCCATTGGTTTCATGAGTTTATTTTTAGTAGTACTTACAATTTTTTGTTATAAAAATAATTCCATATTTCTATGTTACAAAAATGTACTTGTCTATATAAAATAATAATTGATTCCACTTCTTTCATGTGTTTGTTTTAAACTATGATATTCTTTTGGGGGAGAGAGGGGGATAAAGAGAAAGATGGAGCGAAAGAGGGAGAGAAAGAGAGAGGAGAGAGAGAGAGAGGGAGGGAGAGAGAGAGATTACAAAACACTTATACTCGCCAAAGTTTTACTTTTTTTTAAAAGTGTTATTTTAGAGATTTTCAATATCATTAGTTATAATATAACATGATATGTAAAATTCACCAAAGACTGAGAGTTGTATAATCTGAAAATGAAAAAGTTTACACAAAGTTTCGATTTTTTATTGTATTATATTTTACATGATATATCTTCTAGTATAAAAATAATACTTATCTATATATAAAAGTATATGATGCCATACCATCAGCTGATTTTAATTATAAAAATATATATAATCATACCATATTTCGAAGTTATTTTAGAATTACAGTTGTTCGTTTTATTTTATCTTCTCTCTCTCTCTCTCTCTCTGTCTCTCTCTCTCTCTGTCTCACTTTCTCTGTCTCTCTCTCAGTCTCTATCTCTCTCTGTCTCTCTCTCTCTCTCTGTCTGTCTCTCTCTCTCTGTGTCTGTCTCTCTCTCTCTCTGTCTGTCTCTCTCTCTCTCTTTCGATTCTATATAAGAGAATAAAAATACCATACGATATTTTGAGGTTATTGTAGTCACTTGTAGTCACAAAATTTTGTTGTTGTTATATACTCTCTCTCTCTCTCTCTCTCTCTCTCTCTCTCTCTCTCTCTCTCTCTCTCTCTCTCTCTCTCTCTCTCTCTCTCTCTCTCTCTCTCTCTCTCTCTCTCTCTCTCTCTCTCTTTTTTTTCGAGGCGAGTGAGATTTATTTACTATACGATATGCTATAACTATATATATATTATATATATATAGATATATAAGCGTAAGATAGACGACAACCGGAAGTGTCGTAAGAGCTGCAAACCGGATATCGAAATAAGGAGAAGAAAAGTTCGGAAAAGAAACAGAACATAAAAAAATTCAGCCGTCTATATCTGTTGAACGAGATAATCTTTTTAAATAAAATCTTTTGATTTGAGTAGAGCAATGAAATGGCTTTCGATTAAGAGGGATATGTTATATAGTAAAAACTAACGCAATATACGTAAAAGCGCATTGAATTTTTCTTACACCCATTTCAATGTATATGTAGCACGGGTCGCTCCTTTTAGGCTTCTTCTATAATTTTCCTTCGGAGCGCTCCCGCGTTCCTTGATTACGTGACTCCCTTGGGCAAATCTATAAAACTTTTAATATTCGTGTTACCGTTGCATAGTTTCTAATTAAAGAAGTGATTGCATACATTTGCAGACCAATAGTATATTACGACACAAGGCATTTTGACGCCCGAGGCAAAGCCGAGGGCGTCGATGCGCGCCGTCCAGGGCATCCAACATTCTGGCCAAGTATCGTATACTATTTTTCTTCATCCCCCGCCGAAAGTACGCCCATATAATTTTGATATTTATTAATAAAATAGCGTTGTTGGTTGCTAACTACGGCTCAGCCATATGTATAAAAGGCCTGCTTCAGCGCCACTTTACATATCGCGGAGCGTAAGGCTCGACTTCTGCTTTTTTTGATGCCCACCCGACTTTTGCAAAATCGAGGCGAAGCCGAGGTTTTGCTGGTCGGGGCGGGCATCAAAAACACTAGCAAAAGATACCTAAAAAAGATGATGGACCAACAATATGTACATACTTAATTGATACTCATTTCAACTACAGAACAACCTCTCAATGGTTCCTCTGTTTGTCTTTTTCTATCCCATAAGCCATACATTATAGAATGAGAGTCAAAAAACTTTCACATGTAAGTATATAGCTACACCATGTCTTGAAACTCAAAATGTAAACATCATGTCTATATATGTATAGAAGCTTTCTGACAACGTGTATGCAATATAAGAACATAATTGATTATCAGAGTTATAAATATATTGTTCAATATATTAATAATAACAAAAAATTAATTTAATACGCCTATATTTTTTCAATTTTCCGATTTTACAAATGATTTTCTTGTCATCACATTTGGAAGGGTTACAACACGTGCGCTGTCGCGGACGTTGCCACGCAACGGTCAACAAAGAGCGGCCACAAAAGTCGCTCTTCCCGGCGCGAAATCCAGCCGGGAAGACCGTACTTTCGGCTAGGGGATGAAGAAAAAGAAATTTTACTAAATTATTGTTGTATGAACATGTCCTTCTATCATAAAGGTAATTATGAACGAACGCACTTTCATGAAACTAAAAACAAACATCAATTTTTCATTATTTCTGTGCGCACTTGGATGAATTTTTTATTTCTTTAAACTATTAAAAAAATGCCTTTTGTGAAAACGTTTTGAGATCTTACAAGGAGAGTGCACACCCTCCGGGAAACAAATTTTCGCGAGCATTGGAGAGTCGATATCTGGTACCTAAAAATGAAGCCCAGTCTGACAAATTCCATCTCATAGGCTCTTTTTCTTGAGATATGGGCAATCTCATCTCAAATATCCTCTATTTCGTTAAAAAAATGGTGTCTCTTGTATTGACTGTCACATTACAAGTATTTAAGATACGAAATCGAGAAAAAAAAATTATAAAAGTGGATAGTAAGAGCTAAAATTTAAGCTCCGATTCGTTAAAAAATATTGATTTTTCAGGAAAATATAAGCAATCAAAGGTAACGTAAGAAAAGGGTTAAAAATACAATCCATTTAATCACTCAAGATGAAGACAAATTTTTCGTGCGAAAAGTCGCATGAAGTAAAAATTCTCTTAAGCACCGCAGTTTCGGACCGTATTTTATACCACGAGAGCCGAATAATGATTAAAGTTATGATGTTAAGATTAGAGTGGTATAAAAATACTTATATATAATAAAGTTTTCCATTTAAATTATACCTCTCGAAAATATAGAAGATAATATTTACAGTATGAATGTAATCAAGGAAATACTTTATAATAATGTAATAAAAATAAGTTTAAAACACTTATTTTAAAGAAATATCTGAATCTGTCGATGGGGATAAGAGAGTGCGATACAGTTCATATGTTTAAAAAGATTAGCCAGTTCAAGCGCGCTGGGCGTGCTCTTTAGCGAGGATTTGAAATCAATTTTAAATTTTCGCTCTTTCGCAAAAAAATTGTGTATTTGTGGGAATTACGTAGATTGTAATAGAAACGTATACAATTTTGTAAGTGGATATTATGCAGCGATCAACAATAAACTATTATAGTTGATAACTAGAATCACGGAAATAAGATTTCTGAATTGATACCTTGTTTATTCAGTTTAATACAGGTATAGCTGAAGCCACATTAACCAAGGAGAAATTTATTTATATGAAAAGGCTAATAAGTTAGAAAATAGATAGTAAAACTGTCTAATTAATAGCACGATGAAACCCTTTTTCGAACATTATTTGCATATTCCCTAGATCAGTAATAGAAAAACTACTTCCTAATTTTATTTTATAGGAAAGATAACAAAATGTGAGGTAATGATTGCGCTGCATTTTGAAATGAATTGAAGAAATATAGTAGTTATACATTATTATTGAAAATATTGAAAATATAAATCAATCGAGATAAATTGTTTTTCTTTCATTTCAATATATTTGTAATAAGATTTTTCAAAAATTATAATTTTTACTTATTTGTCCAATAAAAGCATTTTCTGAAAAATTTGGTTTTATTTATTACCTAACATATTCATAAATGTAAAAGCAATAAATATAATAAATTAAACCGATTTAATAAACGAATTTCTTCTCTGCGTAACCGATTTAATAAACGATGTCTGCCGCGGTAGACAAATGCACAAGTTGATAGAGCTGACAAAGGTAGCTGTAGTGCGGAGGGCTGTAGCCACTCTTACCGTACTGAACGCGCTCGGCTAGACGATCATATGGGGCTCCGAGCGCCGCGAGGTCTTCCAAACAGTCGCAAGTGGCGAGCGGCCACTTTTCGGTAGGCTCCTGGATTAGTTGTAGTGGGGAGCGCTCTCCCCTACTCGTCTCGTGCTGAGCGCGCTCTGCCGCCCGACGGCATGTCGCTCGAAATGCCCTGTGCTCTCCCGGCCAGCCCCGCGAGTCTATTCGACTAGTACGCTGATCTCGTATACCTCGCCGCGGTGACAAACTCTGTCGGTACTTGTTTCGAGCTGGACGCGCTCTCTCGAAATATCCCATCCGGCATTAAACACAACGAGCTTGTTCTGTTCGGAGCGAGTGCTAAAACAGCGATGGTCTTCTATCTTTTTCGGCACTTTTGACAACAAGCTTTACGCGCTCAAAATTCAGAGCTGTCGTGTCACTAATTCTAATTTAACGAAGCAGTCTTGTATCATAAGTGCTTTTCCAGTCCTTAATTTTTTTCCGTGCATGCGTCGTGCCCCGGTTCTCTGTTCAACTCTTACGGCTTCTGTTATCGTCTCTACCAGGGTTTTGGGATTCGCGGCCCTTACTTGGTGTTGCAGATCCCCTTCAAGACCGTACAGAAACTGTTCGAGAGCTTCCGAGTCACCCCTGTTTTAGTAAGTTAGTTTCTCGAAATCTTGTAGGGATCTATCGGCAATGTAGGTATTCAGTAGTCGATTCAGCAAGATTTCTATGCGCTGTCCAATAACTTCCGACGCTTTCCCGTTTCTCTTGTTTGATAACCTTAAGTTCGGCGAGTAATCTGTCGGCGCCTCCAGCGTGCGTGTACCTCATTGTAATATCTTCGAGTATTTTTTCGACCGATGTAAACCGGTTCATACGGCACATATAACCATCCGCAGCTCGTCCGCAAAACTTGGAGGCTAACGCGCTCATCAACCAGCATTCTGCTGACGGGCCAAATTCGTTGAGTACATTGCGCACAACGCGGCAAAAGAATGCCACCAAGTTGGGATTGCCGTCGAACGGAGGAATCGTGTTCATAGCCTGTTGCAGTGAAAATGTCCACACAGCGTCTCTCGACCGGGAGACGCTCGGGTGTGGCGGTGGGAGGTCGATGGACTCGGGCAGTGGCTCGGCGAGGGGCTGACGCATCGGTATATAGCCTGCTCCGGAGCCTGGAAGCTGTGTTTTTAATTGCGACTCTATATTTGTTAATCCGCTAGCCCTTTTGGCGTCCGCGAGGAAATGATTGTAACCCGACAGTCTTCTCGCCTTAAATTCTGGTATTTGGTCAGGCGTACCCACTTCGGTATGTAGTCATTGGGTGCTTCTGTGGCTGTGTGCGGAGCACAGAGTAAGTCGTGATCCACGCTCGCGGCGTTGGGCGCTGCCGGGAGTCTCCCATTATTAAGTTCACTTTTCCCGGGCGACGCCCTCCCGGTGGAGTACGTCACCTGCAATAGTTCTCTTGACGGGTTCGGGGCTTTCGATTGCATTTTTGGTAATTTTTGTAATCTGGCCGCGAGTTCTTCTCTATATTTCGTAATAATTTGTACCTCGTCGATCCCCAGATCTCCGGCCCCCACAGATAAAACGTGATCGAGCTTCCGACTCGCGATTTCCAAAGCCTCGGGAGAGGATAGAGCTATTGCCATGTCGGCACAGACGAGAGCACCATTAATGTCGGCCTCCAGCTGATCCGTCGTTCGAAACCCGGGGGTACGAGGGCGTGCCCCTGAGCATCGCGTTACTTCTACGTCGGGATCGAATCCAGCGGCTTCATTTTGCCACGCGGAGTCAAGGCTATATTCTTCGTTATTCCTCATGTTTCGACGCGACAAGAGTTTCTTAAACATGATAGATTTAAAGTGTTCCGCGAACCAAAATCACTCAGTATTCTCGGCCCGTAATTTTACCTTCTTTTAACTCGCTCCTTATTGGTCACGTGATTCCCCACGAGAGACAGGGTGCAATAATTGGGTATTAAAAGTTTCACTTACCCTTGTAGGCAGACCACAATAAGGATGGTGGAGACGTGTAACATCCTTCCTTCCTGTCAAGCGTTGAGTGTCACGTATTCGGTTCGTACTTCGCGATTTTACTCAGATGTATTTCTAACGAACACCCCACACCTGGCACCAGAAAATTGTTACGTGTGAGCCTATCTCGGTACACGCACGTACGAAGGGTTCTGAGGTGTTCGTGTCGTTCCAAGCCGAGACTCGAAACGATGCAGTGAAATACAACTAGAGTTAAAGTATACTTGAGTTATTTATTAAAATACTTATAGGCGCGAGACAGATAATCCTAACACGCGTTCGCGATGCAACCGATCGACGTCCTCTCGTAAATTCGTTATCCGCTCGTCCTCGTCCCTCGTACCTCGCTTCCGTCCTCTCTCTGACCCCGCTTTCATTCTCTTTCTTTCTGTCTTCTGGATGCGCTTCCCTTGGTTTTTATATCTCTGTCTTGGGGATCGTAAGTGGAGAATCATTGCTCATCGGCTGTTCGTTTCTTCCCCCTAATTCGACGTCCAGATCTCGTGCCGGTGATTCAGTGCCTCGCGGATTCGCTGTTCTGCTGACTGGCATTGGTTGATGTCATGTACCTTCGACATTCGACGTCCTCTATCAACGCTCGGCATATTGCTGACCGGGAGTTTGTGTTGGGCTACGTGTCTTCGTTCTTCGAGAGTCTGTATGAGTTCATGGCCGCACGCGCTTTCTCTCTGGAAGCTACCACTCGTAACAGATTTAAACTTAACTCTATGATTTCAAAATTTAAAATTATGATTTAAGCTAAGTGGTATTTTAAGATAGGAGTATGAAAGGTAAGTAAAAACATTCAAAATTTGAAACTATGATTAAAGTCACACACACACACACACGCGCGCGCGCGCGCACATACATACACACACGCACGCACGCACGCACGAGAGAGAGAGAATTTATTTAAAAACAATATTTATTTCAAAACAATATTTATTTCAAAACAATATTTATTTAAATTTAAAAAATAAACAAATAATATAAAACTTACAATTGCTGCAACTGCTGCTACTGCTACTGCTATCCATACAACTTCTACACTACAGTACAACTTTTACACTACTATACACTTTTACAACAAACTTTTACACTACTATACATTATTTACAGAGTTTTTTATGTTTTTAGAAAAGATCCTGTTCATTCTGACAATGAACAGGATTTTCATTACAATCTGGGCTTAGCCAGAACCCGCACGCATCACAACGCCTCCACTGCCGGTTTCTTTGGCACCAGAATCGTTTAGCACAGCCGAAACAAAAATCGAAGTTCCGACGCGGCACATCAGCTAATTCTTGGCGCCGTTGTCGGCGTGCTGCCTGCTGTAGTTGCTCACGCAGCAACATTATTTCGTTGTCCCGCGCTCTCCTAAACACAGCGCCGAGGTTTCTGTGAAAGCGTCGCCGAACATTGATGGCGCGTCTTAGCGCCACTTCATTCATCTGCGCGGGGTATTCCGGCACATACTCCCGATCACCGTCACCATCAATATCACCCCCACCATCGTTATTGTTGTCGACCGTTTCCATGTCGGACCTTCCAAGAATTTCATTCAAATTCGAATCAAGAAATTCCACAATTTCTTGCTGTTGTTGTTGTTCCACTATTTCTCCGTGCTCGCTCGACATATCTGACTCGTAGCCAGATTCAACTTCATCTTCGAAGTCGTATTGCATAGCCTCTTCCTCCTCCGCGTCTTGCAGGAGGTCAGCAAGTGCGGCGTCCTCCGAAATTTGAATGCGCCTTTCCACTTCCATTTGGATGCGCTGTTCCTCTTCAACCTGGATGCGGCGCTCTTCTTCTTCACGCTGTTGTCGTAGTAGGATGTCCTGATTTTGGAGGAACACCTGCATGACCTCCTCAGGTATCAACTCGTCGATGGGGATGCCTTGAAACTCTTCAAGCGGCAATGGCGGTGGTGGTGGCAAATTAGCCATTTCGTCCATGATGAGAGAGAGAGGTGTTGCCTCAATAAAATGTTACAGCAGACTGGTGGACAGCAGGGTGCTCTAGCCATCGTTTTTTCAAAAGTTACCTAAAACTGATGATAAGCTACACTCTTATTACATTGAGAGTGTGTAGAAACTTGCAGAAAATTGGATTTTGCATTCATATTACACATGGTGGAGGAAGTAGGAATTATTTTTCAAGTAAATTCTAAAATCATACGATAATAAGAGATGGAACAAAGCCTCGGTTTACTCTTATTACGTCTGCCGAATACTCTAAAATTTTTTTCTCACGAAAACTTTCAATCTCAGCCGATACCAGAGACATTTGTCTACTATATTATCTAAATAATTTATAAATAATTTGAGAAAAGTTTATATAAGCACTGTTTCAGCGCTTGTACAGCATTTTACCGAGAAATATTCTAAATTATTATTTTATGTTCATTATTCTTTATTTATTATAAAATTATGCTGAGGAAGTGTTTATTTATTAATTATACATAAAAAGTTAATATTAATGCACAATTAAATCGGCCCAAGTTAGCAGAGAAACATCTGAGCGAGTAGGTTTATTAAAAAGCTACGAAAAATAGAATGATAGCCACTGCATTAGGACTATCCCACTAGCACGCATTAAGCTACACCTACTTTATGTGCATTGACTTGAAGTTTTTTCGTTGGTTGACTCTTATCATAAGTGCAACGAATGAGATGTCGTCGTTTCTATGCCAAACAGGCCGTCATAATGGCGAACTGACCAGCCGACGTAATGGTCTATTTATGACTACACACATGTGCCACGTTCTTAACTTATATGTTCCTGATACATGCTGCGAAAAAACTGCAATAAAAATTCATTTATTATGATTTCCAAGTACACAAACTCCCCTTTACATAAATCTCAAGGCAGCATGAGAAAATAGAGATAGTACACTGATCGGCGTATTGGTACGGTATTGGTCCGATTTACTACCGGAAATTACGGTCAGATCGATTCACGGTATTAGACTTTTATAAGATACCATATCTTCTTTTAAATGAAGATGTTTTGGAACCTTATTGCTTGATCGATTTTGTTATCGATACATTGATCAGTCTAATCGATGGTTATATTAGCTCGCGGTATTACACTTTTTTACTACCCACTTTACTCTCTAGCAGTTCCGCATATTTATAACTTTCATTAACCAGTTAATTTTGTTATTGATTCGGTATTAGTAAGGTATTGGTACGGATATCTTGGAAAGTTACATTCACATTAATTCGCGGTATTGTACGTTATTGTTAGGTGCAACATTCTCTTTTTATTGGTGGTATTTTGGAACTTCTCAGGCCGATCGATGTATTGATCAACCCAATCAATTTTCATATCAGTTCAGAGTAACATAGTTTTACTACACATCCATCTATTTACCGTATTTTATAACTTAGTCGTAGAAATTATTTTATGGAATTTTTTATAATTCTGAGTGTTTTAAAAAGATTTTTGGTGATTTTTCATTATAATATAATAAGCTGCGATTATGTTTTAGACTTTTTAAATTCAAAAGTCCTATTCCTCAAAATTTCGCTGCGTTGCTCTGCATTCTTTTATTCCGTCCCCACCGTAAAATCCGTAGTTTCATGCTCTTTGGTGTGTATATAAGCCGTCTTAAATGATATTTACACCACAGTTCAGTTTGTCTGCGCCCCAGAAACTATCAAAGATTAGTTGAACCAGTACGTTGTTACATACTTATAAATTTGGTTTGAGTGATCGTAGAAATACACTTCATCATCCAGACATACTTCTATCGCACATTAAAGTGAGTTCTTCTTAAAGTATTAAATACTACCACTCTCTCTTAAGTTGTTAATATTGTGACAAGGTGAATTTTAAAATGGAAAATAACTTGTTAGATGATACCTGATTTCAACATGGTCTTCGATGAAACTCGTACACATATGGCAATTTTAAATGTCATTGAACGAGTCGAAACTCTCGAAGCATATGACGAAGATCATTGGACCAATGAAAATTCATTATTCAATACTGTTCAATCAATAAATAGAGATATAAAAAATTTAGATGACTGAGAAAAAAGTAACAAATACATAAAACTTATTCTTGACTGTAATGTGCATCATACAAAAAAATTACTTAGAAAAAAAGATAATCTATGTAAACAATTAAATAAAATTACAAAACATTTATTATTATTAAATCAAAATTTTGAGCTGAAGTTTGATCAGCAACAGAATCAAATTAATGAATTAAAAAGTGAAATTGAAAAATTGAAGCTGAATAAAAACACATCAAAATAAATACCGTATTTTCTTGTTGTTCGGGACTGTATAGTGCCGCAAGTGTCCGCTAGATGGCAAGCACCAAATCGCTACCCGCAATGAAAAACATCACCCCGAGTGTATAAGTATAGGCACGCGACTTGCACTCGGGGGAGACATTAAAATATACAGTCTCCTCTACTTACTACTTTTACTTGCTTTGCTTACTTTGCTAATAATACGAGAAGCTCTCGTATTATTTGCCGTTACCCCTTGCCTACTTGCTCGAACGCATTGCGTTCATCTTCTATCTACAGTTTAACTTCGCCTTTCGAGGAGAGTTGACTGCAAAGACTTTTGGAATCTTAATTCTAAGTGTCTATCTTTTGTACCGAACTTATTCTTTGCAAGAAAAGCTGGATACATTGACTTTAGGAGTCAACCGACCCATTATTACATACAGCTTTTGCCTTACATACTTTACTGCTTTACTTATAATACGAGAAGCTCTCGTATTAGTTCTGTTTTCATTCGCTTACTTTACGCGAACATACATTATTACACGTTAGCCTGCATTAAATGCCTACACTTTATGTTTCCACTATATTTGCTTGCCTATAACTACTTCGTTTTATTTGCGAATAATACGAACTCTTACTTTTCTGCTTTCAACTTATTCTTTGCGAGAAAAGTTGGAAGCATAGATTCTTGGAGTCTAAATTGCTATTTTAAGCTTAGCTGATAATACGTGAGGCTCTCGTATTATTAGTTTGCCTATTGCATATACCTTGCGTATTGCTTGCCTATTTTACTCGAACACGCATAGCGTTCAAATCCCCTTTGCTTCAATTTTACTTTCGAGAGGTGCTTTATGCACATACTTTTCCCCTATACTTTTGCCTATACTTGTTGCGTACATTTGCCTACACTTGTCTTAGTTGCGACTAAGACATATTATTGCCTTTACTTTATTTATTACTTTGCCCTTATCGATTTTACCTATACTTTGCCTTATTGCCGATACTTTGCCTACATTTATTGCCTACAGTTACATTGCCTATACTTTGTTGTCTTATTTGCGAATAAGACACTTTATACTTTGCCTATTTTATTTGAACGCATTTTACGTTCACACCTTTTTCGGTAATCAACTTTTAATTGCGAGTAGAGTTGATTGCATAGACTCTTGAAGTCTAATTTTCCCGTTTATTTCTTCTCGTTGGCAAACTCTAACAATATAAATAACTCGTACACGTTCATTCGTGCACACTTGTAAACCTATGACCTCTTTATCAGTATTTTTAAATATATCTCATTATGATAATAAATACTTTTTAAAATTTTGTAAAATACTTGTCGTTTCTTATTTTAGGAATGATTTTTATATGGTTCATAATGTAAAAAACCGCTGCCAATTTATTGGCACGTAGCTTTCTCAAAATAATTTTTTGATTCCTTTTATTAAATTAAAATTCGAAAAATAAATTTTTCTGTCCTCCGGCCGGAAAGCGCCAACTTCCCAGCCGCTGCGCGAAACAAAGTTGCCGCTTTCCGGCGCCGTCAAGCAGAAAAATAGTATACAGACCTTGGTCAGCAAAAAAGAAAGCCTCAGATCACATGTAATTGTCGGTCGAGGCGAAGCCGAGGTTCATTTCTTATTTTTACTGCCTAGGTGTTTAATATACTATTTCACGAAAAAAATTGGAAAAATTTTATGGAAAATATTAACTTGTAATTTTTTCATGGCTATTCATTGAGGTTCCATTTGCAATTTATTTGTTTGTGATTTTAATTCTTATATGAATGGAAAACAATCTTCTTCAAGTTCTATTCTTCATTAAATTTTTCTTCTTCAAGTCCACTGTCAACGGCTTCTCGTCGTACATTGGTTCAAAATAAAAAAAATATTCTAAAGTTGTTCTTTGATTGTGTTTACCTCAAATATTTCTGAAATTTATGAACCAATCATTTTGCCAAAAGAACTCATCCGAGAACTATCAATAATATACCTCTACAATGAATTTTGAAGCGAATAAGACAATTTTACTCTTGTAATAGTTGAACATATAAAACTCATTTTTTTTCATTTTTCAATTTTTACGTTTTTGTTAATAACAAAAGAACCGTGATAGCTAGAGAATTAATTTTTTAGAAAATATAGGTAATTTAATTCTCTTCCGAATGCCACCCACCCCATTTAGATACATAGAGCCGTTCTCGAGAAATTACGATTTAAAAAAAATTGAAAAAAATGTTAACCTCAAATATCTCCGAAATTTATGGATCAATCCTTTTGCCCAAAGAACTCACTCGATTGGTATACAAAATCTACCCCTACAAAAAATTTCAAAGTGATTAAGCCAATTTTACTATAGTTATTGAACGACAAACAAAATAACTTTTTTTATAAATTATTTTTTTCTCAAAAAATAATGAATAAAAAAACCTAAAAATTTAGTAAGTTATAGTACTTAATATCCTTTATAACCAACAAAATATTCATGTTAATATCTTTTTTTAATTTCGAAATATAACCTATTTACAAAAAATTACATTTTCATCAATAACTTATGACGAAATATAGCTACCGACTTTTTTTTGCAAATTGTAGATAATTTTATCCTACATACAGAGAATTCATGATATATAAACAATATTGTTCTAAACATTAAAAAAATCGAAAATAAAAATTTTGAAAATTAAAAAATGGCTATAAAAAAAATTAAATTTTACAAAAATAGAATATTGACCCCAATTGTGGAAGCAAAATCTAAAAAAATGATCACTCTCCCGTTAAAATCGGTCGAGTAGATCATGAGATATCAGCGCGCGCACACACACACAAACACACACACACACACACACACACACACACACACACACACACACACACACACACACACACATCCATACGGACATTTTCTAAAAATAGTGTATTTCTATTCCAAATTTGCTAAATAACATTTCTAACACATTATCTCATAAACTTTTTTTTACTATCACAAAACTTCCTCTAGGAGGAAGCAAAAATACTTAAACTTTATAAATCATTATACCTATAATTAATTTAATGGTTTATTAACACTCATAACACCATACCCTCGCACTCACACGCACACACACACACACACACTCACACGCACACACCCACACGCACGCACGCACGCGCACACACACACACACACTTAATCTAGAAATGATTACATTCTCAAAGATTAGGAAGGGTTGTTAGAGTGCGAGTGTTTATGGATACTTTATATATAAAGGGGTACTTTAATTATCTGTCATTTTAATCTTGGATCCTACTAAAGCATGATAATACTGAAAAATGTTTACTCAGAATAGTAATCAAAACTCTAAGTTCCAATGTCGCCAAATACTATCCATACTGTATGGATTAAATAAATCGTACTGTAAGAAACCTACAGTTGGTCTAGAAAGCCATGTTATTGGCTGTGGTGATTTCAAACCTGTTGTTCGTCTAAGTGGTCAAAATATTGTGGGTATACCACTTACGCATACCGAGTGGATCTGCTTTTTTCCAGGATTGACGAATTCTTTGAATCGGAAGGAAACGAAATGGTTGATCAAAAAATATCTTGTGGTACCAGCTTTAGCATAAGGTTCATGATAAGTTTTTCTGATAAAGCTTTTGAGCTGATAGACGAAACACAAGAGAAAAATCATAGCGGTGATCCACCAACAAAGATATGCTTTCATCAAGATAGGTGTATAATAAAACAATCTATGATCAGCTCAAACACATCTCTAGAAACGTAGACAATAGGATTAAATATCTGTTAAATGCGTGCAAAGATATAAAATATGTATTTAATGAAATTTGTAGCTATACGAAAGAGAAATTACAAGAAAAAAATCAATTATCACAATATACACAGTTTACATTTTATGATATACATTCTATAACAAGCACATTTTATACCCATAATGTTAATAAGTTACATAAAATCTTGAAAAAAAATAATTTAACTATGTTAATAGATGATGCCTATATTTTGATGTATGAACTTGCATCTTTACAGTTGAAGGATATTGATCATGTTATGAACAAAAATATTAATCAATAAATGTATTAAAATATCAATCTTGTTTTTCCTTACCTTTGACACGTTAGGTATATCACCGTAATAAATTAATTATATTTGAATTAAAAATCTGTTTGTTTCTTAATTATCTCTATTTTAAAGTAATAAAGTTAGCATAAATAAATCTGTCGAAAGTGGTAGCGGCAGTGGCGAAAGGCTCAAGAGGTACATTAAATAGTTTGATATAACACATCAAGCTTTTCGATTCACATTAGGCTTATCGATTCACATTAAGCTTTTTGATACTCGTTGAGCACATTTATCACAAGTTTTGTAGCTACCAACTAGCTTGTTACTTCACTTACCTTATCACTTCAAATTAGCTTACCACTTCAAATTAGCTTGTCACTTCAAATTAGCTTGTCACTTCAAATTAGCTTGTCGGTTCATCAGCAATCTGATTTCTCAAAAAGCTTGTGACATGCGCGCGCCGCCGCCGCCGCCACAAACCTCGAGACTTATAAAAAATATTATCTCCTTTAACGAAACAGTTTTTG
Organism: Torymus aiolomorphi; assembly: GCA_036365515.1. NCBI lineage: Eukaryota > Metazoa > Arthropoda > Insecta > Hymenoptera > Torymidae > Torymus > Torymus aiolomorphi. Next base: position 226,880,076 of record CM070874.1, on the reverse strand, counting down.
TCATGGATCCACGGTGGAAACATCCTTGGACATCTATGGTTTGTGGTCCCACATCATGTGGGAAAACCGTGTTTGTTAAAAACTTTTTAAAACATATAGATAGTATGAGTAACGTACACTTTGACCGAATAATAGTTTACTATTTCGAATGGCAATCAACGTATAAAGAACTGAGTGATGATGTCGAATTTCACGAGGGTTTACCAAAAAATTCAGACTTTGTCGACGATCCTAGACCAAAATTGATAATTATAGACGACTTGATGAGGGAGTCTTCGGGTGGTGGTGGTGGTGGTGGCGTTATTGCCAATCTTTTTACCAAGGGTAGTCATCATAATAATTTAAGCGTAATATTCATCACACAAAACCTTTTCCATAAGGGCCAGCGTGAAATCTCGTTAAATTCTAATTATATAGTTATTTTCAAAAACCCTAGAGATAAATCTCAGATACAGTATCTAGCTCGCCAAGTGTGTCCTCAAAATCCACAATTTCTACAAGAGACTTATCTTGATGCAACTAAACAAACACACTCCTATTTATTACTTGACATACGCCAAGATACACCAGATAATTGTCGTTTTCGTAGTAATATATTTCCGTTTGATAAATATCACTATGTTTATGTTCCCAAGAAATCTATAAAAGGTAGCGAACTTGGGAATAATATACCAGTCATACGATTGTAATGGGTTCGAGTAGACGCAAGCGTCTTGGACAAAAAAATTTAAATACTTTAAAATCTCTGCTTCATTTCGATAAAAGTCAACGACGTGTTTTATTACGCGAAGCAAATAAAAAACTTGCTATTCTCATTTGCCAATGTGGCTTAAATATTTTACGTGGTAACGTGCCTTTGAACAAAAACTATAAAAATAAATTGAAAAAGTACGTTTTATTCTTAAGAAACTTAACTGATTCTTCGCAAAGTTTGAAAAATAAAAAAAAGTTGATTATCAAATACCAGACTTGTTTACCACTCATCTTGGTACCTGTGATAAAACTATGGAGCATGCAAGAAAAATGATTTTGATCCCTGAAGAAAGTATAAACAATTTACACCATCGTTTATCAGGTGAAAAATTGGTTACTATGCAAACACCGGGTACACCTTCGTCGCGACTAGACAAAGAAATGAGCGAAATTATAAATTCGACATCAATTCAAGATGATCGTGAAAAATATGCGATGTACCAACAAGCATTAGACCGTTTTATGTATTATAAATCAACTGATGGTGCAAAAAAGTTTCACGTGAGCGACGTAACCACCCCTGGAGATATCGATAAAGTAAGCAGAGTAAATAATAACGAAGATACCAATGAAGATAGCAGAAAAGTAGATGATAACATAATAAACAGTGTACCATCAACGCTTCGATTTAAAGCAAAACAGTTATTACTGCGATTGTCTGCTTCTGGTGATGTCACATGGGATGATCTTGGTAAGATTACCATAGATGGCAGTGTCGTCAAAGGTGGAAATATAGTAGATTTGATTAACGATGCTCTGAGAAATAGAAAACAGCCGTTGTCAAGTGGTTATAGGCAGTTTACCGAAGCGCTTCGCAGAGCAAATATACCACGAGAATTTATTGGTAACAATAAAATTTGGGAACTTGTTTCTTCACCACAACCTGATAGTGACGACGACGACGAAGAAACTCAACAATCTAATAGTGAAGAAACAAATGAAAAACCAGCCAATAGAGCAACACCAAGAAAGTTGAAAAAAAGATTACACCCCCAAGAAACACCTAGACACGTTACAAAAGTTCGTATTCTTCCATGGGATCGCCTAGAGTAAACATTGAAGAAGATTTGATCACACACCCAGAATCAAGTCTTGTAGATAATTTAATCAATTCTTTACCTTTTGAAATACATGCTCCAGGATACCATTTTTGTGGACCTCGTACACGTCTAAACGAGAGGTTAGAGAAAGGTGAGAAAGGTATCAACCCACTTGACGGTTATTGTCGTAAACATGATATAGCATATGCAAACAGTAGTGATCGTAGCAAAGCTGATTATTTGCTGGCTAAACGTGCCTTTGCACGTTTATTGTCTGAAACAGCTACAACTAACGAGAGAGGTGTGGCTTTAGTCACAACTTGTTGTATGATAAGTAAAATAACTTTTGACAAGTTTTCTTTGTACATTAAAAAAATAATTAGAAGAAACGTAAAAAAGAAACTAAAAAAGTTTAAGAATAAGATAAATGGAAAAAACGTTAAATAATTTTTTCTATCGACCACCGAAATCACTAGCCTATGCTGGTGCGTACAACCTTTTAAAAACAATTTGTAAAAAACACGATCGCAAAAAAATTATCAAATGGCTTGAAAGTCAGGATGCTTCTACTCTACATAAATCTGTACGCCGTCATTTTCCGCATAGGTCTTATGACGTTCGTAACTCTTTTGATGTGTGGGAAGGAGATCTCGCTGATCTACGATCATTAAAAATCTATAACAATGACAACACATATCTACTTGTGGTTATAGACGTTTTATCAAAATTTGCATGGGTTGAACCTGTTCGTAACAAAACATCGAAAAGTTTCGTTACAGCATTTGAACGTATTTTAACACGTTGTAAAAGACAACACCCCATGCTCTTTCAAACTGATAAAGGTAAAGAATTTCTCGGCAAAGAGATGCAACGAGTTTTGAAAAAGAACAGTATAAACTATTGTGTAGTTAGAAATCCTGATATTAAAGCAGCTGTGGTTGAAAGGTTTAACAGAGCATTGAAGGGTCGATTATGGCGATATTTTACTCATACAAATACGTACAGATATATTGATATTTTACAAAAAATTGTTGATGCTTACAATAATTCTTGGCATTCTGGTACTAAAATTACTCCTGCTAAAGTTAATTTGTACAATGCCGTAAAAGCATACCAAAACCTAATCCAACGATACAACACGACCCGTATTCGATACCCTAAATATAAGGTGGGTGACTTAGTACGTGTCAGTCGCGCCAAACTAGTGTTCAAGAAAGCATATGAAAGCGGATGGGCTTTGGAATTATTCCGAATTATACATATATCTACTAAACGCCAACCGCCTGTTTATACTTTGGAAGATATTGACGGTGAACCAATCGAAGGTTTTTTCTACGAAGAAGAACTTTCTAGAGTACAAAAAGATTTGAATACAGAATCATTTCAAATAGATAAGATTCTTATAACTGAAGGTAAAGGGAAAAACAAAAAATATTTTGTAACTTGGAAAGGTTATCCCGATAAATTTAATTCCTGGGTTTCAGCAAACAATTTAAAAAAGATATAATGAGAGAACAATTTTACATAGTATTATCTAATAACAACAGCATGTATGTGTTTCTTGAAAATAAAACAACACATTTTACCTCACAGCTACCTCAAAATATTTATTTACACGGTGAGTGGTCTGTAGCTCTATGTGAGATTCAGATACCCCACACATTTCAACATATTTCGCTCGATAACTATGACGGTATGGTCTGTGTAGAAACAACTGAGTCGTTTTCATCAAATGATGTGAGACACGAATCAATAGAAAATGATGTTATTGCACACTTATCTCCAGGAATTTACACAGATATGGAAAATCTTTTACAAGAAATAAATAATTTACCTAACATAAAAAATCACTTACAATTCAAAGCACAACGTGGAGGATTTATAGAAATTGAACGAACTTGCCAGGATACTTGTGACACGAGTTTTCATAGTTTAATTTTGTCTGAAAAGCTCTTGAGAATTATTTGCTTTGAAAATCATAATCTTGAAAAAATTAGAGATACAGTTACCGGTCAAAGACCTGCCGATCTTATTAGCGGTTTACCATCAATAATAAGAGTGTATAGTGATATTTGTGAACCTTACATTACAGGTGATGTACACACACCTCTTTTACGCATAGTTTCTCTTAATATGAACGAGTATAAATATGGTAGCATTGAGATTAAAAACTTTATCACGCCAATGTATATTCCATTGTTATCTACGTCATTTCAATCGATCACAATAGATATAAAGGACCAAGATGGAAACCCTATAGCATTCGATTACGGTACGTTGACAGTAACACTTCATTTTAAGAGAACAGCATAAGATGGGTTATTTTGAAACAATTTATGATAACCAAAGTGCCCACGATCCATTCAATAATTATATTACAATAGATACATCAAAAAGGAAAAGGTGTCGGAAGCTTTTTAAAAGGTGTCTATCGTAGTGTTTTACCGTTTGTAAAAAAAGGTGGTAAGGCTCTAGGAAAAACTGTTGGTAAAGAGGCTTTACGAGCAGGTGTAAATATTTTAGATGACATTACACATGAAAAACCTTTTAAAGAATCTTTTCGCAATAATATTCGAGAATCAGGAAAGAATCTCAAAAGAAAAGCCGAAGAAAAATTGGATAATCTGATAAGTGGCTCAGGATATAAAACTAAGCGTCGGGCCCAGGAACAACAGTTGACTAAGAACTCTGATGCCGTTAACACCAAAAGTAGAAAACGTTCCAAAGTTAAACCAAATAAAAAATTTGGTATTAAAAAAAAACACTGTAAAAATAAAAGGAAAACTTTGAAAGAAAAACGTACTGCACGAGATATTTTTGAAGATTAATGGCTTTTCTGCATAGTGGTTCATGTGCATGTCTTAAATCTGAAGTGAATTTATTTAGTGTATCCCCTACTCGAACAACGATTGAAAATTCAAATTATGTTCAATATAAGCCAATATCTTCGCTAACTGAAGGGTCGCCAATAGAGTTTTCTATACCGGGAACTAGTGAATATATCGACCTTGCACATACTCTGCTTAGTGTTCGTGTAACTATCGCACAAACAGTAACACCTCCTGAAACCATAGATAAAAATACCTTAAAAAATGTTGGTCCTGTAAATAATTTTATGCACTCGATATTTAATCAAGTTGATGTGTTTTTTAATCAAAAATCTGTTTCCCCGCCCAATAACGCCTACGCTTATCGATCATTCATTGAAACTTTATTAAACTATGGGTTTGCAGCTAAAAAATCTCATCTCACCAGTGCACTATGGTACACCGACACTCCTGGAAAAATGGATGCTACAGATGACGAAAACGAGGGTCTTACAAACCGCCGAATCCTTATGGGCGATGAGAAAAACATAGATATGATTGGGTATTTACATTGTGATGTTTTCAATCAAGACATATTATTAATTAATGGTGTCGAAGTACGTGTGCGGCTCGTACGATCACGAGATAGTTTTTGTCTTATGGACCCGACAGGACTCTACACCGCTCGAATCACCGAAGCTGCTCTCTTTGTACGTCGTGTCAGACTTAGTCCAAGTATTATATTGGCTCACGAAAAAGCACTTTCGAAAACAACAGCTAAATATCCCCTCACACGTGTAGAAGTAAAAGCTATTACAATGCATAGTGGTATTCATGGAGAAACATTGGATAATGTCATTTTAGGTCAATTACCAAAAAGAATTATTGTTGGCTTTGTAGAAAATAAAGCTTTTAACGGTGATAAGGGTCTCAATCCATTTAATTTTAAAAATTTCAATATAAATTATTTGTGTCTCTACATTGATGGTGTACAAGTACCGTCTAAACCATTACAACCTGATTTTAAAACGAATAATATGTCAGTCGTTGATTGGACGTTGATTTGTTCAAAACTATGAAAATGGATATCGTCGTAGATATACAGTGTGTCAAAGATTATAAAAACCGTCCGGTACCAAAAGAAGTGGCAGTTCTTTCATTAAATCAAAATTTCACAGGACATTGGCTTGTTTCTCCGAATAGACAAATAACTGCACTATGTCAAGAGGCTAGAAAAGAAAACGATTGGTTATCACGAAACCGTCACGGCTTGGACTGGCTTGATCAAGGTGTTTCCGAAAAAGTCTTGTTCAAAAACCTAGAAGAAATTTGCAAGAGAGCAAACAATATTTATGTTCGTGGTGGCATGAAAGTGGCGATTTTGCGAAAAATCACTACACGACACATTATAAATTTAGAGTTTGAGGAAGATTGTCCACCATTTCACAAACTTACAGCATCTGGTAATTACTGCATGCAACATTCTTTAAAATATGATTTTACAAAGTTTAGTTGTGCTTTGAATAACGTCTCTAAGTTAAAAACGTGGTTGAAAACACGTGGTAAAACTGAAGCTGTTGGTGAAGAGTTTATCTTTGAACCACCTATTAACCTCTGTGATGAACAATATACAAATTTAACGGATTTTATCTCGAATTCCTACTCACGCTGTGGGGGTCTTTGCGGCAGATCAAATTCGTCTGGTCTGGACGAGACCAACAGCTTTTATTTTCAACACCCAAAGGCACGGTAAACCTGGCTTGCATTGGGTAGCAATTTACGTCAATAAAAACGGTGATGCCTGGTACTTTGATAGTTTTGGTGTACCTCCTTACATACCCGATCATATAAGCCGTTTTCGGAGAAATGTTAGAAAATTTCGATGGAATTCACGACAACTACAAAGTGAAACTTCAGATACATGTAGCTATTTTTGTCTCATGTTTTTACATTACATGTCTGTAGGCCTTGGAATTGGACATTTTCTCGAAAACTTTTCTTGTAACTTACACAAAAATGATCAAATTGTTAGAAATTATGTTTCAAAATTGTATAGGGGCACATTTCCCCACTACCATTACCAACCCCTCCACTACTAACACATCCCGCTACTATCCTACCCTTCCAATAGAAAACCCCTCCACCATCCGAATGAATATTATAAAAAAGAGCGTCTACCACAACCTATTCATTAGTTCACACGATCACTCCTGCTGAAAATAATACACAAGAATGGCTGGTCAAGGCAAGCGTAAATACAAAGGCAATGGCAGGTCAAGAAAGTGTTTCCAAATATCATTGTCGTCATCAACTGTTGCCAATGGTGTACGGACTAAACAAATCTTATACTAAGAAAATTACAATTGGTCTAGAAAATAAGGAAATTGGTGGTGAATTTCTACCTATCATCTGTCTTAGTGGTGACGACTTTGTTGGTATACCATTTACTGTGTCCGACTGGCGTTTATTTGAAGAAATTTTTCCAGTTATTGATAAGTTCTTTGAAACTGAAGATGGTGATATGCTGAATAAAAAGATGCCCTTTAGCCGTTTTAGCATAAGGCTTATTATGATTTATGGCGACAAGGCAATTGAACTTGTAGAAGAAGAAGATTAACAGAAGTCAGGTGATCAAACACCAAAGAAACAGTACCGACGTAGTTTAGTATTTAAAAAAGTTTCTTTTGATAGATTAAAAATATTAAAACATTGTATACGTGTGAGAGTGAGATTTTTATTAGATGTAACATGTAACATAGAATATATTATTAATACACTTTGTCATTATTTCAAAGAAAAATTGCAAGAATCGCAATCATCACAATATACACATTTTTCTAAGGATGATTTATTAACTTATGCGGAAAAATTCGGCATACCTGATTCTGATAAAGTTTATGATGAAATAATGATTAAAAAAAATGATATACCGATATCAATACCCATTCATGATGTTATGTCTTTAATATATGAGCTTGTATCATTACATTTAGTAAATATTATATTTTTAATGAATAAAAAGATTTAAATTTATCAAACTTGTTTTTACTTACCTTTTATACTCCTATCCTAAAATACCACCTAGTTTTCTTGCAGATAAAGTTTAATATTATAGAGTTAAATTGTAAAGTTAAATTTTAAATCATAGAGTTCAATATTATATAAATTTTAAAAGTTCAAGATATATTTTAAATTTTGAAATGATAGAGTTAAGTTTAAATCATAATTTTAAATTTTGAAATCATAGAGTTAAGTTTAAATCGTAATTTTGAATTTTGAATATTGTGGCAGCATGGGGCAGACACAACAAACCCCCACCACCACACCCTGGTGGGAGGGGGAGGGGATGTATAATACCCCCTCCACCAGGGTGTGGTGGTGGGGGTTTGTTGTGTCTGCCCCATGGTGCCACAATAACTACTTATAACTACTGGAAGAACTACTGGCAAAACAGTTGACCGACTACTCCTTGACAGTAGCATTTTTGGAACTACAGCCAAACCATACTCAAGTGACGAGTCCAGTTGAACTATGGGAAAAGTACTGCTGCTCCCTGTTTAACAGTTGGAAAACCACTGAAATCTTCTAAGTACTTTTTAGCAACCTTATAACTAATGTTTAACTATAGAATAACAATTACAAACTTCGAATTATTTTATAACAACAGTAGAACTACTGCTTAATTACAGAAAAACCACTTCAAATTTGTCCATATTTTGTAACAACAGTAGAACTACTGTTTGACCATAGAGAAACTACTCGAAACTTATCCATATTTTTGACAGTATAACTACTGTGTAACTGCAGAAAAACTACTTAAATTTTTCCGTATTTTTGAACAACATTAGAACTACTGTTCAACCATATGATAACTATTATATAATTTCCCCTATTTTAATAATAGTATAACTACTGTGAAACTACAGCAAAACTACTTCAAAATTTTCCGTATTTTTTAACAACAGTAGAACTACTGTTTGACCATAGTAAAGTATTCCATATTTCTTCATATTAACAACAGTATAACTACTGTGCAACTACAGAAAAACTACTTCAAAATTTTCCATATTTTTTAACAACAGTAGAACTATTGTTTGACCATAGTAAAGTATTCCATATTTCGTCATATTAACAACAGTATAGCTACTGTTTAACTACAAAAAAACTACTTCGAAATTATTCGTATTTTTTAACAATAGTAGAACTACTGTTTGATCATAGTAAAGTATTCAAAACTTTCCCATATTAACAACAGTATAACTACTGTGTAACTACAGAAAAACTACTTATAATTTTCCGTATTTTTTATAACAATAGAACTACTGTTCAACCATAGAAAAACTATTATATAATTTGCCGTATTTTAATAACAGTATAACTACTGTTTAACTACAGAAAAACCACTTCAAAATTTCCCGTATTTTTAACAACATTAGAACTACTGCTCAACCATAGATAAACTATTAAATAATTTGCCCTATTTTAATAACAGTATAACTACTGTGGAACTACAGAAAAACTACTTCAAAATTTTCCGTATTTTTTAACAACAGTAGAACTACTGTTTGACCATAGATAAGTACTCCAAATTTTTCCTAATTTCAATAATAGTATAACTACTGTTTAACTACAGAAAAACCACTTCTAAATTTTCTCGTATTTTTTAAGAACAGTAGAACTACTGCTTAACCATAGAAAAACGACTACAAACTGTCCCCTATTTTAACAACAGTATAACTGCTGTTTAACTACAGAAATATCACTTCTAAATTTCACGCAATAAATTCATGATAACATGTTTTCTTTTTCAACTGATAAGAATTTTTCTATCCGTCTTACAGTCTTACACATTAAATTAAAATAATTAATATTTATGGCAGTCAGATTGCCCTTGTTTACCATCACCCCCGCAGAATCTGAAATAAAAACTTAATTAAAACCTGTAAAAAACTTTGTTAGCAAAGGACGATCTGACTGCCCACCACCACCACATTTTCCAACGTTTCGAGCCCGCTCCGGCTTCTCCTCAGGGACTGAAATGAAACCCGCGATACACCTCCTTATATACCCCCATACCACCTTCTTTTTTCTTACCCCCACCACCATCCACATTACCCTCTCCAACTTCCATTCTTACTTAAATTAATAAAGAATGATAAATGTTATCTAATTTACTTGACTTTATCATTAAATTTACATTATTCTGATTTCTTAGAATGTGAATACTTTCAAGGCTTTCCCTCTTATATTTATTCTTAATCCCTTGTTCCAAAATATCCACACTCCCAAAATCGAAAGAATGCAAACTATTTAAACAATGTTCTTTCGACCCGATGTACAACTTGAGCTGCGTAAACTATATTGATGTTCATATATTCTCTTTTTCAAATATCTACCCGTTTGACCAATATAACAACCATTACAATCCCTACAATTAATTTTATAAACTACTCCCGATTTTAAACATTTATCATCCTTGTCTTTACAATTACTAAATAACCTTTCTAAATTATTATCGTTTCTAAAGAAAACTTGAATATTATGTTTACTAAAAACCCTTCTAATCCTTTCCGACAAACCTCTAACATATGGTAAACTAAAATATGCGTTCTTTCCATTTCTATTCCTTGTTTGATTATCTACCCGCTGCTTCAATCCACCATTATAAATTTCCCACACTCTCTCATCAATCATTTTGTTAATAAATTTTACCAGATAACTATTCTTAATAAATGTTTCTCTAACTAAATTTAAATTCTTTTTCCTAAAATCTTTATGTGACAATTTAATCGCTCTGTCAATGACACCTTTGATCGCACCTGTCTTGTTTCCGAATTGGTGGTGAGAATCAAAATTTAAAAATCTACCTGACCATGTAGGTTTTCTATACCAATCTAATTTCCCTCTATGATTATTAACTCTAATGACTCTAATGACGAAAGGATTAGAAGGGTTTTTAGTAAACATAATATTCAAGTTTTCTTTAGAAACGATAATAATTTAGAAAGGTTATTTAGTAATTGTAAAGACAAGGATGATAAATGTTTAAAATCGGGAGTAGTTTATAAAATTAATTGTAGGGATTGTAATGGTTGTTATATTGGTCAAACGGGTAGATATTTGAAAAAGAGAATATATGAACATCAATATAGTTTACGCAGCTCAAGTTGTACATCGGGTCGAAAGAACATTGTTTAAATAGTTTGCATTCTTTCGATTTTGGGAGTGTGGATATTTTGGAACAAGGGATTAAGAATAAATATAAGAGGGAAAGCCTTGAAAGTATTCACATTCTAAGAAATCAGAATAATGTAAATTTAATGATAAAGTCAAGTAAATTAGATAACATTTATCATTCTTTATTAATTTAAGTAAGAATGGAAAGTTGGAGAGGGGAATGTGGGTGGTGGTGGGGGTAAGAAAAAAGAAGGTGGTATGGGGGTATATAAGGAGGTGTATCGCGGGTTTCATTTCAGTCCCTGAGGAGGAGCCGGAGCGGGCTCGAAACGTTGGACAATGTGGTGGTGGTGGACAGTCAGATCGTCCTTTGCTAACAAAGTTTTTTACAGGTTTTAATTAAGTTTTTATTGCAGATTCTGCGGGGGTGATTATAAACAAGGGCAATCTGACTGCCATAAATATTAATTATTTTAATTTAATTTGTAAGACTGTAAGACCGATAGAAAAATTCTTATCAGTTGATAGTAAATTGCAGTCGACATAAGTAATATTTTTAACGATGTTTTTTTTTTTCATATATTTGTTTATAACAATTATAAACAATAAAGGATTGACAATAAATCCTATTCGAATTAAATTGTAAGGCTTTTACTACCTGAAAAAGGAAAAAATTTCAGAATTTTGTAAAGAATATAAAAAAAAAATGATAAAAAAACAAATAGAAAACAGGGTGCCAATATATCGGCTCCTATGACTGAAACGGTTAACTAAAGATAAACCACTTCTAAATTTGTGTTTGTTGGTATATAGATTATATCTTAAAAAAATATAAAGAGGTATGTAAATTAAATTTTTTTATTGTATAGCTTTTATAGATTTCATAGTTAAAAAAAAATTTGTAATAATTATTATGCATAGATTATAGCATAGTTTTAAACATTTTGACGTTCATTACTGTGAAGTAAGGATTGTTACAACTCAAAATTCCCTATAAATTTAAAGTGTCCAAGACTAGGAACACTTTTTGTGAAAAACCAACTTCTTAATTATTTAAAGTAACTTCTTATTGGCCTCTATGGCCAAAATGCTATGGATAAAAGCACTGCACAACTGTATAAATATACAAAAAAAAAAAACTCCAAACAGTATCTTTTTTCATAATTTATTGTGAAAGAACACAGTTTAACTTTTGTAACATCTATTTTTTTTATTTATTTTTGTATTTTCTTGCGCAGTTGTTAAGTTTGTCTCGAACAGCTGATTTAAAAGCGCTTTTGTTGTCCACTGAAAACGTTCCCGGGACTCGGGATAAGACATAATCTGAAAACAAATTTTTTTCTTAACTAAAAAACTGGCCAACTTTAATATCTATTAAATACTCATAAATAAGCTAATATAAATCTGCGTAAAAACTTAATAGCAAAATTCAAATTCATTCTAATAGCAAAATTCAAACGCGCTTTGCGCGTACTATATGCTGTGCTGTTCTGCTATATACGCGTACTATATTTTTTTCGAGGTTATGAACACTATTTTTCACTATGATTTAATTTTAATTAGTTTAAATGATAAGATAATTAGATACATTTTTTAAGCAAAAAAATCAAATTTTTTTATTCTATTTTAATTTTAATTAGTTTAAATGATAAAATAATTAGATACATTTTTTAAGCAAAAAAAAAAAATCGAATGTTTTTATTCTATTTTAATTATTTAGTAGTTCTATAAATAATTGAGTTTCAAAATTCAAATCTAGCACATTTTCAATCTAAAAAAACAAATATTCGGGCTTTTTTTAAATAACTAATCACATCGGGTCTTTAAATGAACTACTTCCGGCCATCATTCTTTAAAGAGAGGATTATTCTCTCTATTAAATGTTGAATATGATCGAAAAAAATGTGTCATCAATGGATAGAAATGGCCAAGAAAAGTATTTAGTTTTTAACAATTATTGGCGAAAGTAGCTATTTATTAGGTAAATAATGGAATAGATTTCCACCACGGCTGACGTGACCCAGATAGGTAAACGTGCGCAAAGGCGCGTATGCGTAAAAATTTCAAAAAGATTTATAAAAGAGCAAATTACATTAAGAAACAAAATGAGACCTTGAAAATTTAAATCGGTTAAGAAACAAAAAAGATGTTTTATCAATAATTGTGTATAGTGCTGTTTCTAAAATATCGACATTTAGTTAAAAAAGCTATCTTAGTCATGTAAAATACACTTTATTTACAATACATTGACTATTTCTATCATTTTAAATAAATAAATCACATTTCAACTATGATTTTTTAAATTTTTGGTACCCTCTTCATTTAGCACTGCTTTGACTAGGGATTCATGGAAGACTCACCTTAAGGGACCCAGAATACGATGGCAAAATCGTGAACTGTTGGAGTAAACCTATGGTAAAGTATATCTATATATATATATATATAATTATCACTTAACCCCTTTATGGAGCCCATCCCTGTATATCAGTACCTACGCCCAGAGTTCCCGTATACAAGTGACTAAAGAAATAATCCCTCTCTGGGTATAGAAACTCTAGATCGGGCTCCATAAACGCCGTATAAGAATATTTTATGAGACCCGTGCTCCATAAAAGAAAACGGGCTCCATAAATATGCTCATGTGTATAAAAGGGCTCCATAAATCTGGTAAAACAAATGTGTGTGTGTGTGTGTGTGTGTGTGTGTGTGTGTGTGTGTGTGTGTGTGTGTGTGTGTGTGTGTGTGTATATATATATATATATTGTAACGCTCGTTTTTGAGCATTATAATTAGTGACAGAAAAATACGGAAAACCCCAGCTGTGGCTGTAAGGGCTTCTTTCTGGCTAACCATCCAGAATAGATAAACCTAACTCAAGAAAATGAATGCTTGACAGAAGAGGGCCCAAGCAACCCATGCGAAACCCTAACTAACACTGTTACCTGTAAAGTCTACTATTGTAGCGAAGACAGCACCCTTGTAGAGGAGCATTGCGAGCTCCTCGTGCTGAAACCATGCCCTGCTCCTGATGAAGGTGACAATGTTCCTGCCATCCCTTATGCTGGTACGTGCTGTTGCGGTGTAGGTGAGCTGTACTCACTGCGCACTGGTATCTTGACATGTGTGGAGGCGGCTGCTGATGTGAACCTGAAAGAAGGAAAATAGAATTAGTTTTATAAAGAAAAGGACACTTTCGAAACGACACATGCGATAGAAAAGAGAAACAGGATACAAAATACATTAGATGCCAGGAGTATGTGGCGCAGGAGCGCTACTGGCTCCGTTGTCGACTCTGTGTATGTACTTCTGCTGCTCACACCTGTGAATAGGTAAAGATGAGGAAGTAGGTGCATCAGAAACAATAAGGAGGAACAATATCTACCTTCTTTTCCATTAAGAAATGCCTCTGGATGTTCACACACTAGAAGAAGGCGGAACTGCATGGAAGCAACGGACTTCTCTGGGTGAACAGCTGCACCTGGAGAGAATGTGCTCCACATCAGCCCTGCCGTTCGTCTACTTGTGACCTGCAAAAACACAAGACTGAAGATTGGTAGAAGATCAGAAGGTAACAAGAGTAAATCACTGATCCTACCTAGATGCATTGATACTCTGTATCTGAGGGAGCAGATGAATCTAACCTCCTCCGGTGTCGTGTTGTGTACCTACCGCCACGGAGAGTACAGCCGCTGGAGGCTCCGCACACCTTGTGAGAGCTTCATTCGTCTCGCCATCCTTGACGCACGCTTCGTCAACACCAAGTTGTCGTCGTCGCCGCCGTCGTGCAGAACGCCGGAGCAGGCGCGCACGTATACACTAGGCCGCGCGCTGCCGTCACATGCGTCATGGGTGAGCGAGAGAGAAAGAGAGAGCCTAGTACCCGGACAAGAACGAGTGGTGGCGCTCGCTCGCGGGGGCTTGAGGGCTCGTTCGGTCGTCGGAGTGCGCGGCTCGGCCACTTCATTGTGGACCGTAGCACGCGCTAGCAATTTGCTTTTGCTCCAGTCCGTTGTACCTCGTAGCTGTTTAATAGTGAATTCGCGGGGAGTCGCCTGCGCCATAAGTTCTGCCGTCGGTGACGGTGTGTGCCGGCGCCGAAGCCTTGCAGTCTCATCCAGACCACACCGCATCTGCTCACGGGGACAGCCCAGCTCAGCCCTGCCTAGCCGTACTGCCGGAGCCGTGCCTGCTCCGCGCCGAGAGCCCCGACGCCGCTGCCCAGCCAGACAGCCCCTACTGCCGTCCCGTCGTCGTTTTCGCCACTCGTCCCAGCCTCGAGCTGGTAAGTTGTCTAGACCGCGGCCACGTTGTTTTCGTCTCTCTCTCGCGTCGCGCGCATCGACTCTAGGCATCACCTAGAACCGGGTAAATTCATAGTTTTCTCGGGTCTTCCGCGTACTATCGAAACGTGCCGAAACTTCTGTAAAGCACTCGCGTGCTCGCGCTTGAATTTGCGTCTCGCCCTACCGAAACCGGTTAGTCGTCGCATCGTGTTACATACATACCGAAACCTAGGATTAGTTAGATTGCTGGGAATGACCCAGCTGGCGCTCAACATTTCGATTAATTATACCTCGCGAATTTTGATGTTCTGTTCTATTTTTACGTAATAAATATCCGAGTTTACTGTTACTTGCGGTGATTGATGATTTAACGACCTTTACTTATTCATCTCCTTTCGTTTATCACTCATTGAAAATACGAACTCATATTTGCATGGTTAATTTAATATTGACATTCATCATCGTTGGAGAGATTTCTTCGTGATGCTGTACCATGGATAAATCGTAAGTAGACCGTTACAAATGGCACCCAGAACGTGGGGCCTCGCTGATCGCGAGTGAAAAAAAAAAAATTGTCATTCGACGGTATCGGCACGTGAGAGAGAGAAACGCGGTAGATAGCCATTTTCGCCTCTGCAAACCGACGCTATCGGCTTAGTCAGCCATCTTTAAATTTTGCATGACGTAGCAAGAAGACGACGCAATAGTCGTCCCTAGTAGAATTGAATTCGTGTTCATGCTTTAGAAAAATCGCGAGTGTGTGAAATTTGAAAGTGTTTTTGTGAAAATTTTGGTAGTGATAAATTTGACATTTTCTCTTCGCTGCATAGTGAGTTAACGAATTTTGTCGAAACACGTTTGATGAATTGATTTTATCGCAGAAGTCTTGTAAATTAATAGAAGATTTTTGCGAAGAATCAAACTAATTTCGAAACGATTTTTTTTTTTTTTTTAAATAAATAGAAAAATTAAGATTTTATTTAAGTGAATAAGTAAATAATATCGAAACGTCTAGCGGAGAGAAATTCGTCAAATAAAGATTTGTTGTAGTAATTAGTCAACGAATGGAAAATTTTGCAAAATTCAAAACTTTTAGATGGCACGCTCTCGCGATTTCAATACCGAAACATGCTAGTTCAAGGGCATAGTGCGCAGCGCATTTTGCACGAACAATAGTATTATTACTTTCTAAATATTTCTCTACACAATTTCAATTTAATTATTTATCTGAATTATTATTTACAATATTATTTAACATATTTTTTTTTTATATTTTATATATCCGTTTTTACTCATATTTGCTTGCTAATTTTTCACATATGCTTCTCATTAACAACCCGACAAACGCACCTTCACTCTATCGAAACACCTATTTATGCGCTTGGGGGAAAAATTTTCTCATTTATGCGGTACCTATGGCTTTTAATTACTGGCACCATAGTTGAAACAGAAAATTGTTTTTGTTGTTGTTGGTTGAAACAACGTGGCAACTAAGGGGAGTTTATGCACAATAGGGGATTTATTTCTTTCAATAAAAATAAATCATATATATTAAAGTCGAATATAGAATAAACTAAAATAGTCTCATATAGTGGTCGAAAATAATTAGTCGATTTTCGAGACATACACGAGTAATACGTGTATACGAAACTTGGTTTGTTTACATTTCGCGAGCCCGCTGTGCGCGAGACACGTTCTCATGCACAGCTATTATAGTACATAGCTACCGGGAAGAATTATTTGAAATATCATCACGCTTAAATACACAGTTTTAAAATTCTATTTCGGTCGAATAACATATCGTGAATATTATTATTTTTAAATAGTAAGTTAAAAATTGGTCTCTTCGGAATAAGAGATTTTATAAATTATCATTCTGGAATATTATATTTAATTATTGTCTTTTTTTAGATGTTCGGGACTGTATAGTGCCGCAAGTGTCCGCTAGATGGCAAGCGCCAAATCGCTACCCGCAATGAAAAACATCACCCCGAGTGTATAAGTATAGGCACGCGATTTGCACTCGGGGGAGACATTAAAACATACAGTCTCCTCTACTTACCAATATTACCCATACCCCTCTAACCGCTATATACAGACATTGCCTATACTTTTGCCTATACTTGTTGCGTACATTTGCCTACCCTTGTCTTAGTTGCGACTAAGACATATTATTGCCTTTACTTACATATTTATTAGGTGCTTTATGCACATGCCTTGTTATTTTTTCCCTATACTTTTGCCTATACTTGTTGCGTACATTTGCCTACACTTGTCTTAGTTGCGACTAAGACATATTATTGCCTTTACTTTATTTATTAGAACGTGCTTTCACGTTCAACCTTTCTTTCTGCTCCATCTCTACTCTCGAGTGCGTTGGAACAGAGACTCCAAGAGTCACACTTATTCATTTCTTCTCGTTGACAAACTCTAACAATAAATAACTCGTACACGTTCATTCGTGCACATTAGAACTATTTGCAAGGTTATCGCTTTTAAAGTGATATTAAAAATAGTGACTTTTAAATAAACAATTTCGATATTACTGCAATAACTTTTTGAAAAAAAATTTTATAGTTATTATTTTTTTTTTGCGTTAAATAATATTTGTAGCAGGTTGTTATTCTTTAATTGTATCTTTCGGAAATTTTAGATTCGAATATTATCGAAAACGGTATTTAAGCGGCGATTATTTCTAGGTAGAAGATTGGAACTATAGTTGACATTGAATATCTTATTTAAATTTGGTATTACTATTAACGTGTTGTCTACAATATCTTTGCGTGTAGTTAAGAGGGGCTGCTTTAAACCAGATTGTGGAAGCAAATCACTATTTAAAATAAACTGGCAGAATACACCTTTTAGGAATCAAGCCAGAAATTTTGAATGGCAATTTGCTTGATTAGGGGAACATTGTCAGTGTTAGCTAGTAACCGCTGATCCACTCTATACTACGGGACATAGTAAAAGTTATCCCTTCGACGGTCTAAACGAAGCTCCCTAGCATTTTCTCACTTAATAACTTAGTTGTACCCTTACTAGAGGTTGTTGTACAACATAATTAGATCTCTATTGCAAAACATTTTTCTGCTCTCGTGCTTGATAGCAAGTTGCTTAGCTGGCCTTTCATGTAGCGTACGTTCGAATTTTTTTGGTTTCAGTTGAGTTTGAATTTGGTTTTTGATTTGAATTTTAGTTTGGTCATCGAATAGAATTTAAACCCAGCTGATTTGAATTTTGTTTGTTGTTGTTTTTTTTTTGGCTTTCGACTTGAATTTTAGTTTGGCTTTCGGCTTGCATTTTTTTTTTAAACCTCGCTATTGCTATTTATTTGAACTAGTTGCTATCGTTTTAAATTATTTTAGCATATAGCGACGTGAGTATCGAAACTATTAGTTTTTTCTCGTTGTTATCGGTAGAATAAGGCAATTAAGTGACGATAATTTCCTTTTTCTTCGGCGTGCTACACACATGGAGTGCATTTAGTAGTTGTAGTTAGTAGTTTTTTTTCTTAATCGTAGTAAGTTGGTTGTTGTAGGCGGGGCAAGCAATCAGAAACAACCGAGACATTAAAATAGTTGCTTCGTTGTTAACTGATTGACTTGGGCACGTCATATGTATTTTTTTTTTGGATTGCTTATTTTTTTTCTTTCCCATTAGTTTTTTTTGCTGTTGACTCAGATACAGTCAATTGCAGTGTTATTTTCTTTTCTCCTTGGAGTCTAGTGCTCTTTAGCAACAGATTTCAGCAGTGCCTGGTTGGAAAATTCTTTTTTTTGCTTTCCGCTTTTGCTTGGTTGGTTTTATTCTTTTTTTTCTTCATTTCTCGAATTGAGAGAGCCTTAGTGGCATCCCGAGGAAACAAGTCAGTTGGCTTCCTGAGAATTTGCGCTACGAAAGCGAAGGGTGAACTTCGTGTCACTCTTAAATAATAAAACCTTTTTTTTATTATTATTTTATTATTTTTTAAGAATAAAAGAATAAAATTAAGTAGTTAGTTATTGCAGTCACGATGGCTTCGAATGTCGGAGAGATAATCAGCCAGAGGTAGCTACCGAGAGGAATCGGTTAGAGGCAGTTCTCCAATCTTACAGTCAGGAGAAAATGTTCCAGGCGCTGAAGGGTAGTCGGTTAATTTGGCTTGCGTCGAACTTTTGGGGCTAGGGGAGCTTCCTGGAATATTATAGAGGATAACGATCCTTCGAGGGTATCTCTAGCGCCGGGACTAGAGCATGATGAAACTTTCATGGACGTAACTGCCGAAATCGGATTTGAAGAGATCTCGGAGGGAGGAGATCCAGCATCCAACTCAACAGTGAAGGGATTACTGGATCAATCGTCTCAGACGGCCACCGTTGTCACCAAAATGGCAACAGCTGCAAATAGTGGCATAGCTTCTAGCATGATATCGACCCATTATGCCCCTAGGATGTATGAATCAATTTATACTGGGCTCTCCTCCAAGCCCAGCCAGCTGATGAGCACTGGTGCCACACAGCATCCGCAGGGGGCCAGACCAAAAGCCCCAGATAATAGAAATTCGAATAGTCAGCAGTTGTATGATCTACGGAGGGTCTAATCCACGATGTACACTCCGTCAAACAATAGCCATATTTCCTCTACCCATCCAAACTTTCCTGGTTGGTGGGGACCTTACCCACAGTACCTTTCTCGAAACCAATACATATCTCAACTTATCGAAACAAATCCTCAACCACAACCTCAACCGTTGCCGCCCTCTATCGAAACATTCCACATGTCACCACCGGTAACCTCACAATCCAACACTGCTCGTGTACATTTCGAAAACCACCCTCTGGTAGAATCGGGACCTCCAAGTAACCGAAACAGGACTTCATGTATCGAAACTAGTCAGCCGCCGTATCCTCCTCGGACAGAAGCGAGTCTAATCAGAGAAGTGAACATTCAGCTTCCTGGTTCGACTTCTCAATCAAGTAGAGAACCGAATACTCTACCATTACCAAACCACTTTCCGTCGAGTAGAATAGAAAATTCTCAGGCGGCGATAAATCAACAAAATCAGTTAGGTTTAGAAGGTGTGAGGAGACATAACCCTCAACAGCCCCTGGGGGAAAATGCGAGATTATCGATCGGAGGACAAGGCCCTCACCAAGGATTTGACAATAGTATGGGTTTTTATCCCCCGAATGATAATTATCAGTGGCCATATCCGCCGATGTATCCACCTCATGGTTATTATCCGCCAATAGCGTACGGGCCTGAATGTGGTCCACAGGCACCCCCATTTGATTATCGTAGTTGCACGCAAAATGATTCTATGTATGCTTCATTTGCGCAACCCTCGTTTGTAGACATGTCAAGACGTTCCTCAAATCTTGACTCCACATTTCAAAGAGAAACACGGACATGCACCATCTTACAGAAATGGCAGGTTAGTTTCTCTGGTGGATATAAGGAGGATGTGGAAGAATTTATAGAAAGAATTAAGGAATGCCAACAGTCATTGAGTGTGACTGAAGAGGAAATATTAAAGTTAGTTCCGTCGATTTTGTCTGGTCCAGCTCGTTATTGGGCCAGGCCTCTGAGTCAAAGTTGGAGATCTACAGCTGATTTCTTTGCAGCTCTCCGTTTGCAATATGGCGTCCCCGATTTTCAAGCCCGTCTGGAGGAAGAGATTAGATCGAGAACTCAAGGGCCGGATGAACTAATTTCAGCGTTCATATCCAATTTAAGATTGTTGTTAGATAAAGTAGCTCCTAGAATGTCGTTAGAGTCACAACTCGAGAGAACTTATCGAAACTTGCACCCCTCGCCATATCGTAACATATTTAGAAAGCAGTTCAAAACTTTCGAAGAACTGCAGGTTTTGGGACAGAGGGAGGAAGTGAGACGAGAAAAGGAAAAAACTTACCGTCCTCCTCCACCCCCTGAATTGTCACTTTTTCCAAATTTCGCATATCAAGTGAAAAAGCGCACGAAAACAGCAGTTATAAACACGACTGAAATAGCAGTTGAACAAAAAGCGGCTGCTGTTAAGGAGGTCTCCAAAGAATATCCTATACCGAAACAGAGGGGGAGCAATGGTACACTGCCCGGAGATTCGACATCAAGAGGGAAGACAGACCAGACGACGAACCATAAGAGACAAGGGGGTAAGGAACCGCCATCGCGAGCACACCAACCAGCATCGCCGCGCGGCCAGCCAGCAGCCAGCCCAGCTTCAAGGAAGGACACCACAGCAAAGGACAAATGCTGGATGTGCCAGAAACAAGGACACTGGGCGCGGGGATGTAAAGAGAGGCGAGGAATATTGTGCTATCGATGTGAACATCCTGGAGTGATAGTAGCAACGTGCCCAAACTGCGGCGACTCAACAAAGAGGTCGGAGGAGGCGGATAAGAAACAAAACTCACCGTCGTCGAATGCTAGCGTATTAGCTTCGGTAGAATCTCCGATTCAATCGGAAAGAAGCTTAGCCAAAACTTGCTTCACGTCCCCACCGATAACTCAAACAGCCGCAGTAGGACACGCGGACAATCGTCTTTACGTTAGTATCGAAATCCATTGTCGCGTTTTTCCAGCATTGCTTGATAGTGGCGCGATAGCCTCGTTTTTGGGCCCTAAACCCGCCGAATTAGTCAAATCTCGAATAACTTCTTGCTCAACCTATATGGTTATGGCAAACGGTCAAACAGAGAAAGTAATAGGGGAAGTAGATCTAACCTTCACAATAGATGGAGAAGCAATCACGACTAAGATTAGAGTGTCGAATTCTCTTAATTATGATATTATCTTAGGAATGGACCTGATGGAGCGCCTTCAAATGCGAATTAATTTTTCAGAGCGAACTTGGTATACTCCAAAAGGTATCATTCACCCGTGTTACCCCAAAAGTCAAGACCCTAGTACCGTTTATGCAGTAGCAGCCGTTGATGGGGTGGCAGAGTTATCTCAGGGAGAAAGAATCCTTCTAAGAGTTAAATTAGATCCATTTCTCAAAACTACAGAGGGAGGCACGACTGCTGCACAAATAACACCTCACAAGATCGATGTGCAAGGCCATATACCAATCAAACAAAAATCGAGACGTATTTCGCCAAAATTATTAGCAGCTGCCCACGCAGAAGTGGACCGCTTGTTAGCAGAGGGGATAATCGAGCCTTCTGAAAGTCCATGGTGTAGTTGTCCTGTCATCGTACCCAAAAAAGACGGGGCCATTAGATTCTGTATCGATTATCGCCCACTTAATCAAATTACCAAAAAAGATGCATACCCTCTTCCGCATATGGATAGCTTATTGGATAATTTCGGAAATGCAAAATACCTATCGAAAATAGATTTAAAACAGGCATATCACCAAATTTCGTTAGAGGAAACTAGTAAAGAAATCACGGCATTCGCGATCCCTGGCAAAGGTCTTTTTCAGTTTACGCGTCCCCCGTACGGATTAACTAACGCACCAGCGAGTTTTCAGAGAGCAATGGATAATATTTTCGGGCCAGAATGGCAACCTCAGGTTTTCGTCTATATGGATGATATCATCATCGACACGGAAACATTTGAAAAACACTTAGAATTACTAGAAAAAGTCCTATCGAAACTAAAATCAGTAGGGTTACAAGTGAATAGTGATAAATGTAACCTTTGTTGTTCCGAAATTAGATATTTAGGTTTTGTAGTAAATAAGGAGGGTTTGAAAACAGACTCTGACAAAATAGCACCCATCTTGAACTTTCCACCCCCTAAAAATTTGAGACAATTACGTAGTTTTCTAGGGATGGTAACATGGTATGCTAGGTTCATTCAAAATCTTGCGGAGTTAAAAGGGCCATTGAATGACCTCCTCAAGAAAAATGTTCGTTGGTTTTGGGAGGGGGGGGCAGCAGAAGGCCTTTGATACATTACGCCTTCTGCTTACACAAGCTCCTGTACTGGCGCGCCCTGGTTTATCGTTACCATTCAATCTCCAAACCGACGCGAGCAACCGGCAGTTAGGAGCAGTCCTTAGCCAAGAATTCGCGGACGGAGAACACCCTATTGCTTTCGCTAGCCGTTCCCTAACTAAAGCAGAAAGGAATTATACGGTTACAGAGAAAGAGTGTTTAGCGGTCCTCTGGGCAGTAGAGAAGTTTAGGGGTTATTTATTAGGCGAAGAATTCACGGTCATAACGGATCATAGTAGCCTCAGATGGCTTCATAACCTAAAAGACCCAACGGGGCGTCTGGCCAGATGGGCTACAGCCCTTCAGGCTTATAACATGAAAATCGTTCATAGGGTTCATAGGAAAGGAACCCTACATAAGGTTCCTGATGCACTGTCGCGAGCTTTTGATTAGGAAATAGATGAAATTGCCGTGATAGGGGTAGCTGATCCAGGTGAATGGTATACGCGTCGTTATAACTCGGTAGAAAGTGACTCATCTAAACTTCCGGATTGGAAAATAGAAAATAACCTCCTGTATAAACACTGCCCTAACAAGATTTTCGATGATACTATTGCCGACTTAGATGGGTGGAAACTTGTCGTCCCGGAGGCAGATCGAGAACGAGTTTTGTTCGAATGCCACAACCCTCTCCATGCAGGTCATCTCGGAGCCGAGAAAACATATAGTCGAGTAGCACAAACCTACTTTTGTCCATCGATAGCTCGAGATGCGGCTAAATACGTGAAACAATGTTTAGACTGTCAATTGCACATAGTTTCGCAACAGGCTCCATCAGGTTTAATGGGGAGGCGTGAGGTCGAAGGGCCATGGCTAGTTGTTGCGTCAGATGTTATGGGGCCCTTTCCACCTAGCAAATCTCAGTATTGTTATGTTTTGGTTTTTCAAGACTTGTTCACTAAATTCGTTGAAGTCAGGCCCCTTCGTAAGGCGAATGCTCAATTGATCGCCAAGGCTTTCGATGAATTGATCGTTTTTAGGTGGGGATGCCCGAAATACCTAGTCACGGATAATGGGACGGAGTTTTCAAATAATCTTATATCGTCGCGTTTGAAAGAATTGGGAGTCATTCAGACTACTATCGCTCCGTATCATGCTCAAGCCAACCCTACGGAAAGGGTGAACCGAGTACTTAAGACAATGATGTCGATATTCGTGAAACAGGATCACCGTGATTGGGACATCCATTTGCACGAATTCGCGTACGTTATTAATACCACAGTGCATTCGTCGACTAAGTTGACCCCTGCTTTCTTAAACTATGGTAGGAGTCCGCGCCCCATCCCAAACCTGCGTCAACAGCAGGAGGCTGATGAGAGTGTAGAAATTGGTGATTCGATAGGGTGGGCAGATCGACTGAAACGTCTTCCAATTATCTATACGTTGGTTCAGAAACATTTAAAGCTTGCTAATGACAAGCAAGCTAAAAATTATAACAGACATCGTCGTGACGTAGCTTTCGTAGAAGGTGATCTAGTGGTGTGTAGAAACCGCGTTTTGTCGGCAGCGGCTCAGAACTTCACTGCCAAATTGGCACCGAAATTCACCGGGCCCTGCATAGTCCGGAAAGTATTATCACCAGTAGTATATGAATTGGAAGACGTGGAAGGTCACCGTATGTCGAAGGTGCACATATCCGATCTGAAATCCTTTGTAGAAAGCAAGGTAAATACCTCGATACCTTCCACAGAACAAGAAGTCTCCAGACCCGCCCAACGCAATGATGCTGGGAAGAGGAAGAGGCCGCGGGGGAGGGGTTGTCCAACCCTTGCGTCGCCCAGGGGAGGCGGACGCTACCACCTCAGGCATCGGGCTGTTGGTGGATGTCCCGAATAGGGAGTCGCCGACAGTTATACCGGAAGGGGAGGGGGTCCTTCCAACTGGCTCGCCTCCGACCATCGTAGGCTCACAGCAGTTCGCTTACCGGGGGTTGCATCAGCCTCTTCATCCGGAAGTCGTACATGGTCTCACGGCCATGAGTGGGTTGCCGCGCCAGGCACCCACACCTATTGAGGTTGATGCACCCTTGGCACCCCGGGAAAGCGACCCCTTTGAGGGGCTGCTGTATGACCCATTGGAGGGCAATGGGCCAGTATTCGGAGGCGGGCTGGGAGGTTGGAACCAACTACCCGAACCGCCAGTTTCGACCACCAGCTCGACCGGAACCGTGCCCAAGCGACCCAGAGAGGCAAGGAAGAAGACGAGGGAGATGGCCACGGGAACAACGCCACCAGCCGCAGCGAAAGGCGGGGGAAGAAAGCATCGAGTGACTTTAGAGGAAAAGGATATTGTGTTCCGCCACGATCGCGCGGTGCAGACGGCGATGGGCGGAAACAGCCTCAGCGACCTCCCCAAAGCTGCTGGACCTCCGGTGACGCGCAGCGTGTGGGAGAGCCAATGGCGGCCACCCCCTCGCACCATTGAGGACCCGTCAACTAATTGGTTCCGACGAAGGGAGGCTGGACTAAGGGAGGAAACTCAGCGGCAGATGAAGGAGGCTAGAGCACGTATAAATTGGGAGGACGTGTTCAACTCCCCCACGGCGATCGACCGGGGTGAAGTGGAGATGTACGATCGGTTGGGCGTGCTGCATTGTTCCCCACTCGAATTGCGTAAAGGGGAACCTCCCTCTGTCAATGAGTCCCCCGCGTTGTCGGTAGCCTCCACTTCCGTCAGTAGTATTAATAAGTCCGATCGGTGTTGGAACTGTCTGAAGACGGGGCATAGGTATACTCAGTGTTCTCAGCCCCGGCGGGGCGTATTTTGTTTCAGATGTGGGAGGTACGGCGCAAACACAAAAACGTGTCCTATTGAATATTGTCGGAAGAAGAGGGAGTGTGCATCGAGGGCCACCCCTCAGTCGGCTTCCTCATCTGGACGAAACGCGCCTTCGTCCGCGGGGAGGCGCTAGGACTGAGTCTCCCCACTTCATCTCGTCTCCTGGGAAATTTATCGAAACACCCCTAACTTTCTCGAAACACCAACATTTACCGAAACACCCCTAACACATCGAAACTCTTCTAATTTAGCGAAACACCCTTAACTTTATCGAAACACCTACATTTATCGAAACACCCTTAACTTTATCGAAACATCTAAACTTCTCGAAATACCCCTAACCTTATCGAAACACCGAATTTATCGAGACACCCCGAATTTATCGAAACACCCTAACATATCGAAAATCTTCTAATTTGTCGAAACACCAATTATCCCGGAATTTATCGAAACATTCGAATCTTGTTGTAGTTATCAAGGAAAATCTCTCGTTGGAAGACAAAGATTTATATTTTTTTTTTTCCCTCCTCGTTTGTGGTCAGGAATCTTGTCTTCGAAAAAGAAAAAGTAACAAGTGATTGTTACGTTCTTTCCGAGTTAGAGGAAAAACCAAACTCGCTCTTAGCACATTTGTCGTCGATGCTAAAAGCTTGGAAAAAATGTCGGAGATAACGCCTCGAAGTTGTCTCTGAACGGTGTCCTTTTACCTCTAATATGGCACCCCTCGCACCATTGTTGGTGCTCAGGGTTCGCCCAATAATTTATAGTCGTAGAAGCAAGAAATTCCTTCCTGCAGAAATATTGACTCAGAAAACCCTTGATTTAGAATTGCCATGGATAACAAGGATAGAGTTAATAATGGTACTGGACCACAGAAGTCAAAAGAATAGTAGTCATTGTTAGGGCCAATTAGAAATCTCGGCACAATTGTTGTTGGTGCGGATAGGATTAGTAGGTGCCATGACAGACACTACGGTCTCGTGATCAAAATGCGCGTAGCAACTCAACCCATTTTTATCGAAACTCCCTTATTAAAGCTCTTGATAGAAAAAAAGCAGGACTTTTGCGCAATTAGCAGGAATTTCCCGACTTGTGCAAGAACTCCCATACCATTTGTTGCCACTCTAGTAGTAGAGGTCTGATTACTACCGTTTGTCGAGGTAGCAAGAGGGTTGTGAGGAGCATATGGGTGAGGGGCAGAAGGTGAGTAAAGACGGACTGAGGTACGCCACATGGCTACGCATGAACACGAAAAACGTGCATTAACCGTAGTTTCAGCATGTATTTCAAAAGGCTATCTCCCCGTCGTAAAACAAATTTGTAAGGCCACTTACCAGCTCAAGAGCGTATTATTGCGTTGAATGGACAAGAAACCATTGTCCACCAAAAAAAAAAAAAAAAAAGAATTTTTTTTTTGTCGTTTTTTTTGTATAACCGTAGTAAGTTACATCGCTGGCGTAAACGGAACAACAAGCCACTGTTCGAGTTGCCAACTATTTTTTGTGTTTGGAATAGAACTTCTTTGCGTACCCTAACACTTTTCTAATTATAGCGAACAACAAATTATTGTTCGAGTCGTAGATCATTACTTTTGTTTGTAATAATTTTTTTCTTTTGCGTCATAAAATATATAGGGTGTAGCATATTCTTTGGCGCAGGAGAATATTTAGTTTGTAATACTTTCTATTCGGCGTAGAATACTTAGTTGGAAACATTTATTTTCGAGTAGTTGCGTCGAACACTAGATTGCGTTTCCGATAAAATTGTTGTCGAGTCAATTGCCTGCTACGGTCCAATCAGTATAAAACTGTGTTGCGAATGGAGTGCGAATGCGAACGAATCTTGTGCGATTGTAAGAGCGCCTAGCATTAGAATAGGAAGCGTTTCCGTACAATCCACGTTGTTAAGTATGTAAGTACGGTAGTCACGAATCGCGTAGATATTGTAAAGTGAGTATTCAGGATTTTGCTTTTTCTCCCGTGAACCGCGAGGGCGCGCTTCGGTCTTGGGAGGGGGAGTTTGTAACGCTTGTTTTTGAGCATTACAATTAGTGACAGAAAAATACGGAAAACCCCAGCTGTGGCTGTAAGGGCTCCTTCCTGGCTAACCATCCAGAATATATAAACCTAACTCAAGAAAATGAATGCTTGACAGAAGAGGGCCCAAGCAACCCATGCGAAACCCTAACTAACACTGTTACCTGTAAAGTCTACTATTGTAGCGAAGACAGCACCCTTGTAGAGGAGCATTGCGAGCTCCTCGTGCTGAAACCATGCCCTGCTCCTGATGAAGATGACGATGTTCCTGCCATCCCTTATGCTGGTACGTGCTGTTGCGGAGTAGGTGAGCTGTACTCACTGCGTACTGGTATCTTGACATGTGTGGAGGCGGCTGCTGGTGTGAACCTGAAAGAAGGAAAATAGAATTAGTGTTATAAAGAAAAGGACACTTTCGAAACGACACATGCGATAGAAAAGAGAAACAGGATACAAAATACATTAGATACGAGGAGTATGTGGCGCAGGAGCGCCACTGGCTCCGTTGTCGACTCTGTGTATGTACTTCTGCTGCTCACACCTGTGAATAGGTAAAGATGAGGAAGTAGGTGCATCAGAAACAATAAGGAGGAACAATATCTACCTTCTTTTCCATTAAGAAATGCCTCTGGACGCTCACACACTAGAAGAAGGCGGAACTGCATGGAAGCAACGGACTCCTCTGGGTGAACAGCTGCACCTGGAGAGAATGTGCTCCACACCAGCCCTGCCGTTCTTCTACTTGTGACCTGCAAAAACACAAGACTGAAGATTGGTAGAAGATCAGAAGGTAACAAGAGTAAATTACTGATCCTACCTAGATGCATTGATACTCTGGATCTGAGGGAGCAGATGAACCTAACCTCCCCCGGTGTCGTGTTGTGTACCTGCCGCGACGGAGAGTACAGCCGCAGGCTCCGCACACCTTGTGAGAGCTTCATTCGTCTCGCCATCCTTGACGCACGCTGCGTCAACACCAAGTTGTCGTCGTCGCCGCCGTCGTGCAGAACGCCGGGGCAGGCGCGCACGTATACACTAGGCCGCGCGCTGCCGTCACATGCGTCATGGGTGAGCGAGAGAGAAAGAGAGAGCCTAGTACCCGAACAAGAACGAGTGGTGGCGCTCACTCGCGGGGTCTTGAGGGCTCGTTCGGTCGTCGGAGTGCACGGCTCGGCCACTCCATTGTGGACCGTAGCACGCGCTAGCAATTTGCTTTTGCTCCAGTCCGTTGTACCTCGTAGCTGTTTAATAGTGAATTCGCGGGGAGTCGCCTGCACCGTAAGTTCTGCCGTCGGTGACGGTGTGTGCCGGCGCCGAAGCCTTGCAGCCCCATCCAGACCACACCACATCTGCTCACGGAGACAGCCCAGCTCACCCCTGCCTAGTCGCACTGCCGGAGCCGTGCCTGCTCCACGCCGAGAGCCCCGACGCCGCTGCCCAGCCAGACAGTCCCTACTGCCGCCTCCCCGACCCGTCGTCGTTTTCGCCACTCGTCCCAGCCTCGAGCTGGTATGTTGTCTAGGCCGCGGCCACGTTGTTTTCGGCTCTCTCTCGCGTCGCGCGCATCGACTCTAGGCGTCACCTAGAGCTGGGTAAATTCATAGTTTTCTCTGGTCTTCCGCGTACTATCGAAACCTGCCGAAACTTCTGTAAAGCACTCGTGTGCTCGCCCTTGAATTTGCGTCCCGCCCTACCGAAACCGGTTAGTCGTCGCATCGTGTTACATACATACCGAAACCTAGGATTAGTTAGATTGCTGGGAATGACCCAGCTGGCGCTCAACATTTCGATTAATTATACCTCGCGAATTTTGATGTTCTGTTCTATTTTTACGTAATAAATGTCCAAGTTTACTGTTACTTGCGGTGATTGATGATTTAACGACCTTTATTTATCCATCTCCTTTCGTTTATCACTCATTGAAAATACGAACTCATATTTGCATGGTTAATTTAATATTGACATTCATCATCGTTGGAGAGATTTCTTCGTGACGCTGTACCATGGATAAATCGTAAGTACACCATTACAATATATATATATATATATATATATATATATATATATATATTATATATTTCTCCAAAGGGGTTTATAAAGCCCGTTTTTTTATATATAGGGGTTTATGCGGCCCAACCTAGAGTCTATAACCCCAGGGTCCATTATTTCTTTAGTCTCTTGCCATAGGGAATTCTGGGCTGTAGGTACTAATATAGAGTCTTGGGCTACATAAACCCCGATAAGTCTATATATATATATATATATATATATATATACACACACACACACACCGTATACTCCATTTTGGAGCCACCAGTATCTAAGCACGGTCCTAATTGTATTGTGTTATTGTATTGCCTATTGCATTGCTGACAGTTAGTGAATTAGGCCTATTACACGCAAAAAAGAGCAGTTACAGTTACAGGAACAGTCACAAAATAACATTGGGTAATATATCTATATATATGAGGAACAGGAATAGCTAAAAGGAAATCCTTGCACTGTTCCTGTTCCTCATATATATAGA
This sequence comes from Torymus aiolomorphi, assembly GCA_036365515.1. NCBI lineage: Eukaryota > Metazoa > Arthropoda > Insecta > Hymenoptera > Torymidae > Torymus > Torymus aiolomorphi. The sequence continues at coordinate 226,849,750 of CM070874.1, read as the reverse complement.
TATATTACCCAATGGTATTTTGTCACTGTTCCTGTAACTATAACCAGTGGTGGGGTAAATACGTAAATTTTGCTCAATTATACATACGTGTATAATATGTGTATTATACATATACTATTAGAAAACAATAATGTGGATTTCCAGTGTACAAAACATATATAAATATAAAAAATAAGCTAAAATTCATACTAGAATAAGAGTGTATACCATTTACTTTGCTTTTACCAATATTAAATTATTTTATAATTACTATTTTAAACAAATTTTTAGAAATTAGGATCATTTTCATGTGAACAGTTACCTGAAATTTGTAAAATTATGTTTAGAACGAAGACTTAACCATTGTTTTCTTGCAAATAACTAAATTATGTCAAGAAATCACGACTTATTGCATAAGTTGACGACGTAACATGCAGTATAATTGGAGTTCTCGTACAATACGTGTGTAATACATGTATATATGCATGTATAATACGAGCGCAATTATACGTAGGCCCGGACCACATATGCACATACGCTTGCTTACGGATGCGGACGAACGCGGCAAGGGAACATGCCGGCCACCCACAGCTTGACTCGAGTGGAAGAAAAGAGTGTTTACCTCTCGAAGCAAGCTATGATTGGCTGGTGGCATGCCCCTTATCGCGTGCGTCCGCATCCGTCCATAACCGTATGTGCATATGTGGCCCGGGCCGTATCCATCACTGACTGTAAGGCCCTAGACACATAAAAGCGCGTTTGCTCGCGTTTGGCTGCGGTCGGCCGCTGTCGGCCTCGGTAAGAGCGCACACGCGTTCGCTTCTCTCAAGGTAAGTCCAGAATAGGTGCAGACGTGCGTTTGCGTTCATGCAGCTCTCTGCATGCAGCTGCTCCGAGCAGAAGTCAGGAGGGTGTACTCTAGTTAATGCCAACTGCGGGAAAAAAACTGCGAAAAGAGATACATTGTAAAGGTTATATTGCCTTTCATTTGATTTTCGCAGTTTTTTCCCGCAGTTGGCACTAGCTAGAGTACACCCTCCTGACTTCTGCTCGAAGCAGCTGCATGCAGACAGCTGCATGAATGCCCCTGCCACATAAGCACGTATGCACGCGTATGCATGCGTACACACGAGATGTGTGCACGTGCATTCGTGTGCATATGCATGCATACGCAAGCATATGTGCTTATGAGTTGCTTTACACGGTATGCCTGACACCGACACGACACAAGAAATACTAGAGATGTATATCTCTATATGTATATATGTATAGGTACTCGTATACATCCCTAGTATTTCACGGTGTCGTGTCGGTGTCAGGCATACCGTGTAGAAGGGCCCTATGTGGCAGGGGCCTCAGGCCCACGCTACATAAGCGCGTATACAGACGAATGCACGCGTATACGCTCGTAAGATATCTAGTAATTGTCGATGCAGCCAACGTGAAAAATTTAGTACCTCCAAAGAAAGCAGAGACGAACAGCTTTTTTTGGAGGCACTAAATTTTTCACGTTGGCTGCATCGAAAATTGCTAGATATTTGCTAGTTATCTCACGCGCGCCTACGCGTGCGTCGCGTGCATACGCGCTATGGCTGCTGAACTTGAGGGGATCAAGTCCGGTCAAGTCGAGCTGCAATAGCGCACAACGCGCGTGCACACGCGCGTGTACAAACGCGCGTTCAATGCGTCTATGTAGACCCGGCCTATGTAGCGGGGACCTCATTGGTTGGAAGCGGGCTCAGCGGATGCGCACGCCTACGACGACCAATGAGAGAAGCGAGCGCGTGCGCTCTTACCGCGGCCGATCGGGCGACCGCAGCCAAACGCGAGCAAATGCGCTTATGTTTCTAGGGTCTAACTGTTCTTTTTTGCGTGTAAGGGAGTGTCCACAAATGCGCAGTACTGTACTGTGCGGCTGTGTTCTGCGCTGTGCTGCACTGCGCTGTGCGTTCCGATTTTAAATTTATATAGGTTAGGGAGAGTGTACATAAGCGCTGTGCTGTGCTGTGCGGTGCGATGCCGAGCGATGCCGTGCGATGCCAGTCCTGTTGGTGGGTTGGTTACTTATGGAACTACACCGCTGATTGGCTTATATTTAAACACTGACCAATCAAAAACGATGTTCTATACGTAGCTAGCGCACCAACAACACTTGCATCGCACGGCATCGCTTGGCATCGCATGGCATCGCACAGCACAGCGCTGTACGTGCTCTCTTATAAGCATAGGTGGACCTATAAATTTAAAATCGGAACGCACAGCGCAGAACATAGCCGCACAGCACAGCACAGCGCATTGTGGACACTCCCTAATAGCCCTTAATTGGAGAAACTATGGCAGAGTCCTTATAAACAAACAAACTAACCACCGGGTGATGGCAGCACGAGCTTAGCTCATTGCCAGAAAAGGAAGAAGAAGAAGAAACAAACCAACTCACCGGTGAGAATTGAGTTGGTGAGATGGTGAGTTGGTTTGTGAATAAGGACCCAGATGATTATTCTCTAATTGTAGTTGACTTTATCACCCATGTTCATTGTATTTCTTAAGGGAATCGATGAAATAATGAGTACACAAGATAATTTAATTCATTCTGTGCAACGTTTCGGTAATACAATTATTACCTTTATCAAACACTGTAAATTTATTTAACTTATTATTTTACAATATGTCAAAGTAGTTCTCTATTTACAAAGATAGTCAGACGTTTGTGTTTGTGTAAGTTGATTTTGACGTTGCACAGAATGAATTAAATTATCTTGTGTACTCATTATTTCATCGATTCCCTTAAGAAAAGATTATTCTCTAAATTAAAAGCAAATATATCGCCTGGCTTGAATCTTAACTGGTATTCTGGTATTTAGATCTCAGAAAATATGGGAATGTTTCCACTGTAGGCTTTGGAATGGGATTTGAAAGATATTTACAGCTAGTCTTGGGAGTGCCAAATACCAAAGATGTAATTTGATTTCCTAGGTGGCCCATAATTGCAGTTTATAAAAGACTATTTTCGTACAGTTAATAAATACACTATGATATAAATGCTTCAGGAAATTCAGAAATACTCTTTGAATTTCTTATAAGCAAATATATTTCAAAGAAGTTTTGGTAAGTATATATCCTGATATATCCAATCATTTTTATAGGTTATGTAACTGTGTGATCATTTAGTGCAATATTAACAAAAATATTTGACAATTGCTTTTAATTAGATTTAATATCAAAAGGTTCCCTGGTAGAAATTGAAAAAGTTACTTAAAGTTACTAGTTACTTCTTGGTTAAATTCTTGCTATGAACTGGCTATTTTAAAGTAGAAATTTTATTTCTACTATAGGGCTGAGATATGATTTACATATACTTTCCAATTTATTTAACATTGCACTGAATAATTGTACAACTATATTAAAAATGTTAAAAAAAAACTGTTAAAAATGTTGAACCTATGTTGATAGGAAGAAATGGAAATGATAAGAATTGTATAATTATCACAATTATACTCAGTAGATATCACAATTATACTCAGAAGATGCAAAGCTGTGGAAGGAAGCATTTGAAAAAGCAAAGAAAATAGTGGGGAATGAATATGAAGCCTACGCTCGAAAGCCAGGCTCAGATAACAGTTATAGCGAAGCTAGTTCTGACAGTGAAGAGGAGTTCAAGTCCAAGAAATTAGATAAATATATATCCACGTCTTCGACAACAGTACAAGTACAAGTAAAACTTGAAACTAATATGACGCAAACTACTTCTTAAATATTTCAGTAATTTTAATAATATATTAATAATGAAAAGCTACCTCATTTGTAGCACTACTCTCTGATACTTCCACTGCTAGGTGTTTCCTCTTCAAATCCTGGTTCGTTTTCCTTGGAGTCGCATCTCTTTCATCTTTTTGATCTTCTTCATCTTTTTCATCTTTTTCATCATTTTCTACATCCAAATCAGAATCTGAAGAGGTTTCTATTTCCGTATCAGATTCATTAATTGGTCCCTTTTTAGTAGTGTCGATTGTTGTTGAGGTACCACTAGAAGTACTAGGATGATTTATATCATCAACATCACTTGTATAATCCTATTAAACAATAAAATGTATATATTAAAATAGTAAAATAAATAGTAAGTTATGGAATAAATAAAAGAAATATTGAAGTCGACTTACTGTATTATCTTCTATCATTTCAAACAATAACTTCCTCTTTGCATTTTTATGGTTCATCTTCTTTCTCATCTTTTCATTTTTTGCTTTCTGTTTTTCTTCATTCTCTTTTTCGTTCTCATCTAAATATTTGTGATGATTCAACTTCCTTTGTGATTTTGTTGTATCTAAAACACCAGCACTTTCCAGATTTTTTTCAGCATCTCGAATATCCACCCAATCTGAAAAGAAATTATTTATTATTTATGAATTTATTTATTTATGTAATTATTTAATTATTATTATTTATTTACTGAATTTAAATTCTAGTCATTTGAAATAAATAAATATATAATCTAGTCAATGTGCAATATAATTCGAAGTATTTTTTCATGGTGTATTATTTTTTTTTTAATATTTATTTTGTTTAGTATAAATTATACTCACTTCCATTTTTTAAGATATGAACTGCATACTTTTTTATCTCAGCCTTTTTCATCAGTTTTACCATTGTCTTAATTGAAGAAGTAATTTCGCAATTTGGCCATAAGATGATCACCTCGATGCCTTCCTTGATTATTTTAGCGATATCCTTTTGGTCGCTCTCATCTAGCCAAGCTTCATAGCCTGTGGCTATTTTTTGTTCATTTAAGAACTCAACCAAGATGCACTTTTTATTATCCATCTTCTTTCTCTATATGCTTCTGCACTATGAAATCTATCTTTCAATATGACACATATAAACAGATGAAAAAAAAAAGAATTTTTTGTCAACAGGAGTTTGTTGCTATGGAAAACAGAAACATTAACATTATAACTTCTAACAACTTCAAGAAACATACATTCCGGAACTGTCAAAACTCGAGAGGATACCACTAAAAAGGAAAAAAAGGAATAAGAAACCAGTAATTAAGTGAAAATACTTACAGATAAAAAGTGGTTATTTATTTGGAAGTCGCCTTGACTGGCACGAAGGAGAGTCTGCAGCTGCCAGCCACGAGATCTAGCGGCAGCTTTTCCACAAGAAGACGCCACTTTAGGTTAAGCAGAGTCTGCTGCTACCACCGTAACGAAGGGATCTCATCGGAGATAATCCTACCACAGCCTTTGAATTAGAGGGTCGAATGTCACAGCATTTTCAGAGGCCTTGTAAGTCCCTATCAGCGTTTTATCTTGGTTAGTTGAATTTATTTTTATTCGTGCTTTATAAGATATAGAGAAATAGCTTTTCTTTTTTCTACTTTCATATCTTTCATCTTCGAGAACATTACTTCTTTCTCTCGTTCTTTATAGCATTTTCAACTTCTCCTGTAAGTTTTCTTCGTCCATTTCATTTTTTTACCTTGTTCATCTTCGTTGTAACCCTTTACCAGTCCTTCTCAGCTCTTTAATATTCCAACTTAAATTCTCTCTCTCCCTCTCTCTCTCTCTCTCTCTCTCTCTCCTTCTTCTTCTTCCCTCTTCTCCTCTCTCTGTTTCTCAGCTCATTCAAAATCACTCTGATCTCCTCATTTTCACCTCACACACACTTTCTAATCTTATTTAATTTCTTGTCTAGTGATCATGATCACAGATGCTAATACCAAGCTTCACTAGGTCCTTGGCGAAAACCAAAACGGAGGCTACAGTGAAAACAGCAACAACCATTGGAGCAAGTGGATTATGTAAATAGAATAAGTACGAGATCAAGTACGAGCTCTTCAAAATAAACTGGCTACTCGTTTAGGAATCGCTTTGATTGGCACGAAGGAGAGTGTAGCTGCCAGCCGTCAGATCCAACTACACCTTCATGCTTTATAAGGTATTGGGAAATAGCAATCTTCTTCCTACTTTTGTACTCCCTCCTTCCCTCCCTCCCTTTGCCTGCATGCCTGTCTCTCATCTCTGCCTGCAAGCCTATCTGTCTCTCCCTACCTCAGCCTGGCGGTATGCCTCCCTCTCCCTCCCTCTGCCTGCCTGTCTGTATGGCCCTCTCTCCTTCTGCGTGTCAGCCTGTCTGTCTCTCTCTCCCTTCCTTCCTCCCTCTGCCTGTATGTCTCCCTCCCTCCCTCTATCTGTCTGACTCTCCCTTCCTTCCTCCCACCCTCTGCCTATGTCTCCCTCTCTCCCTCTGACTGTCGGTCTGTCTCTCTCTTTCCCTCTCTTTCACTCAGTCACTCTCACATCTCTAATTTCTCCTGTGATTTTTCTTCTCCCTTCCCATTCTCATTTGTCCTGACCGCCTCCTTCGTAACCCTTTTCCACATCATCCCCTGATCTTTAATATTTCTCTTAATTTTTTTCTCTCCGTTTTTTGATGTATCCCTTCATCTCCCTCTCTCTCTCTTCATTTTCTCTCTTTCGAACTTAAATACTCTCCCTCTCTTTCTCCCTCTTACTCCCTCTGCTCTTCTCTCTGTTTCTCAGCTCTTCAAAATCATTTGGATCACCTCATTTTCATTCATGCTTTGTAAGATATTGAGAAATAGCTTTTCTTTTTTCTACTTTCATATCATTCATCTTCGTGAACCTTACTTCTTTCTCTCCCTGTTTATAGTATTTTCAACTTCTCCTGTAAGTTTTCTTCATCCATTTAATTTTTTTTAAATTGTTCGTCATCTTTGTAACCCTTTACCAGTCCTTCTCAGCTCTTCAATATTCCAACTTAAATATTCACTCCCTCTCTCTTCCTCTTCCTTCCTCTTTTCCTCACTCTGTTTCTCAGCTCATTCAAAATCACTCTGATCTCGTTGTCACCTCACACACACTTTCTAATCGTATTTTCTTGCCTAGTGAACATGATGACCAGATGCTAATACCGAGCTTCACTAGGTCCTTGTCGAAAACCAAAACGCAGGCTGCAGTCAAAACAGCAACAACAATTGGAGCAAACGAATTAAGTAAAGAGAATAAGTACGAGATCAAGTACGAGATCTTCAAAATAAAGTGGCTACTCGTTTAGGAATCGCTTTGACTGGCACGGAGGAGAGTGCAGCTGCCAGCCGTCAGATCCAATTACACTTTCATGCTTTAAAAGGTATTGGGAAATAGCAATCTTTTTCCTACTTTTGTACTTTCTCACTTCCTCCCTCCCTTCCTCAGCCTGCTTGCCTATCTGTCTCTCTCTCCCTCCTCCCTCCCTCCCTCCTCCCTCCCTCTACCTGTCTATGCCTCCCTCTCCTTTCCTCCTTCCTCTCTGTTTGTCTGCCTGTATGTCCCTCCCTCCCCCTGCTTGTCTGCGTGTCCCTCCCTCCCTCTGCCGGTATGTCTCCCTCCCTCCCTTCCTCTACATGTCTGACCCCCCCCCATGTATGTCTCTCTCCCCCTCCCTCTGCCCCCCCCCCCCCCCCCCCCTCTGCTAATCACTGTGATTTCCTCATTTAATTCTCATTTACACTATCTCTTCTCCTCTTCTTATCTAGTGAATGGGACTACTAGACGTTAATACCGAACTTCAGTAGCTCCTCGTTGCAGAAAAATAAAGAGGTCGCAGTGACTAAAGCAGCGACCACGAAAACAAATATAAACAATTACAGAACAGCTCTGAAAATGGCAGTATTCCTCATGGATTTATGCGTAGCCAGAGAGAGGGAGATTGCTCTTCTAGTTATGATTAAAAGGTATATGTTTATATTTCTAATGTTTCAGGTGTTCACTATTTGTTACTTTTACAGCAAGATTTATTTCTTTTTGCTGTGATTATTTTCACGTTTAATCAGTTACTACAAAAGCTTAAAAAGTTATGTTCTTATTTTTCTAAGTACTGTAAATTTATTTTTTTTTATTTATGTCACGTGATAGTTTTGATATTTGCAATATATAATATATAAATAATTTATTTTTGTTTGGTGTAATTATGTGATAATAAGTGATCAAGAAAGTATCTGTATATTATGTTAAACTTCAATCGTAAATATTATTTGTACTGTTCTATAAAAACAAAATTGCATTTAATCCTTATGATTATATATGTATTTCTAATCTAAGAATTTATAATTACAGGATCTTGTCTGAATAAAAAGTAATAGAAATATTCTCGAAAATTCAATTGAAGCAAAATGTCAAAACATAAAAAGAAGAGATGTTACAAGGAATATTTGAAGAACAGTGACATAGAGGTACCTTCTTCTATATTTTATTATCGTAACCAATATCCCTCCAATCAGGATCTATGTATGCAAGTAATAACTTAAACTGCTTTAGTAGTCTCCTTAAGATAGTACTATAATAAGTATCTTAATTTTTTACTTTAATTTTTCCTTTAATTCTACTATTGATATAAAATGAAAATATAAGATCTGTGTCGTTTATAATTAAGTGTATTTATAAAATGAAATTAACACATTAAAACATTTCTACAGATTTCGGCTGACGATGATAAAAGTGATAATAGTATGGACGAAAGCAATGGAACTCTCATAGATAAAAAACATGTAGAAACTATCCCACCTGAATGTAATGATAATATTCAGGACGAACAATTTGAGAATAATATGGGTACATTCGATAACACTTCTATCTATAGTATAGATGAAGCGAATTCTCGTGATGATAGTAGTGCTACCTCTGATACTTCAGCGAGTACTGACGGTTGTAATAGTATTCAAATATCAGCATGTAGCGATGATACAAACTCTCCGTGTATTAAATTTCGACCATGATGACAACAATATCGATAATAATAGTGAGGTATATTTAATTATATTTTATATATTACTTAGAAGAACGGATAAAATATTAAAAATTTTAGTTAATTTTTTTTATTTTTGCTCTATAAAGTATTCGGTAGTAGCTATACTTGTTTTTACTTTCGTATCCTTCTCTCCCACTCTCGCCCTCTCTTTTTCCCCCTTCTCGTCCTCCCTCAACACCTTCCCACCCCATATATCCCTTCTTCTCCCTCTTCCTTTCCGGTTCACCCTCCCGTCTCCCTCAGACTCTAACTCTCCCTCTTGCTATCTACGTCTCTCACCCTCTCTCGCCCGCTCTTTTACACTTTTTACATTCCATATCTTTCCTCGTGCTCCCTCTCCTCTCTCTCTCGCTTCCTCTCTCTCTCCCTGTCTCTCCCTCACCCTCACTCTGCCTTTCGCTCTCATTCTTTCTCTCCCTCTCGCTCTTCCTCTCATTCTCCTTCTCCCTTCCTCTCGCTTTGTCCCCATTCTCTCTCTTCCCCTCAGTCGCCTTCTCGATATCACCCCGTCTCTCCCCTCTTTTTCCCTCTTGATATTCCATATCACCCTCTCTTCCTCTCTCTCACCCTAACTCCATCTCACTCTCCTCTCACCACTTTCCATCCCATATCTCCCTCGTTCCCTACCCTCTCTCGCTCTCTCTCCCTCTCCCTCTCTCCCCCTCGCTAGCTTCCCTCTCTTTCTCTCTCCCTCTCTCTACCTCGCTCCCTATCTATTTTTGTATTTCTTCGTGGAAAGTAGAAGATGCTTTATATTAATAACGTTTCTGTGCGTGTGTGTGTGTGCGTGCGTGCGTGCGTGCGTGCGTGCGTGCGTGCATGCGTGCGCGCGTGTGTGTGTGTGTGCGCGTGCGCGTGCGCGTGTTTGGGTGTGCGTGTGCGTGTGCGCGTGCGCGTGCGTGTGTGTGTGTGTGTGTGTGTGTGTTTGTGTGTGTTTGTTTAGGTATGCGTGTGCGTGTGCGTGTGCGTGTGTGTAATCATAAGTTAACGTTCAAACGTATTGTAACTTGGTTCTAAAAAGTAAGTTTGTCGTTGATAGTAATAATAAATAAAGTTAAAGTTCGCAACGTTGGGGTCTATTGCCAGATTTCTGAAAAACATTTTTTCGACAGAGATTGTTGTTTTTTGTCCTTTTAAATTTTTGATACTTCACTTTTGGCATCCCGCTATTGTAATAAAGATTAAATTTTTAATTCTTAATTAAACGAGATTTAATTCAAGATTAAATTTTTAATTCTTAATTTAACGAGTTTTAATTAGAATTTTAAAGTTTAATTTTTAATTAAACGACTTTTAATTAAAGATTCAAATTTTAACTATTAATTAAACGTGGTAATTAATTCAAGTTTTAATTAATTATATCCGACCCTGGACTAGGGATTCCGAGGAGAACTACTTTAAGCTAACACCTGGTGACTTCTGAGCCCAAAATTAGCTGGAAATTTACTTAAAAATATTATATCATATAAATATTATATTTACTTAAAAATCTTATTTTATTTAACTATAGAAAACTAAAAATGTCCAAAGATTTTACTGTTGTATTTTTATTACTTATACATTGTAACGGCAGGCGCGTCTGGGTGTGTATATGTGCGCGAACACGAAGTTCGGATTGAGCCGATCTCCAACGCACGATATACACACGGATAGAAGTAGTATATGGACTGGTATAGCGAGACATATCATATTACAAGGGGGAGGGGGGCGCCCCGTGGCGGGCGCCGCGGGTGGGGTCATTAAGTTAAGTGTTATGTAAACAGTAGCTGCACGGTAGCTAATGACCCATGTCAAGGGCCCATGTCAATGGGACTATTGTTTTCAAAATCGCTACTGTTTTGTAAACAAGCCACCCATTAACAATGGGTAATTAGCTACTGTTTACATAACAGTTATACTCTCTTGACACCTCCATGTAATATGATACGCGCTATACCAGTCCATGTACTAGAGAGAGAGAGAGAGAGAGAGAGAGAGAGAGAGAGAGAGAGAGAGAGAGAGAGAGAGAGAGAGAGAGAGAGAGAGAGAGAGAGAGAGAGAGGGGGGGGTGGTACGCGCCATAGCAGTCCATGTAGTAGAGAGAGAGATAGAGAACGAGAGAGATCGAGAGAGAGGGCGAGAGAGCGCGCGGGTGAGATAGGCAGAGACAGAGAGAGAGAGAGAGAGAGAGAGAGAGAGAGAGTTTGTGTGGTGCAGGTATTCGTCAGCATCCCTACTCCATCGTTGGTCCGTCGAACTGCGCAGCGGGAGTCCCAAGTGGTCAAAGTATAAGAATAGTTTTATATACGTAATAATGAGTTTATGACCCTGAAAAGGGCCGTTTTTGTGTTAAGTTTTAATTACATCGTGAATAACCTTGTTTTTTGGGAAAGGAATTGGTATTGGTGGAAAAAGTTTTATATCGCGATGAATCTTTATCCGTCGACGAATAATCTTTCTTTTCTTTATCGATGAGAGGCTGTTTATCCTCTGATGTCTGCTTGCTAAATGGCGGACCCATGATATGTGCTCTGTGAAGGTTGCAGTCCTTTTGCTCTCGCGCCGATGCTACTATTAGCTTATATGTAAGGCCAAGTGATTGATGGTGGATGGGGATAGAGCGGAATAGTAGGGGCTATGAAATAATGAAGAAGAAGGCAATTCAATTAAAATTTGTATTTATTGATTAATTATTAACAGCCTCGTATACATCTTTTTCTAGTGTCGGTAAATAAAGACTTTTTATTTCTACAAATAGTCTATCCACATTCGAATTACCAAATTTTGAATAAATCCTCCGGTTTTTTACATTAGATATTAATTCGTCTTTGTGGTCGTTGAAAAGTTTAAGAAATGTGGACCCGTCGAAACATTTATCAAGTTCGCAGCTGTTCTCGTGCATTTTCAATCTGTCTATTACATCTATTACATCATACATGATATTAACATACGTGGACATATCCTCTAACTCGCGAAGACGAAACTCTATACACTCGCGCATGCTTTTTAATATTAGAAAAGTACGTCGCATGATCACAACACTTGGAAGACTCTCAACTTTTCTCTTCTTTCGCGCCGGTGCACTCTCGTCGTCGTCGTCGTTGTCATCTGCGTCGACGGCCGTGATGATTGACTCTGTATCGATGCGCAATCCGTCGTTGGTATCCCAATCTTGCGCCACATGCTGACCGGCGCCGGCTCCGTAATGACACAGGCTCCACTGTTTTCTTTTTCTGATTGATTCCCAGTACTCTCAAGTTATAAGCGGTAGTCAAATTAATCTCGTGCTCAGTTAGGTCATTTTTGTAAACTCTTGCTTGTGCCCGTACAGATGATACATTACTGCAGGAAAATGCGTGGTGATTTCCTCCCACGCGGTGATTCCTATTGTTATGTATTTGCGTGGCGAAGTATCGCCACCGAATTGAATCACTGCACGGAAATACCCACCGTAATATTGCAATCCAAGGTATGCAAATTTCGAGTGAGACTTATTGAGCGCGTAACTTGTGTTAAAAAGCAAGTTTTGCGGAAGATCGTCTTGATTCATTTTAAAATAGCTGTCACAAACTTGTTTTAAAAAAGAAATACTAATGCTCGTGGCTGAAGCAATGTCGTTGTACGAGTGCACTTTGTGTGTGTGTGTGTATGTAAAGAAATACTGAGGCGTGCTTTCTACAGCTGATTTGACTGCTGGTGCTGCTGGTGCTGCGTGTTCTACTAGACTGACGTAACGTCGTCGGTTGCGCTATTCGTTTGGGTGTGCGCCTCGAGAGGTGGTAGGGGACGCCGACAGTGGGGGATGGCGGCACAGCCAATGAGAGCACATGTATGACGCAACGCACCCGGTGGTGGGGAAAGGTGGCGAGAAAAATATTAGGTTTATGGTTGTACCCAATGACTGTGGAAAGTGTTTCCAATAATTGTCGTTATGAATGCGTCCATTGTTTAGCGTTTTCAATCACGTACTCTCGACAAAGATTTTCGTGAGAAGGAAATGCGTGTTGTAGCACGTACCCGATAACAGCGTTAAGTGGTTCTAAGCACAGTTCACCCTGGCCATGAATGCGTCAATTGTTCAACGAATTTAACGGACAGTTTCAAGAGTGTGCTCTCGATTTTACGATATGTGTGTGTGTGTGTGTGTGTGTGTGTGTGTGTGTTCAACTGATTACGAGTCAAAGCGTATACATGATAAATTTTTCACATGAATGCATTCTTTGTTTTATGAGAAGGAAATGTGTGCCGCGATATGTAACTATTTATGGTTGTACCCGATAACTGCGTTAAGTGGTTCTAAGAACACTTCACCCTCGCCATAAATGCGTTCTTTGTTCAACGGTTTTTAAGTTACGCGTGAAGAAAATGTGTATATGATGATAAAATTTTTCACGCGTAAGTATTTCCTAATAAAAGAAAACGTTTTGAATACTCTCTCGCGGGAGGAAAATGAATTTAACTGATTTTTTTTTTCAGGAGTGGGAAAATGAAAGGTCTGTAAATGAAAACATGATTTATATATTTTTTTGTTTATTCGATCAAACTTACAAACTATGAATACATAAACTTACATACTATGAATACATAAACTTACAAACTATGAATATATAAATTTTGAAAAGAGACAAAAACTTACAAACTACGAATACATATGGTTTAACCGACACAGACACAAGCGATGCTTAAAATTAACTACGAATACATAAAATCGCATTTGAACCAGGGCTGATTCATTTCAGTATTAAGATATTACAAGTAATGAACAATCACGCATACATATATTAGCTTACAAATCTAGGCCCAACAATGCAAAATATATCTTAAAGTTAGAGAGATTAATAATGAGTCATTGGCCTACATGCCTGAGTGCACGAGCCGCACCCTTATGAAGTAGCACGCGGGAAATTGTACGCACGTCCTTCTTTTTTTAATTTTTTGTTCTTTATAATGTTATAAAATTTAGCAGCTATTTTGTCGTTGGCGCGAGCATCCGTCGTAAAGATGTTACAAAATTTTCGTAAAGTAAACCCACTACACATAAAATGCAAAAACATGACGCAATATTCACCGCACACTTTAGAATCGAAACTTTGCAACTTCTTCTTGTTCCACCTGAACCACTTGCAATTTCTTCTGAGTCGATCGAGATGATGTCGCGACGATGGTGGTAGTCCATAGCTATCGAAATAGGTACCTCTTGCATGACTGTCTATGTAGAAAGCTACCCAATCAGAGCCGGGCTTGTCCGCTGTGTCGAGATTTGCAATGACCGCCGATGGACGGCTCAACCGGCTTGGTATGTGATTGGCTGCATAAACTTCGAGCGAATTAGCAGAGAGGCCGCAGATGGCTCGCGTTATTTCATTCATGTTCATTTTTTTTTTCAGTCAGAGGATGTGTCGCCCTCGATGGCTGAGTAGTATATGTCATTATTATCGCTGCTGTCACTATTTGTATCTCTTGGCTCGTAAACTGCTGCAAGGAACATTTCACTTTCCACTTTTTCTTTAGGAAGCGCTTTCCATTTCGCAGGAAGTATCGAGCACAGCCACTTTTTTAGCTGATGAACTTTGTAAAGAGCACAAAACTCTTTTTTGGCCAAAAAGATTTTGGTTGAATGCGTGGCGCACAGTGTCTTGTCTGGGAACATTTTGTTGAGCTTTTTAAATAATCGTGAATTAAATTTTTCCAAGTTGATGACGCTGCGTCCGAAAAGCACTTCGACGTATCGGGCCTTCTCCTCGCCGCGCACAAAAATTGTTCGCGATACTCTGGCAATGTTGTAAAGATGCCGATGTAGTTGACGAAGCGTTACTTCGCCGTCAAACCAATGAACACTGTGAATTTCGACGGCTAGAAAGGTGTTTGTCTCTTTGACATCGTCCGGCAAGTCGGCAAAACTATGCGGCGCTTGCACTATCCAATGATCACTAATTTTCTTTTGCAGGCACGTGATAGCTACTTCCTTGGGCAGAAACTTTTTTTCCGAATCACGAAAACCTTGAATATCGATTACGTAGTCCATTTTGTGTAGAGGCGCGTGTTCGCCTGTAAGAGAAAAAGCGAAGTGACGCGAGAGAGCGCCGCATGTGAGCGCCACGCTTCCCCCTCCACTTTTTATGACTGCGGCAATGTGACACGTGGCGCCTCTGCAGGCCCGTCGTCTTCTGCTCTTGCGCTTAGGCGCTGAAATCCATTAAAATTTGTCGAGTGGAGTCGATTTCGAGAACGTTATCGTACTCTGCGTAGACAATGGAGTTTATTGTAACAGTGGGCGCCGTCGCGAAGCCCACTTCGATACGCACACTGCCCGAGCGTACGAGGTTCCAATGAGAGTGGCAATGCGCTGATAAATCGGGTGTGAGATCGAATGCCGTAAGAAAATACCCCATTGAATAGTTGTAACGGTTTATGCCTAGGCCCTCATTGAGAAAATGTATCCCTGTGCCTGAGTAGAGTGTTTGGAATGCCTCGATAAACGTTGCGCTGTTGCCTGTAAAGTGCGGTTGTAACGGTTTGCTTGGTATTTGAACCCCGTCGATATATAGCGAGAGATAATTTATGTCAAAGTGTTGAAAGTTGAATGGGTTTAGCGCTCGATTTCCATTGAACGCTTTGTTATCGACGAAACCGATGATTATACGTTTCGGCAGTTGACCAAGAATCGCATTATCAATGCTATCGCCTAGTATACCAGTGTGAAGCGTAAATGTTTTCACCTCGACACGTGTAATGGGGTATTTGGCTGTTGCTTTGGCCAGTGTATTGGCGTGTGCGATGAAAATACCAGGATTTATCTTGACACGCCGAACAATGAGGGTAGCTTCTTTTATTTGTATTCCGAATCGGCCGTCGTTTGTGGAATCCATCAGGCAAAATGCATCCTTATTACGCACCAGACGCACTCTTATTTCGATGCCATTGATGAGCATTTTATCCTGATTAAACAAGTCACAGTGCAAATGCCCAATCATATCGAATGCACGACCCTCTTTCGTAAAATATTGCCTCTGAACGAGGCCTTTGTTCGAACCGATTGCTTGATTTTCCGCCACGCCCTCCATACAGCCGGTTGTATCATCGTACCAGAGGCTCGCGGTGAGATGAGATTCTTTGGCAGCGGGGGAATAGCTCAGCAGTGACTCTATGTAAGCTCTGTATGCGTACATGTTGTTGGGCGGTGACGCGAGCTTTTGATTGAGAAAAATATCGATTTGATTGAACATTGAATGAAGAAGATTGTTTACAGGGCCAACTTTTAGATTTGTGTCGACATCGTCGTTGGGGAGTATTTGTGCCTTGACAAAGAGCATGGTGTGTGCGAGATCGATGTAATGCTCGCTGGCACTAGGTACGACGAATTCGATGGGCGCATCGCCCTCGTCGCTGATCGAAGAGACGGGCTTATAGTTCAAAAAACTGCTGCCCTCGATGGAGGTTTGAGTAGATGGGAGGGAGAAAAAATCGAGTTCGCTCGACATACACTCCGACGAGTGAGAGTGCAAGAAAGACATTTTCAAGATTTGTTTTGGACCGAAAATATCGTTAATGTCCCGAAAAGCGGGGGTTTTCCGCGTTCTCCTGCTCGCTTTACGAGTCTTGCGCGGTGCGGCTGTCAATTTTTTCTTACGCTTGGTCCGCGAGTTACGGGCGCTTGCACCTGCCTTTGTCGACTGCCGTTGCCGTTTGACGCGCCTGGTAGTTTTATACCCTGACCCCTTCATGATTTCGCTAATTTTCTCTGCCGCTTTTCTTTTGAGATGGCGTCCCGATTCTCCGGCTCTCGATTTTATGGCCTCCTTCAAATTGACACCATTGTTTGTGACATCGTCTATGATTTTCATACCTGCGCGCAAGGTCTCTTTCCCGACGGCCATAGCGCTACTCCTGACGTATGGCAGAATGCGGCGAAAGAGGCCCCCCCAACCAAGTGCCAACACCGCGCCCTCTCTGAAAGGCCGAGCCATCGAAAACGCTTCTTACCCCACTCCCGCCACCTATCTGCTCATCGTAGTATCTAATATAATGAGATATCTCGGTGACTTCGTCTGAAATGGAGTGTTACGGTCAGCGTACCGTACCACTCGTAATATTGTGAAAATTGTGATACAGAAGTGGTATGTAGTGGGCGGGCGTGAAACGCTGCACAGCACTGCAGCCGTATCTGAATTTTGAGTTATCCAAGGAAACGATGCGCAAGAGCGAGGCCTCTGTGTCCCCCACTGTGTAGGGTTCACAAATATCTGTATAAACGTACAGTTGGTCGGGAATGGCACGAGAGAGCGAGGCTGGTCTCTGGGGTACAATTTCCCGCAGCGCGCCATGGTTAAAGGTCGTAAACAGAATTTTTCTCCCGGGCTCGTCATCGAACCCAAAAATGCGTAGAATTTTTTCATTGAAATGAGTCGCTCTGACGGCATAATAGCCATTGCTCTCCTTTACGGATTCAAGCATGTGATGCTTATAAGTGTCATTCGAGTTATTTATGGCATCTGCCAGCTGTTGAAAAGAGTCGTAAATGCCGACTGGAAAATGGCAGAATGTTTTCTCACTCTGTTCGTCGTCGTTCATGGCGAACAAACTAAAAGTGTAAAAGGCATCATTGTCTTGAAAATGCACGATGCTACATGGTACGTGAATTTTCACCAGTCCGTCGTGCCACTCTCCGTGTAATTTGATCTCGCGTGGCAAGTGGGTGGTGAAACAGCTGGTTGTATTATCGGGAAAGTAAGCCATACTGCTGTTGCTAGGCAGTACCA
The DNA here is from genome assembly GCA_036365515.1 of Torymus aiolomorphi. Taxonomy (NCBI): domain Eukaryota; kingdom Metazoa; phylum Arthropoda; class Insecta; order Hymenoptera; family Torymidae; genus Torymus; species Torymus aiolomorphi. The sequence continues at coordinate 226,832,228 of CM070874.1, read as the reverse complement.
TGTAAAAATCTTCGTTCGCGTCCATGTCTGCTCGTGGTTTTCTACGAAATGCTCTCGAGTTGACTAGCTTTCACCCAAGAATTAAATTTATCGGGATAGCCTAGCCACTTGACGAGCACTTGTTTGTTGGCGCCACGACCATTCGTGCGCACAATACGCTCGATTTTGAAGCTCTTATCGCCAGTCAGTCGATCGTGCCCGACCAAAACGAGCTCTTCGTTGTAAAAGAATCCGTCAATTATTTCTCCGTTTAAGTCCGCCAATACATATGTGTACAGCCCTTGCCGCGGAGATACGCATATAATCTTGAAAATCTCCTCACTGAAATTTTTTTCGTATCCGCGCTCGAAGGTGTTCTTTGTTCGACTGACACGGACGAGGTCACTCACAGCAAATTTACGGTAGGGCACGGCGGGGCGGCGATAATTGGAGCGCGGCGCTTGGCCAGATTTTCGCGCGCTCGCGCAGCGTTGTAAAGGTTGACGTCTGCTGGGCGCATTCGCGTACCGCTGTGCCGAGAATGATTGTACGCGTACACAATTTTTTGCAGAACATCGATGTATCGCTTGGTGTTTCGATGTGAGAAATATCTCCATATGCGCTCGCGCAGCGTTCTGTTAAGCCGCTCGACCAGCGCTGTCTTGACATCTGGATTTCTAGCGACACGAAAGCCGATCTCCATGCGCTTGAGAAGATTTTGAAAAGCGGCGCCAAGAAATTCCTTGCCACGATCGGACTGCACGCACATGGGCAAGCGCGGCTTCGCTCTGTCGGTAATTCCCTCAAAAGCGTCGGCAACGTTGCGCGCAGTTTTATCCTTCAGTGGTTCAACCCAGGCAAACTTACCGAGTACATCGATGACCACGAGAATATAGCAGTACCCGTCGTTGTAATCCTTTATCGATGTCAGCTGAAGTAGATCGCACTCCCACACGTCATCGACATTCGTTACATTGTACGACAGGCGCGGAAATCTTCTTTTTATCGGGTGATGAAGTGTGTAGGCATCTTGATTGCTCAGCCACGCGTAAATTTTTTTCTTCTCCTTCTTGGCATTTACGCGAAGAAGGTTTCGTGCACCCACGTAACCCGCCTCATGCTGGAGATCGTAGTATTGTTTTCCGTATGGCATCTTATCGCTTATATATCAAAGTGCATCCACTTTTTCTTGGTCTGCTTTTTACTGCGAGTTAGCATGGACGAGGGTGCATTATTTTCTCCGGCCTCTATAGTCTGTTGCCGCGGCAAACGTCGTTTGGCCGTATTCGCTGTTGCAGCCAAAATCCGCCCAATTTTCAGAACTTTGGGATTTTCGATGAGATTAACAGGCGTCTCGCTAGTTTTGAGAAATTTTGCAAACTCAAAGCGCCCGACAGGCGGTTCTTCCTCCTCCACACGCGGGCTCTTTTGCAGTGTGTCGAGAAGTAACTCGATTATGCTCGAGCGCGCCACTTGTCGGCCATCGATGCTCACAGTGCCTGCATTGTCCCACTTTAGACGCTCGGGAACCGTTGTCCTTCAGTGCCGAAGCAAGAGTCGCGCTTTTGGCGCGAGTTCTTTGGGTATACCTCGGAGAATGGTCTCCTCGCTGAGCGGCGCGAGACTCTCTTCGATTTCGTCTACCTCGTGATTCGTCTCGCGCCGCTCGGCGATACGCTCGTTGTCGCGGAAAAAAAGATAGCGACGTAAAATCTGCAAATAATTCAGACATTTTTCGTAATCATCGCGCGCTGCCTTCGAGCGTAAAACGTCGTACATTTCGGTGTCCACGCGAGAAAAATTATCGCCATGCGTTTGTAAACTTTTTTCCTCGACATCCGCGGTCGGGCTCGCAGCCATCGAACCTTCTGGCACGAGAATCATTTTACGCGCGTGTTCCATCTTATTGCGTGTCACGCGAGCCAAATATTTTCGAAATGAGAGTACTCACGATTGAAGCTAATAAGATAGGCAGGAATGATCCCCCGTTCTGAATAATCGCTCGTTTCTTTTTGCGCCAATCGGTGTTACCACTCGGGTGCGATAACTTGCGCAACGTCTATTTATGCTTGCTCAATCGTTTCTTCTCGCTATCCGATAATTTTACGACCCCGTGTAAAACGTTCAACACGCACTCGCATATGCACTTGACATGGGGTTTGTCAGCCGCTCGGGCTATGGTTGTGCGATGTTTCTTATCGCCGTGGCAGAGCACGCCGGGTAGCGCGAGATTTTTCTTGGAAAAATGTTTACCGCGCGGTAACGTGCCGCGACAAGAGGTAGTTCGTCCGTACGGGGCCATAGTTATTTCCCGACTGACGTTCGGCGGGCAAATCAGCGTGATTTAAAGTATTTGAGCACGTATGCGTAATGCGCACTGTCACCGGGGAATATGTTTGCGCAAAATCTAAACTCATCGAGACAGTCTTGCGAGAGATCTATAAAGAGATAAGAGGGTGGCGCTCGCGTAGCGTCTATGTAGGCTTCGCGGAGAAAACCCGAGTCTTCGGGATGGATTTGGTGCGCGAGATACTGTATTTGTGCCTTGTCGCGCGGATTTTTGAACAGCACTAGGTACTTTGTATTTAAACTTATGTCACGCTGCGCCTTTCCCTTGTGGAAAACATTTTGCGTTATGAATATCACGCTGATATTTTTGTGATGACTACCTTTCGTAAACAAGTCTAAAATAACGTCGCTCGAGGATTCTCGCATAAGATCATCGAGAATGAGTAATTTTTTCTTCTCGTTGTCCGAGGAATAGTCGCCTACCTGCGGGAGTCCCTCTCGAAACTCAATGATAGGTCCATTGGACTTAAAAGCTGTTCTGTAAGCCTCTTGCCATTCAGCGTAATAAAACAGTAAACGGTCGAAGCGTGCGGTACACATGACCGGTAAATGGGCGAGAAAGCGCTGAACAAAGCGTGTTTTTCCACAGCCTGTGGGTCCATACACACAGCAGGTAAACGGATGTTTCAAGCGTGTATCCATTTTTTTACGACTTCTAGCCACCGAATGAGACTGTCCCACGCTTTCCCAATCATTTTATACCCTTTTTCCCATTTGCGCGAAATATTATCGTCTGCATGACGCGCGGACGGGGCGGCGGCGCGCGCGCGCGCGCGGGGACTAGCATCTTTACCACAGTGATGAGCTGACGTGGCGACAAGCTGGTCGTGCGGGGGGATGGGCTGATCCGTGGTGACTAGCTGATTCACGCGCGCGCGCGCGTTGACTAGGCTGTCCCCCGCCGCGAGAATGAGCAGGACTACCGCGACGACTAGCATGCACAAGCCGGCGATATAGTTAACTATGAAACATGACGCGACTTTGTAACTACAATACCTTCTTAGTATATTTAACATGAAAACGCTATAAAACATTCTGTATATTACTTTGTTAAGAAAATATAAAGGCCTATTATCACAGCATGCTTTTTTTTCAGCGTACTAATGCGAGGAAAGTGAGGGATATAGGTAGAAATAATTTTGACAGGTAAATAATTTTTATTAAAAAGGACAATTTTTATTTTACATAAATACACGCAGTTACAAGTTTTTTATAAAATATACATACTATGCGTCGCTCTTATAACCAAAAGGTAGTGATACTGCATCGCGAAAGTATCTAGGCTTCTCAAGTACTACGGAACACGACTTTTTTTCGTCGCGAGTGATGACTTCGTGCGTGCGAGTGCGCCTGATCGGTTTATATTTCAAAACGATGGGTTCTCTTTCGTTTTCAAAATACGCTGCGATCAAACGCGCGATGCTCTCGAAATTTATTATACACTGTTTGAGAATGCCATAAATTAAATGAGTAACATGCTGTGGGTGATGAAATAATTGGAGTCGAACACAATGTACATATACACTTCATATTATATTTTCAAGGTCATAATTTGTTTAATATTTACAATGGTTTTACAAGTATAAATAACTCTGAATATTGATTGGAATCTATTACAACATTAAAGAAAATTAATCTGATGTATAACTATTTCTACATTCACAAAATAAGTTTAAATAAAGTTGAAGCGACTAACTGATTATTGAGTTTTGTTCCATTTGAGTGTAATTTAGCAACTAACTTGCTTTTGATAGTGGAAATCCCTTAGGAGGGATTACTAACCTGTTGAGTGTTGATTCTAATTCCAATTAAAATGAGTGTGTCCGATGTGAGTAGTTGAGTCTATCCTAAACTCCCTCCTGGGCTCACGTACTATGAAGCTGGCAAAGTAAAGAAGAGCAACCAAATATTACTTATTTGCTGCCTTGAGTATTGCTGGTGGTCACTTTTCACTTTTCACTTTCACTGTGCCAACACGTGGTTGGCACCCTAACCTGAAATCTGGTGTGAGTGTTACCTTGTGAAGATTCGATTATATTAATCGTCTTGCACTTGAGTGATGCTTGAGTGAGGAGCTAATTCCGTGAGAATTCCAAGTGGTAGAGTAGTAGAGTTGAGTAGAGCCAGTGAAAATGAGTGAAACCGTTGAAAATAGTAGCAGGTGCGCAGCGGAGATGTTCCTCGTGGCAAGGCTGAATTTCGAGAGGGCGAGGCCTTGAACGCTTCCGTCTTCTTGGCCTTCACGATTCACTTCGCGAATCAAATCACAATCTCTCTCACATTTGCATGTGAGAGAGCGAGAGAGACCGAAACAGCGCGAATTCACCTTGTGAATCAGTGTAGTGTCTCGGCTGTTCCGCCGAGAGGCCGCGAGGTGCTGCCGCGCCGTGGCAACGCCGTGAGTCGTACCGAGCTGAGCATAACCGCGGGAATTCAAATTACTGAATTCCCAAACATACACGAATTGGCGCTATTGAGACTAATACCCTTAATCTTACAGCACTCGACAGTTTCCCCGGTAGAGGGTACGACAGTTTGGAAGCCATAAAATTTTGGACCCGCTGACAGAAACTTTGTAATATAGGTACCCTCGCCGTAGGCCTTTAGCTCGTCTGTCATGTTGCCGAGTAAAGCACCCAGAGATGAAGTATACTCACAAGGAAAGTACCCAAACTGTCAAATTCAAAAAAATTCCAAAGCCATATTAAAAAGTAGACCTCCATGCGAGATTCACGAAACCATTTTTTTATCGGCTGAGAAGCGCTTTATAAGGGTTAAAATCACCCCTAAAGTTTACCCCCAAGAAACGTTTTTTTGATATATCTCGGCTTCTACTTAACTTTTTTTAACGAAACAAAATGGAAAGAGTTTCTTATTAAAAAGCCAAGAAATCCGTGGTAGTATGAACATTAAGGGTTGCATCCCTTATTTTTTAGAGGGTGAAATTGTGTTTTTTTAAGAATAATTTTTGTTGTGAGAATTCATAAAATAATTAAAAATAAGTCAAAACATTATTTTTACCAACTACAATAAATAACAGTTGGTGTTTTTGGGCATTCTTCGCGAAACAACCCCTTAAGAGGTGGTAAACCACCCCTAACACAAATGAATTAGGTATATTTTTTTGGCAATTATTTTTTTCCTTAAAATGGGTTCTTGAAGTAGTTAATCGGAATCCACAGTTAGATCCACAATAAAAATTTGAAAATAGTGAATTCAATATGGCGAAAAATTTTTTAGAAATATTTTGAATTCCACGAAAAATAGTATGTAGACCCCCTAGCGGAAATTATATTATGTAAATAAGTGTATAATAATGTAACAATGTTTTGTTATGTTATTCTATTATTTCTTATTTTTTTATCATACACTTGTTTATCGTACGATAAACAAGTGTATGATAATGTAGTTGTTTGTAAAAAAGTGTAAGAAAACGTAACAAATTGTACTTTTCTACTGGATTTCGGACGCTTTTACATTTTACCACAGTTTATACCATTTTTTAATAATTTCTTACTTTTCCTTACATTTGTCTACGTTTTATTACTTATTAATTTGTACTCTTAATTCAAATTTTATAGGCATTCTTACACTTTCGTACATCTTTTTACATTTTATTATATATTTGTACTTTTAATTAGATCTTTTTACGTTTATATACAAATTTTGATACACATTTTACATCGTATCACATATTTGTACACTTTTTTCAAATAGTTCATAATTATACTTTTATAATAATTTATAATTGTACTTTTATTTAAATAAAGCTATAAATAAAATATTTTCAAAGATGTAAAGAAAAAATACTAAAAAGTAATAAAATGTAAATTATTATGTATTAGAAATATAATTAATATATGTTACAAAATGTAAGTTACTGTATAAAAGTTTAAATTTTTACAAATTCTTACAGATTTTTACAATTTATTATCTTTTAATACAAATTCTTATATAATTCTACCAATTTCTAAGCAGCACAACTACCAATTTTAAATCCTACGGGTCAGCCAACAGCAGACGGCAAGCTAGCTAATTATTCTGACGATCATGGATTATATGTTCTACAATAATGATATTCATGAAAAAAATGTTGTAAACATAGCGATTTTTTGCACCATGAACATGTTATAATTGCTCGTTTACCACAAATATCGCATGTAATAAAATTAGAATTGAAGCAAAGTTTTTTTGGGTTTTCAATTTTTTCTCGCCTTTCATCAATGTAACCGGCGGCGTACCAAGCATATTTAAATAAATTTTGAAACCTGGGATTGATAATTGATTATGTACTAATGAATGCATTTTGATTATATTATTTCTATCGTGTAAGTTGAGATCCTCATTTGTTAGAAATATCATATCCGAAAACGTTCAAACGAAGTTCTTCCACATTCGAAAACCGTAAATATCAAGCGGTTGAAGTTCACTTGTTGTTCTTTGTGGAATTTGTAGAATCGTCAAGGTTTTATGTTCCGGTTTTACTTTATAAATTATATCTAGGCAGTGACCTCTCCATGAATCAAGCAATAGAGTACTTGTTATGGTAGTTGATGGAAAATATACATCTTGCGCCCAAGTTTCAACATGTTCTTTAGTCAATTTACCTGATTTTGATGCCATTACATAAACATTTTCTGCTGCAAATAAATTTTTTCTGACTACAGTTCCAAACTCTCCCTTTGGTTCTTGCATGACTAAAAAGAAGGGTGATAGAAGTTTTCCTTCAGCAGATACAGTAGGTTGGATAGTATAAGAATGAGTTGCCGAATGCACTGATTGCACTATACTCTCTACACTTTTATCTCCTCTAAGATTGAGGGTTCGACCACTGTGTATTTCGTAATTAAAACCACTTTGTTCGGAGTTATAAACACGTTTTGCATCATATTTTATGATGGCATTTTTTACTCTATCGCGAAATTCCTGTTTTTGTGCTGACCATTCTTCTGAATCATCTATAGATTTTTTAGTAATAATTTTTGTTATTTTTCGAGAAACGATATTAAATCGCCGTTTAAATTTATTTAACCAGTGTCTAGAAGCTTTAAATTCATTGAAGTTTAACTCTAATGCTTTTTCTTTTACCATACATCTTACATCAATGTCATGAATGGGTATTCTATTCGATCTGGCTACGTTAAATTTTTGTAAACAATATTCCTCAATTTTTTTCAATTTATCGATCCTACTTCCTCCTATTGCCACTTGATCTCTCCATCTATACAGCTGACGTGCTGTTTTTAAGTTTTTGAATCGATTTTGGACTGTTTCAAATTTTAACTTGTTTTTACTACTTAACCAATAATCCACAGCTTGCTTTTTGTAGTCAAAATTAATACTCTCTGATTCGGTGCTACTTTGATTTTCAGTTTCGGGTGTTATCATATCTTCTGCATCGATATCTTTATGTAAATCATCTGCACGTATGTCATCGTAAGGTTCGTAGGTATCATCATAATATAGAAATTCTTCCGTTTCTTCGTAAATACTACGATCATTTATACTTGATATTATAATATTATACACTATATTAGCAACATTTCTTTCAGCGTCATTAACAGGTAATTTCTTTTCTTGATCTTGAAACATACTGTTTAAAATAAATAAAACATTCATCGCATTTACCAAATTCATACTTATGGAAAATATTTTCTTTCTCCTTTTAGATACGTTTAGTCGCAGTGTAAACCTGTAAAAGTTTTAGTTATTATAGCCTTTTTATAGCCATAACAGTATAGGAATGTACAATAGTATGAATGTACAGTAAGTGTAAAAAGTATTCAGACATCCAAAACTTTTGAGGAAAACATTTTACTAAATTCCTTTGTAAGTACATGGGAATTCGTTATTGTTTGTCAATGTTTTGTCTACAAGATACACTATTTTATTAGCATTAAATAGTTGCTAAACGTTATTATTATAAATAAAGTACTACTTCTATTCACTCGTATGAATATTTTTTTACACTTAACTTAACTGATTAAATCGTCAGTATGTCATATTTTATATATTAGAATTACAGTAATGTAACAGTAATTCTAAAAATTAAAATCAAAACATAATTTTTTCTATCATAAAATAATTCAATGCATGTATTAAGAGTAAAGTTCCACTATCAAAATATTTACAATTGGTACAATAAAGATTCTATAATAGATTTTTACTGAATTTGACTTTCTTAACTTCGGCCACTTGTTCAAAATTTATTGTATATTTTGACGAGTTGTATATTTAAAAATGCTGCATTTTATTTAAATTTTCAATATTATATCTATTATATCCTTCTATTAGAAATATTTTGAATAATTATGTAGAAGAAAGAAATTTCAATTATATGGTTACTTACGACTATTATTATTGTTGTTATCATTCAATTCAAATAGGATTTCGTACTTGTAAAATGTTTACTTGCCATTAAAAAATATGATGCAAGTACCTCCAGACACTTATATTTTCAATTAATACCCATAAAATAATGTTGACATTGAATATTAATTTAACACGAGCGTAGAAAAACGTTCAGTAACGTATATTTGTTTTCGACTGACCGATGTTTCACTTATTTATGAATAAAAGAGGAAGAATCGGGAGATAACCCATATCAATGCAAGTGTACGTAATCTTGTATATTGCGCAATAACCATGAATTGCTATAATTATCATTATATTAAAAATTTTGTTCATATTAATTTATATTAATAAATCATAAATAAACTTTTCTTATTAAAACCTATCATAATTTCAACAAGCATGAAAATCTCTCCTAGCTGAAATTATAAAATATGAAAGAAAATAAGAAAATACTTATAAAATGGAATAAATCATACGATACTGGATTTCCGGCATATTTAACAAGATGTTAAATTTTCTTACATTTTCTTTCAATTCCTTACGTTTTCTAAATATTTCCTTGTGTAGCTTATTTTTATGAAATTATAAGGAAGTATTTGTTAGAAAAATCTGTAAGAATTAATTTGTTAGAAAAATCTGTAAGAATTTGTAAAAATTTAAACTTTTATACAGTAACTTACATTTTGTAACATATATTAATTATATTTCTAATACATAATAATTTACATTTTATTACTTTTTAGTATTTTTTCTTTACATCTTTGAAAATATTTTATTTATAGCTTTATTTAAATAAAAGTACAATTATAAATTATTATAAAAGTATAATTATGAACTATTTGAAAAAAGTGTACAAATATGTGATACGATGTAAAATGTGTATCAAAATTTGTATATAAACGTAAAAAGATCTAATTAAAAGTACAAATATATAATAAAATGTAAAAAGATGTACGAAAGTGTAAGAATGCCTATAAAATTTGAATTAAGAGTACAAATTAATAAGTAATAAAACGTAGACAAATGTAAGGAAAAGTAAGAAATTATTAAAAAATGGTATAAACTGTGGTAAAATGTAAAAGCGTCCGAAATCCAGTAGAAAAGTACAATTTGTTACGTTTTCTTACACTTTTTTACAAACAACTACATTATCATACACTTGTTTATCGTACGATAAACAAGTGTATGATAAAAAAATAAGAAATAATAGAATAACATAACAAAACATTGTTACATTATTATACACTTATTTACATAATATAATTTCCGCTAGGGGGTCTACATACTATTTTTCGTGGAATTCAAAATGTTTCTAAAAAATTTTTCGCCATATTGAATTCACTATTTTCAAATTTTTATTGTGGATCTAACTGTGGATTCCGATTAACGACTTCAAGAACCCATTTTAAGGAAAAAAATAATTGCCAAAAAAATATACCTAATTCATTTGTGTTAGGGGTGGTTTACCACCTCTTAAGGGGTTGTTTCGCGAAGAATGCCCAAAAACACCAACTGTTATTTATTGTAGTTGGTAAAAATAATGTTTTGACTTATTTTTAATTATTTTATGAATTCTCACAACAAAAATTATTCTTAAAAAAACACAATTTCACCCTCTAAAAAATAAGGGATGCAACCCTTAATGTTCATACTACCACGGATTTCTTGGCTTTTTAATAAGAAACTCTTTCCATTTTGTTTCGTTAAAAAAAGTTAAGTAGAAGCCGAGATATATGACCGGATGAGTCGCTAAATATTTGCGTAATTTCCGGTTGCTGACTTTTACGACGCACGTCGTATCCGAACCGTCTCATTGCTGCGACTTTTGCCACCGTGCCCTCGTACGCTTGTGCGTATGTTTGACCATATTTATTTTTTCTCACAGTACGATTATCGCTGAAACAGCGCGGACAGCCATGCACGTAACAGCCTTGATATTCAAAAACAATTCCTTTGGCTGTTGAGGCAGGCTCTCCTCCCCCGATTGGCGGTAGATACCCGTCTACGAGAAACCCCTCGCGTAAACGAAACTCGCGCGATTGCCCCGCGTGTATAATTTCACGCCCGAACTCGCGCTCGCAGTATAGCAGCCACTCTATAGATTGCTGCGAGTGCTTATCCCCGCGCCTATATCCGTTTGGCGGAATCAGGCCAATAGTTTTTGGCTGCAAAAAATTTTTTTTAAAAACATACATACATGTGGACGCAATTGTACACGCGAAGATGAACGGGTCTGTTTGAGCGACTTCTATGAAAATTTCGCGAAACCGTATGCACGCGCGTCTCAATATTTCCACGTCCATTTACAATATTCGACAATCTCTTTTTGAAAATCGAATACGTAGTTTGGGGCTGTATTCTCATACCACACGAGAAAAGCGGCACGTTCAGCCACAGACATAGTACCTGGGCAATAAAACTCGGGTGCGGGTAGAGGGCTCCTGTAGTGCTCATTCTCACTGGTATTGAGAAGGTGGGGGAAATAACCTTTCTTAGCGCTCTCGGGCAGTCCAAATGTCGCAGGCAAAGCACTCAGTTTCAATTGAAAGTAATTGATACTATCAATAAACTTTGTGCTCCCGTACTTTAGCTGCGTAATATTGTGGCCATTTAATATTACGCGCGGCGTGCCACACTTGGAACTTTCCGCCAACTCTTTCAATATAAATTGAGAGTCGAATGCCCGAGCATTGTGCAATATACACATAATTTCGGCAAAATCTGTCCTTTCTCGCACACATAGCTCCAAGAGTTGTTTAACGGGATCGCGAGTGAAAATGAATTCACGCACCCCGCAAGTGGGGCATTCTATTTGTATGTCGTCCACGCCGATGCAATCCGAGCATACTTGGTGCGCAACGCACAAATTAGGTACGTGAACGCGCGCATTTTCGCCATACGGAGTGTCTTGTGTTGTCTCGAAATCATAAAAAATATAAAGATATTTCTTTTTTTTACCCGGGACGACAACGCTGATTGGCTGCATGAAGCACAAGTCGTTAAAGGCATGCTGCTTTTGACAGTGCCTACAAAAACTGATATCACACTCGTGTTTCCGCTGATACACGTTTACAATGTGCATGCAATTCTCACACAACCGCACAACGTCGCACACTTTTTTATTATTTTTTTTGTAAGAGCCTGCACGCTTGTGATTCGCGAAACACTCGTGACCGAAAAATTGTCGCCCACAATCCACGCACTTTATCATTTCGACTTGATCGCTTCTGCATGGCGGTGAAACGTAACAGCACGCGCATGTTTGCGTACATTTGTGCTGATTTACGCAGCGGAATGCCTTATTACAATAAGAACAGAAAAAACGCGATTCCGCCGCTCCGAATAAATTAGTAATTAAGTTAAAATGTCGTGCACGCTCTTCAAACATCAAATAAATAATACCGGCTAGTGGGGGATTTAATTCCCGGAGAGTGTTTCGTCCATCAAGGAGCGGGGGTTCGTCGCTTCCAAAATTTTGTTTCTCGAAAACAACGAGTGCTACGCCACTTGCGAGAAAAAAATTTTGAAAGCTCACGAGCTCTTCAAAACCACAGCCATCACCCGGAATATTTACCCCAGCACACAGTGGCCAATCTGAGCCCAAAAGTGATCAAAATTAATGTTTTAAGAGAATTTTTGAGATAGGGATTGTTTCTTGGCGGGGTTCGATAGGTGCAGTAATTACCTATGATCATCCGTTTCCGTTTAAACGATATACCTAAGTCCTTTTTTCTACAGGCTTGAGATCCCTATGCGGCAATTTCATCTCAAATATCCTTTATCGTGTTAAAAAATGATGTCCCTTCTATTGACTGTCACATTGCAAGTATTTAAGATACGACAAAGAGGTAAAAAAATTATAAAAGTTGACAGTAAAAGCTAAAATTTAAGCTCTCATTTGTTAAAAAAAATTGATTTTTCAGGAAATTGTAAGCAATCAAACATAGCGTAAGAAAACCATTAAAATTAATTTTAGACACGTTTAAGCTGTGCATTTATTTTGCATTAATACCTTTATAATAAATATTATACATATAAGTATGTATGTATGTATAATTTAATATAATATATGATATAAAATAATAAATAATATATATCTTTTTCTGAAAATATAGCTTATTTGCTAAAAAAAGTGTATTTATTATTTGTTCTGTAAAATGCATAGTTTAGGAGGAAAATGAGGTAAAAAATTTACAAAAACTACAAAAATTCATAAGAACTGCTATTTTGATAATTTCCAGCTCTGAAACTTTATGTTGAAAACCGTAAAAAATTTGGAAGGGTTAAAAATATTCAGAAAAACATGAAAAAAATTTTGAGCAAAAAAAATTTTTTATCTTAAATTTATTAGAGAATAACCCATACATATATATATATACACACACACAGGTGGGCACGCGCGGGCACATATACTCACGCACACCTGCTCACACACATACACACACACACACATATAGACATATATATTCACGGGCAAGGAGTTAAAAATTTTTCGTCATTTCAAGCGATTGAATGGATTGTATTTTTAATTATTTTCTTACGCTATCTTCGATTGCTTACAATTTCCTGAAAAATCAATTTTTTTTTAACAAATGAGAGCTTAAATTTTAGCTTTCACTGTCAACTTTTATAATTTTTTTACCTCTCTGTCGTATCTTAAATACTTGCAATGTGACAGTCAATAGAAGGGACATCATTTTTTAACACAATAAAGGATATTTGAGATGAAATTGCCGCATAGTGATCTCAAGCCTGTAAAAAAAAGGACTTAGGTATATCGTTTAAACGGAAACGGATAATCATAGGTAATTACTGCACCTATCGAACCCCGCAAAGAAAAAATCCCTATCTCAAAAATTCTCTTAAAACATTAATTTTGATCACTTTTGGGCTCAGATTGGCCACTGTGCAGCGGCGTCCACGAGACTTTCCGCGCGCTCTTTTTGCAATTTTCGACGCCCGTCGCGAATCTCATGCCATTCTGCGCGCACCTCATCGCAAGGCTGCGACTTGAGAGCCATGTAACCCTTCCGACGCAAGCGCACGCGGTAAACATAAATTATCGGCATTGTTAATAACGATTGAGCGCTTTCGCAAATCGCTCAACTTTAAGCCACCACCCGCACCTATGGGCATTACTACATAGCACACCTGTAACTCGAGTCCCTCTCCGATACCCAAAATTTCGTTACTCTGACTTATGGAACTTATCAAATTCCATAAATCAGCGTAATTAAAGTTCGCAACAGGCCTGAACGACAGCCCGCCCGTACCACGTGAAAATCGCTCATTACAAATTGTAATCCCGATTAATGTATGTCCTGGAACGCGTTTCGTTATATAATCGCATGTCCCTAATCGCGGCCTCTACCCATAATACGGGATTTATATCTGCGCGTGGCTCTATAATTGAAAATCTTACTCTATGGCCCTGCACTCCGAAGCGTCGCAGGTACTGCTGTCCCTCAACCACAGCAGTGAAGTGCACGCCGGGGGGCCGTATGCTGTCGTAGTCTTCGGCATCATAAACGTCCTCAGTGCCACCACCGCCTACCTGCACGGGTGAGCGAACCTCAGCTGTAACAAAACAAATGATGCCTTTTATTAAAATATATTAAAATAGATTAATGGTTTTACGGTGAGGGATTTACTTTAAGGTTCTGCGATATCCGCAAAGCTTTCTAATACTCTATTCACCAAATCCCACAGATTGCTTTCTGTATACAAAGGCGAGGATTCGTCTTCGGCTTGATCGCGAAACCATCGCTGGAGTCGTGCTTGGCGATTGTCTGATACCCGCTCGTATACCTCCCGCAAACCAGCAAGCTCGGGGACCGATGCCACAATCTGCGTTAAAGACCGATCGCGACTTCGCACAACTACGCACGGAAAAATATTTTTAAAAAGGGCACATATTTTAAAATATAAGAATAAATATTTACTTACATTCATTGATCACACGGTCGAGGCGCTTGCGTGTGTTGTACCCTGGGGCCGATTGGTTGGCGGTGGCACGCAGCACACCCAGTATGTGCCGTCTTTCTCTGCGCGCACTCTCAGCAGTGGTGGAATGGTCATCAGCCTCTACACCAGGTGGTTGACTTTCCAGAAGCCGAAAGTCATCATCGATGAGAGGTAGACGATCGTACGTAGCAAGATACTCGCCTATGGCTTCTTCTTGAAGCTCGATCTCGTTCGCTACTTCTCGCGCTTCTCTTACAGCCTCCTCCTCCTCCAACTCCTCCTCCTCCTCCTCCAACTCCTCCTCCTCCTCCTCCATGTGATTAGGGATATCCCCTACAATTAGTGCAGGGCTTTCTACCTCTCGTGGAGGTTCTTCACTCTCCTCGGCGCCAGCATGCACATCGGCTATAATAACAGCAGGCTCAGCGTCTTCATCATCATCATCATCATCATCATCATCATCATCATCATCATCATCATCATCACTGGTATCAAAACTCAGAGTGCGTGCGACTGGATTAAACGTCCCCGCGGTGCGCCGCGAGTGTGTAGTCGTGCTGTCTTCCGCGCCGGAAAATATGTAGCATCGCTCGAATCATCGTCATTTAGTAGACTCTCCAGAGCTGAAAAATAGCATGTCAATGATTATAAATTTTATAAATATTTTGAAATATTTTGAAATATTTTGAAATATTTTAAAATATTTTAAACTTACCAAGCCGCTCCGACCTTCCTTCGATTATGTCACTAAAAACTGGCAGACCACTTAATCCATGATTAAAAACAAACTCTTCGATTATCCGTAAAACCTCGCCGGAACGTCTAGAGCCCCGATATAAGCGCGCGATTGCGCGATACCCCGTCGTCCTAAGGATCCTCTGTAATTGACAGATCAACTCGTCGCGAGTCATCCCGCGTAAGCGCTGCAACCATGCACTACCTCTACTATACCTCTCTCTACCAAAGAGCCGCAGTATGGCTTTTCGCAGCGAAATTTTTACGAACGTATCCATCTCGGAGTTTCGAACAGACTGATGCCGCTGCAGCGTCGCTTAGAGCTCTTATACAAGCGCAGTCAAAAGCATGAGCGATAAAAAAAAATCAGCATCTCGTCACGTGACGTTTGTCAAACTTATTTTTCCTCGGAGCGTTCAGTCGCATTTTCCTAGGACCTGAGATGCCCGTAGTATAAAAATGCCTCTCTGCGCGCACGAAAAACAATAACGGTGCCCGTGACGACTGTTTGATAAAAAATCGTCATGTCGCGCGAAACAGCGCTTTTCCAAAGGAGGTCTAAGATAAGCAATAAAAAAACAATGAGCCTTCTATACTCGAACATCGATACTGAAAAGGGATAGAGTTTCATGGCTCTTGAAACCAAAACATTTGTGACGCATCTGTGGAAAAAGAACACATGCATGCGAGATAAAAATTTACAACGCACAGCTAATGGTCATGAAATATTGTTCTACAAAAAACATAGTTTATTACTTTCGACAGCACGGGTCAAACCCCTGTGCCGCGTCGTAGCTGACGTTAAATGCAGTGATGCCAAAATGGAAAGAGCTATGATAAAAAATTGAAGAGTGCAGGAGCGCAGTGTTGTAAATGCCACTGAAAAATGACCTGACAAACACCCGCTAGCCGGGTATATAAAAAATTTCTCTCGGGTTAACTACCCTTGGGTGAAAATATTTCCAGCACGGATGCAGGCCACTTTCTTCCTAACCCGTTGATGTGGAATTCCCGGCAATAATATTGGCCGGAACGGTTGAGTCATAAAAATTCGACGACTGTACCGCACAAAACGTCCATCACCGCTTCTTCCACGTGACCGAGGGGATGAGATTGACCACGCACGCACGCCGGTTCAGTCTTCACCATGGAATCTAGCTGTGCGGGTTTCCAGATTATAGTAGCGGTTCTGTGTGAACTCTGCTATTACACACAACGAGAGAGTGGGGTGGGTGGTGGGTAGGTGGCCGGATGTGGGTGCGGGTGGGTGTGGGTGGGTGGGAGCGTGTGTGGGCGCGGAGTGGGTGTGTGTGTGTGTATGTGGGTGCATCATCTCTCTCTCTCTCTCTCTGTGGGTGAGTGTGGATGGGTGGGTGTGAGTGGGTGGGTGAGTGGGTGCGAGCGCCATCTCTCTCTGTGGGTGGGTTGGTGGATGTGGGTGTGTGGGTGGGTGGGTGTGTGTATGTGGAAGTGGACGTGGGTTTGTAGGCGTGGGTGGGGCGGGTGGGTGTGCGTGGGTGGATGTGTGCGTCCTCTCTCTCTCTGTCTCTCTCTCTCTCTCTAGTACATGGACTGGTATAGCGCGTATCATATTACATGGAGGTGTGAAGAAGGTATAACTGTTATGTAAACAGTAGCTAATTACCCATTGTTAATGGGTGGCTTGTTTACAAAACAGTAGTGGTTTTGAAAACAATAGCCCCATTGACATGGTCCCTTGACATGGGTCATTAGTTACCATGCAGCCACTGTTTACATAACACTTAACTTACTGACCCCACCCGCGACGCCGCCACGGGGCGCCCCCCTCCCCCCTTGCAATATGATATGTCTGGCTATACCAGTCCATATACTACTGATAGATGCTCGAAAATGTAAACATGCCGCGGCCGTGGATAAGGCAAGGCCGACGATTTCGGCATGAGGATTCGCGAATAGAGTCGGGCTTGTCTTCCAATTTCTCCGGGGGCTTACGTGTGTGCGTGTAGTTGCGTGCACGTGTAGCTGTGCGAAAAGTACTGAGCGCAACTACGACACACAATAAACCCCGAAATAAAAACTCGCGATAACATTGCGCAAGGGGAAAGGAGAGCGAGAGACAGAGCCCGGCAGTATTGCTTCCGCTGCCGCGGAGAACTGCCGCCTTCTATCCGTGCTGTCTAATTGATCTCGCGAGGAGAGAGAAGGAGAGAGCGTGACAGTCTCAGCGTGCACAAGAGTCGCTATCGCAAGTGCAGTGCGGTGCATGAAAGCGAGAGAGGTGCGACAGTGCTGCAGAGAGAGAGAGAGAGAGAGATAGAGAGAGACAGAGAGAGAGAGAGAGAGAGAGAGAGAGAGAGAGAGAGAGAGAGATAGAGGGAATGAGAGAAAGAGAGAGAGAGAGAGAGAGAGAGAGAGAGAGAGAGAGAGAGAGACGATTTATTTGCCTTCGCGGCAAAATAATTAATACAGAATTTATACAGTGTATAACTTAAAATAAAATACAGTAAAATAAGATATAATAAAAATATATAAAAATAAAAGTAATACAACCTGATACAAATATATAAATTATACATAAAAATATGTTTGTCTACGAGGACCTTCAATTACGATAAAAAAATAATAAAAAAGAACCATATGATAAAATAAAAATAAAATACATAAAAATCATTAAAAATCACGAGGACCCTTCATTAAGACAAAATAAATAAATAAAACTAGAGAAAATATCACAGCTGGTACTATACGCTAAAAGGAAAATATTACAGTTATACATTAACCATTTCATAAAATATCACAGTAAGGTATCACAGCCGCTTAGTCAAAAAATCACAGATCAAAGTTAATCCGCAGTCTAATACTAAACTAGATAAAGGTCCCCGCACTGGCAGCTCTAAGCATCCTTATAGAGAGGCTAGGCGTCGAGATCAAGCAGGTGTTGGCGCACAGCCCTCTTGAATGATGAAAGTGATGGAAGGTAGCGCAGGGCGGGGGGAGGGAGTTCCAAAAGCGGGCACCCTGAGCCAGAAACGCTCTATCACCCGTCTTATAGTTCAAGGCAGGGAAAGCAAGCTCCGGCTGCACTCCCCTGCTTGTTGGCCTAGGCTTGTGCACCGTAAAAGGCAGCCAAGTAACTGGGCTCACGCATCCGAATTATTTTATATAGTAGCAGGGCTGCGAAGTAGAATCTGCGTGAGTCCATACGGAGCCAGCCCAGACGTCTCAAGTAGGGGGTGATATGCTCATCCCTCCTAGCCCCAGTAACGTACCTCACACATGAATTGCTCAATCTTTGCACTCTCGCTCGCTGTTCGTCAGACGCGTCCAAGTAGACCACCGTACAGTAGTCAAGGTGGGGTTGAACTAGGGACTCGACTAATCTTTTGCGGAGAATCTCGGTGGTACACGCCCTAATAAACCGCAAACTGTATAGGGCTTTATTGACTTTCTTTGTGAGTTGGTCAATGTGCGGTTTCCATGTTAATTTACTATCCAGTGTAACACCGAGACTCGGAACTTCGCTACTGAACGGGATGCGTTCTCCAGGCCGCACACCAATACCTGGCAGATCTAATGAGTTTATATGATTAACTCCTACCCTGGAGCCGAATACAATGGCTTTGGTCTTACCAGCATTGAGGTGCAGGCCCGAGTTCGCCGCCCATTCAGCCACCATTTGCGCCGCATGGGACAGCCGATCAATACCCTCCAGAATTTCGTCTTTTGTCGTGTGTAAGTAGATTTGAAGGTCATCTGCGTAAAATATATGTCTGATAGTATTACCGTCAAGTACGTCACGTAAGTCGTTAACGTAGAGACAAAAAAGCAGTGGACCCAGGACAGATCCCTGTGGAACTCCCAGATTGGTTTCTAACCAGTCAGAGTTACCTTTGCTATTTGAGGTGACTATCTGGGTACGTCCTTTCAGATATGATTGAATCCACAGGAGAGCTGCCCTGGAGAACCCCAGCCGACAGAGCTTACGCAGAAGCGCTGTTGGTGAGATGGTGTCGAAGGCTTTGCTGAAGTCGAACAGTAGCAGTAACGTCAGTTGTCTGTTGTCGATGCCTATACGTATATCGTCGGTTAGCTTGAGAAGTGCCGTCTGCGTGCTGTGGTGCTTGCGAAATCCGGCCTGGAGAGGGTCAAGTAAGTTATTGCTATTAAGATACTCCGTGATTTGGTTGTGGGCAATTTTTTCAAGCACCTTAGAAAGAAAGCAGAGTAGTGCTATAGGACGAAAGTCCGAGACTGTAGACGGCGATGCAATTTTCTTGAGTGCAATTACCTGTGCCTGCTTCCAGGAGCCCGGAAAAATTCCCTGAGCGAAGGAGGAGTTGAAAATTCTGACCAAGTAGTCACCAATGACAGGGAGAGCCTTCACGACCACCTCCCGAGGAATTCCGTCCACCCCTTTTGCCTGTGAGGAGAAGTGAGAAATTGCAAGAATTACATCACTCAGTGTAACCTGTTTAAAGGAAAAGCCCTCCTCACTTGTTAGTAAAATAGTGTTCATAGCTTCTTCTATGTTTTCAAGGGAGGACACGGAGATTCCAGCGAAGTGAGCGTTTAACTCTCCCGGCGTGAAGCCGCAAAGGTCCTCCTCTTTTCGCTTTGGAATAAGGCCGAGTTTACGCATTTCCTTCCATATATCCTTGTTAGCATCAAGAGCGTCTGAGACATGTTTGTGAAGGAAGGAGTTACGCTCTTGAGCAAAGCGTGAGTCGACCTCATTGCTAAGCCGAAGAAACTCATCGAACACCGCCGCTCGCCCAGTGCGTTTGTAACGCCTATGGGCCGCATTACGTTTGTTGATTAGTTCCCTCAGCTCAGGACCAATCCAAGGAGCATTATTTCGACTGGGTTTCACAGTTTTTAAAGGCGCTAAATCGTTTATGACAGAGTTAAGGTTTGCGTTTAAGGAATCTAGTGCTCCCTCCAAATCGGATTCAATCGAATTCATGCCTACCCAATCGTAGCGCGCAAGCAATTCATTGAGAGATGAGGGGCATACGTTTTTATAATCTCTGTAGGAGAAAGACTTCCCTACTCGCGCTGGCACAAAATAGTTGATGGTAACATCAATGATAGCATGCTTACCGAAACTGGGCAGGTGTTCATTCGCATAGTCAAGCACCTCGTCGTTTTCGTCCGTGAGGATTAAGTCAATCCATTTGTGAGACGTGGGTGTGTGATGTGTTGGGCCATGCTGCACAATATGTAATGATAACTCTGTGGCAAGGTTTCTGATGGAATATGCATCAGCATCGGACGCCGATGACAAGTCACCATTCAGATCCCCCATGATAAACTTGTGACTATACTCACTACTCAGATCGCGCCAAACATCGAAAAGGTCGGTGTCCTTTTGCATGGCAATGTGTGGAGGTCTATAAATGACACCGACCAAAATGGGAGGAAAGGAACCCTGCTGCACACGACAGAATAAGTACTCAGGGATTGAGGGTTTTCCCAGTCCCTGAGTCATAGATGACGCCAGTTTCGTGATGGTGAAGTCGTTTCGTGCATACAGAGCAACTCCGCCCCCATTTCTATTACGATCCTGCCTAAGCACTGAGTAGCCATCAATCTGAATGAGACTGTCATCAACGTCAGGTCCAAGCCAAGATTCAGCTATGCCAAAGAGGTGGTAGAAGGGATCTTCAACCAGGTACAGACGGAGCTTATTTATACGAGGTCTGATTGAGTTAATATTAAGAAACCCAGCCTTGAGAGGACATCCACCCCCCGTCCCCTTGCAAGCAGTCGATCCCAGTCATGATGTAGGCGCCGACCCAACAACCTCTTCTGCTCCCTGCCTCGCAACAACTATGTCGTTGTTAGTGGCTGCAGCATTTGACGGGTTGCTTTTGGGCAGATGTTTTTTTTTAGCAGACTGGCACGTCGTTTGAATGACTTGTAGGTCGGATGCTGTGGCGAAGATATGCGCACGCTCGCCCCCCTTATGCCTAGCCAGGAATCTACCACCCGAGTGCCACACATATTTAAAGCCCAGCCCCTGGACGATGGACCTCAGGCTCTTAAATTCCTGGAACTTATCATGGGGCAACATCTCATTTATGAATATTTTATGGTGTGGCACACAAGCAGCTAAAACCGGGCCAAGCATTTCGGGATCGATGTTACTTGTGGTAAAGTAAGAATTGGCGAGCGAGCGCTTAGCTCGCATCACATCCCTGACCAGAGAGAGAGAGAGAGAGAGAGAGAGAGAGAGAGACGAGCCGCCTGCGCAGCTGAAGCGAGAAGGAGAGAGAGCGCGAGAGAGGGAGAAGAGAGCGGCAGTGCGCCGTCAACGTAGGGACGCTGCGCCGAGGAGAGAGAGCTGCCCCCTTCACTCCGATACGAGATAGGCCTGGCCAGGCAAGCGTGTGAGCGAACGCTTCTCCCGCGGACGCCGATCGTCCGGGAAGCGAAGCGCGGTAACAAGGCCAGCTGATACGCGCGCGAGTACCGAACGCGCGCGGCGTTCGGTACATCAGCCCGGGTCGCCTTCCGACTCTCACGAGTGTGTGCGTGCGAGCACACAAGCGAGCGCGGATGCACCACCTGATCATACGGCGCGCACATTTGAAGCACGCCGTTCATGTATTTGAATCTCTGTGGTTACGCGAAATAAACTGTCTTGCTTTTTACTTGTTCGCGTATTATTTCGCGCAACCCGAGTCCAATCCCTTATTCGGTGGTCCGGTGATGAACACCGCCAGCCTCCTCGGTCGCGAGTACATAGTACTCGCGTGATAGCTGAGTAGCTGGGGCAGCACGCTCGAGAGAGAAAGCGCGACGACGGAGTCGCGCGCTGCACCGGTTCAAAAGGCGCGGCTGCTGCTAAAAGGAGCCGGCGGCGAGCAACAGCACGGAGCTGACGGGACGCTAATCGTCGAGGGTTGGCACGAGTAAGTGCTCGCGCCTGTCAATTGCTGCGCCGTTCATCGGCAAGTCCGCATCGAGATAAAGCGCACCGAGGACAGCCTTTAGCCCGTTACAACATAAAATTTTTATTGCTTTTATTAAATATGTAAATTAGAGTATTATTACAACAGAGCATGTACTTTATAATTTATTACTATAGTTACAATTATACTATGTAAGGCAGTATTATAATATTCATGACTGAAAATATGTTTTGATTCCAGAATTCTAGTATGCCGGATGACGACATAGTTAAGACTGAGAAAGAATTAATAATCTTAGCATTGGCATTACGACACAGTTTTTCAAATGTTGCAATAGACAATGTTCTACGTACTATAGATTACCATTTACCGTTTCATGAATATAAATCTAAATACAGATTTCTGAAAAATATCAACGACTTAGAATATGTAGAGTGTTATTACTGCCCAGATTGCCCCTTCGCTTTGAATTTCCCAGAAGACCGCAACACAACGACATGTGAATGTTGTAATACTATTTATAACAAAAACAGACAAAAAACAAATGGAGTTTTCTTTTATTATTTGCCTTTAAAAGGACAACTGATTCAAGTAGTCAATAGTTCATTATATTTGTCACTAAGAAAGCAGTGTGATGAATGTGATGTTATTACCGGCACAACGTATCAAAATTTTCTCAATAAAGGGATTATAGCTGTAAATGATCTAACCATCAGTTGGAATACCGATGGCGTTTCATTATTCAAGTCATCCCAAAAAGGAATTACCCCTGTAATCGTATTTATTAACGAGTTACCATATCTTTGAATTTTAATCGGACTTCAACGAGCCAATCTCGTATGCGTTAGTCGAATGTCTATTCTCAAATCGAGAAAGGTAGCTTTTGTTTAAGCTTCCTCCTCTCTCGATAAGAATTTTTTGACCAACGGCGACACACATAAGAGAAAAATTTTTTTTATTTTTATTTTAAAAAATGAATAACTATTAATTTCGGAATAAAATATAATATCGGGGAGTTTCGTCCATGTCGTACTTGGTGGACTCGTCAGGAAGACCCAAGTAGACATATCTTCGACTCCAAAATAATGAAATTACTGTGAATTCTTATAGTGTGTAAGTTGTAATTTTATATGTGGATTTGAAAAATTGGTTGCCATCTAGTGTTAAAAGGTTGGAACTAAGATTATACAAGGAAAGGCATTTTAGTGTCCGAATGCCATTTGATTCTAAATATGTTGTAAGCGCTCGTGGTGCTATCTTAATAGTTTTGAATTTTTAATCGGACTTCAACGAGCCAATCTCTGATGCGTTAGTCGAATGTCTATTCTCAAATCGAGAAAGGTAGCTTTTGTTTAAGCTTCCTCCTCTCTCGATAAGAAGTTTTTGACAAATGGCGACACACATAAGAGAAATTTTTTTTTTATTTTTATTTTAAAAAATGAATAACTATTAATTTCGGAATAAAATAAAATATCGGGGAGTTTCGTCCTTGTCGTACTTGGTGGACTCGTCAGGAAGACCCAAGTAGACATATCTTCGACTCCAAAATAATAAAATTACTGTGAATTCTTATAGTGTGTAAGTTGTAATTTTATATGTGGATTTGAAAAATTGGTTGCCATCTAGTGTTAAAAGGTTGGAACTAAGATTATACAAGGAAAGGCATTTTAGTGTCCGAATGCCATTTGATTCTAAATATGTTGTAAGCGCTCGTGGTGCTATCTTAATAGTTTTGAATTTTTAATCGGACTTCAACGAGCCAATCTCTGATGCGTTAGTCGAATGTCTATTCTCAAATCGAGAAAGGTAGCTTTTGTTTAAGCTTCCTCCTCTCTCGATAAGAAGTTTTTGACAAATGGCGACACACATAAGAGAAATTTTTTTTTTATTTTTATTTTAAAAAATGAATAACTATTAATTTCGGAATAAAATATAATATCGGGGAGTTTCGTCCTTGTCGTACTTGGTGGACTCGTCAGGAAGACCCAAGTAGACATATCTTCGACTCCAAAATAATAAAATTACTGTGAATTCTTATAGTGTGTAAGTTGTAATTTTATATGTGGATTTGAAAAATTGGTTGCCATCTAGTGTTAAAAGGTTGGAACTAAGATTATACAAGGAAAGGCATTTTAGTGTCCGAATGCCATTTGATTCTAAATATGTTGTAAGCGCTCGTGGTGCTATCTTAATAGTTTTGAATTTTTAATCGGACTTCAACGAGCCAATCTCTTATGCGTTAGTCGAATGTCTATTCTCAAATCGAGAAAGGTAGCTTTTGTTTAAGCTTCCTCCTCTCTCGATAAGAATTTTTTGACAAACGGCGACACACATAAGAGAAAAATTTTTTTTATTTTTATTTTAAAAAATGAATAACTATTAATTTCTGAATAAAATATAATATCGGGGAGTTTCGTCCTGGTCGTACTTGGTGGACTCGTCAGGAAGACCCAAGTAGACATATCTTCGACTCCAAAATAATGAAATTACTGTGAATTCTTATAGTGTGTAAGTTGTAATTTTATATGTGGATTTGAAAAATTGGTTGCCATCTAGTGTTAAAGAGTTGGAACTAAGATTATACAAGGAAAGGCATTTTAGTGTCCGAATGCCATTTGATTCTAAATATGTTGTAAGCGCTCAAATCCACATATAAAATTACAACTTACACACTATAAGAATTCACAGTAATTTCATTATTTTGGAGTCGAAGATATGTGTACTTGGGTCTTCCTGACGAGTCCACCAAGTACGACAAGAACGAAACTTCCCGATATTATATTTTATTCCGAAATTAATAGTTATTCATTTTTTAAAATAAAAATAAAAAAAATTTTTCTCTTATGTGTGTCGCCGTTTGTCAAAAAATTCTTATTGAGAAAGGACGAAGCTTAAACAAAAGCTACCTTTCTCGATTTGAGAATAGACATTCGACTAACGCATAAGAGATTGGCTCGTTGAAGTCCGATTAAAAATTCAAAACTATTAAGATAGCACCACAAGCGCTTACAACATATTTAGAGTTACCACATCGTTTAAGAAAAAATAACCCTCTGTTAGTGGGCTTATTTTATGGAAACAAGCCACCAATGAATGTGTATTTGAAACCGTTTGTGGAAGAACTAAGACAATTGTCTCTTGTAGGATTTCAGTCTTCTATTCATGGTAGTCAAGAAAAAATTACTATTAAAGTACATACCATTCTATCGTCCATTGATTCGGTAGTTAGAGCACAAGTTCAAAACATCAAGCAATTCAATGGTCACTATGGATGTTCTTATTGCTATCACAGAGGTAAAAGTATAGAGGTTGGAAATGGTTACGCACGAGTTTATCAAGGTAGAAGTGGCCCTTCCAGATCACACGATAAATTTAAGGAGCATGCTGTAGTTGCCTTGCAAACAGATAGCGTTATTAAAGGCGTAAAGGGACCTTCTGTTGTATTGCGGATTCCAAATTTTGTTATAATACATTCTTTTCCTCCAGAATACATGCACTATTATTTATTGGGAGTGCATGTCTTTTCGCAACAGAGTGGTTTCACTCAAAAAATAATAGTAAGGATTGGTATCTTGGTTTGAAAGAGGCAGAATTTAATAATAGACTACTATCTATTTAACCTCCCAAAGAGATTACACGAGTACCCAGAGTGATAAACTCAAATTTTAAAGCAAGTGAATGGAAGAATTTTATACTTTACTATTCTCTTGTTTGCTTACAAAATATTCTTCCTAAAAAATACTACCAGCACTGGTTTTTATTCGTGTCCAGCATGCAGATATTTTTACAGATGAAAATTAACGAGCAAGAATTGTTGCTTGCAGAAAGAGCTCTGGAAAAATTTGTTTATGATATAGAACTTTTATATGGTAAAGAATTCATGAAATACAATGTTCATTTATTGCTACATCTGTCCGGGTACGTCAAAATGTACGGATCACTCTGGGCGTGGTCAGCTTTTCCTCCAGAGCATTTCAACGGAGTTATAAAGCATTTATTCCATGGTACTTATTTATTCCATGGTATTTATTCCAAATGTGTAAATCATATTTAAGATTAAGACATATAAAGGACAAAGCTGAAGTTTCTACACATCCTGATGCCAGTGAAGAAGGAAAAGAACTTTTCATATCTTTAATGGGTCAATATAAAATAAAAAATTGTGTCGAGTTTGGCGATGACTTAAGAATTTTTGGACAACCGTCATATGTTGATTCATCATTAAATACACAAACTATAATTGAAGAAGATCTAGGTTACAACGTAGAAAGAAATGCTTTGTCTTACGAGAGATTTATTTACAAGAATAGTTTATACCATAATATTAATTACAAGCACTTAGTAAAAAGAAATAATTCCACCATTCTTACTCATGATGGAAAATTAGCAGTAATAACAGATTTACTAGCAGTTCGAAGAGTAGGTATTTTGGATGATATTTATATTTTAATTAGAAAACAGTTTGATTTAAGTGAAGAACAGTTATGCAACTATGAAGGGAAATCATCGAAAATATTTTCATTTATTGCTGAAGAAACAAATTCTATAATAAGTTTGAAAATTACATCTATAAAATGTAAATGTGTAAATATTAAATATACTGCTAATAAGGTATGTATAATGCCATTTAGTCAATATTGTAGAAACCGATTAATTGCGATGTAATTGATTTTACTAAATAAAAGAGTAATATCAAAAATACCTAATAATAATTAAAATCCTTATTTATACATATATTAGTTTTTTTCTGGTATCTAAACTCGAAGTCCAGTGCTTACAACTCTATCAAATGGGCTTTTTTCTTGAAATATCCTCTATTTTGTTCAAAAAAATGATTTTTTTGAAGCTCGGGGCGCAAAATTCGACTTTTGATGCCTGCTTAGCGGGCTCAAAGTGGCCGATTCAGTTTGAAGTGACCACTTTGCACCCTAGGGCGAGAAGAGGCCACTTCGCGTCCGCTTGAGCGCAAGGTGATTCGCCCTCGTCTCTATTGTCACCCTTGCTTCGCTCGAGCGAGAATAACCTACTTTGCACTCTTATTGCGTAATACAATATATACTTTTTTCAACTCAGACATGAAATAGGCCTTTCTTCACGTGTGAAAGTAGGAGAGAAAATATCGCGTTTCAAGCGCATTTTGTGAAAGTGGTAAGGAATATCCATTTCTCACCTAAAACAGGTGAGAAATTGCCATTTCTGCCTTTCTTATATAGTTCATTGCGTATACATTTCAAATTATTTTGATTTCCAACTGCGTTGTGTACGACTCGAAATGCCCAATCCTCTCTCCGACTCACACACGTAAAAAAGGCCCTATCATGCCTTCGTTAAAAACAAAAGGTGCGCAACACGGGAAGAAAAGCTATTTCAGACTCGGGTGAGGTGTTATCAGCACTCGTCTCTGTCTCAGGCGCCTTTGCGGCGCCCCCGACTCCGACTCGTGCTGAACACCTCACCCTCGCTATAAATAGCTCATTTTCTCCCTTTGTTGCACAATGTACTAATTCTTTTATTGACTATAACTTTGAAGGTGGTTGAAAATGCGACCCATAAAATCGTTTAAGAATAAAGCAATTTTTAATCATTTTATTACGTTGCTTTAATTCCCTGCCATTTCGTGAAAAATTAATATTTTCTAAACGAAACAAAGCTTAATTTTTAGCTTTTTCTTTCTACTTTCATAATCTTCTTTGCTCGTTTTTCTATCATAAATACTTGCAAAGTGACAGCCAATAGAAGTGATCTGAAAAAAGGTCCCATTAGACCAAATTGTAATTCGTAAGTTTCTTTTTTGATAAACACATCAACAGTAGTTTTACTGTTCAACAGAAATATGTAGTATTACATATTCATCTTCCTATATAGTTAAACAGTAGTTGTAATACTGCAACACAAATGCCACAGTTAAAAATAGGAAAAGGTTTTAAGAGTTTTAATTCAGTTAAAATGTAACTACATAAAGTAACTACATAACTAGTTAAAGTATGACTATACAGTAATATGTAAAATATTATAATTTTTCACAATAGTTGAACAGTAGTACTACTGTAGCAAAAACACTGGTATTAAATATAGATGTTGTATTTCTGTAGAAAAACTATTGGAGTAGTAATATTACCCGTGTAAAAAAAAGTCTGGGCGAAGTCTTGCACAAGTCTGGCTTGAAAAGTCTGGGCAAAGTCTCGCAGGTCAGACGATCCCAGACTTTTTATTTCTTCTATTAGAAGTCTTGGAAAAAATCTCCAGACTTTATCCAAGACTTATTACAGTTTACAACTGTAGACTTAATACTGTTACAAAAAAAAATAGTTTATGTATGGTCAAACAGTAGTTTTACAAATATTAAAAAAAGGGAAAATTTTAAAATTGTTTATCTACAGTTAAAGAGTAGTTATTCTGTTGTTAAAAATTAACAGTAGTTCCACTGCTTTTAAAAAATACTGGAAATTTAGAAGTGGTTTTTCTTTAGATGAACAGCATTAATACTGTTGTTAAAATAGGAGATATTTTGTAGTTGTTTTTCTATGGTTGAGCAGTAGTTCAAATGTTGATAAAAAAATACGAGAGATTAGAAGTGGTTAAACAGTAGTAAAACTGTAGTTAAACAGTAGTTATACTATTGTTCAAATTAGGACAAATTTGGAATACTCTTAAATGGTCAAACAGTAGTTCTAATGTTGTCAAAAACATTGTTACGAAATGTGGAAATTTTAATTTTTTAATAAAAAAATTAGAAGTGGTTAAACAGTAGTAAAACTGTAGTTAAACAGTAGTTATACTATTGTTCAAATTAGGACAAATTTGGAGTACTCTTAAATGGTCAAACAGTAGTTCTAATGTTGTCAAAAACATTGTTACGAAATGTGGAAAATTTTAAGTAGTTTTTCTATTGCCAGACAGTAATTCGACCGTTGTTAAAAAATGCTGAAAATTTTGAAGTGGTTTATCTGTAGTTGAACAGTAGTTATACTGTTGTCAAAAATAGGGGAAAAATTTGAATAGTTTTTGTATGGTCAAACAGTAGTTCTACTGTTGTTAAAAAATACGGAAAATTTTGAAGTGGTTTATCTGTAGTTGAACAGTAGTTATACTGTTGTCAAAAATAGGGGAAAAATTTGAATAGTTTTTGTATGGTCAAACAGTAGTTCTACTGTTGTTAAAAAATACGGAAAATTTTGAAGTAGTTTTTCTGTAGTTACACAGTAGTTATACTGTTATTAATATGGGAAAATTTCGAGTACTTTACTATGATCAAACAGTAGTTCTACTATTGTTAAAAAATGCGAATAATTTCGAAGTAGTTTTTTCGTAATTAAACAGTAGCTATACTGTTGTTAATATGAAGAAATATGGAATACTTTACTATGGTCAAACAGTAGTTCTACTGTTGTTAAAAAATACGGAAAATTTTGAAGTAGTTTTTCTGTAGTTGCACAGTAGTTATACTGTTATTAAAATAGGGGAAATTATATAATAGTTATCATATGGTTGAACAGTAGTTCTAATGTTGTTCAAAAATACGGAAAATTTTAAGTAGTTTTTCTGTAGTTACACAGTAGTTATAGTTATACTGTTGTTATAATAGGGGAAATTTTTGGTAGTTTATCTATGGTTGAGCAGTAGTTCTAATGGTGTTATAAAATACGGGAATTTTAGAAGTAGTTAATCTGCAGTAACACAGTAGTTATACTGTCAAAAATATGGATAAGTTTCGAGTAGTTTCTTTATGGTCAAACAGTAGTTCTACTGTTGTTACAAAATATGGAAAATTTTGAAGTGGTTTTTCTGTAATTAAGCAGTAGTTCTACTGTTGTTATAAAATAATTCGAAGTTTGTAATTGTTATTCTGTATTTAAACATTAGTTACACGGTTGCTAAAAAGTACTTAGAAGATTTTAGTGGTTTTTCAACTGTTAAACAGTGAGCAGCAGTAGTTTTCCCATAGTTCAACTGGACTCGTCACTTGAGTATGGTTTGACTGTAGTTCCAAAAATACTACTGTCAAGGAGTAGTCGGTCAACTGTTTTGCCAGTAGTTCTTCTAGTAATTATACCTGTAGTTTTGGCAGTAGTTGTGCTTGTAGTTTATTTTCGTAAGGGAACTAACAAAAACTTCTACATAGAAGCTGTCAGAACTTATAATTCCTTGTCAAATGATTTAGAGAACTTAGTATGTAGTAGAATTAACATTAGAAAAATGTGTAAAAATTGGGTTAGTAAATATATATAATTATGTTATCTTACTGTTTGATAACAAATTTGAGAAATTTGATATAAGATTACACAGCTTAACCTGTTAACAATGTTCACAGGACCTAAGCGATTAAACCAAAAGAATCAAAATTGTCTAATATTATATAAGAACATGTTAAAGTAATATCATATTTACAAAAAAAAACTTGTGTAATGTATGTGCTATAGATTTTGTAATATGGTAAATTTCAATGTATAAAGAATGCAATGTATCTAGCTGAGTCTGTCAGTCTTAGTGTGGTAGAAAACTATTAAATAGTCAAGTGTCACTGAGAAGTCTGCGAAATACATAATGATGTATTTTAATACAACAGACACCCTGAGGCGAGTTCTTACACCCTGACCAAACTTACAAATTAATCAGACGAGCTAATATTACCAGTGACAACTACCTACCCGTATCACATTTAACCACACATTTAACACATTTAACACATTTATCACATTTATCACATTTAACCACACCCAGCACTTTCATGATATCCCCCAGTTCCTTATTACCTATACCTATCCCCTCACACTCTAGAGCACTAACATTCGAAGGTCACTGATAGAGCTGCAGAAGTAGCAAAATATGGCTGGACGGTCTAGGCTGGCACTACTCCATGGATGCCAGTCTGCTGAGAATCATCTAACTAACAGCCATCCACTATATCAGTAACTCCACCATCTGGGAGGAAAGTACTGACAGAGACCGTCAATTGCGTCTCAATGTCAGGGACTGCCTCAACCTATGAAGCACATTAATAGCAGATCAGCCACTACTCTGAAAGGCAAGTGAGAAGAGTTGGCACCTAAAAACCACATATGACTAGTAAATAGATGACACATTACCATAAAACATTACCATAAAAAAGAAACGTCTGCAGAAATGGTTGTAGTTCACTCGCTGCACCAGCTATCTGTAACACCCAGAGGGGAAGGACTAGTGGAAACCTTCACTCGTTTCACTGCTGGAAATAGCTCCAGCCTGAGAGTCGCTGAAGACACAAGCAGCAAATTCACTGTACACATAAGTCATCCGAATAAAAGCCAAACATGGAAAGTTGAGCACCCAAAAACCACATATAGCTAATAAATAGATGAGCCAGACAACATTTCCACACCCAAGAAATAGTCTGTAGCAGTGCTCGTTGTTTATACTCCTCTTGCTGCCAGATACCTGCAACAAGAGAAAATACTATCAGCTCACCCATCAGAGAGGTTAGGAACGAGAAAAGGCTTACTAATACACAGCGTACTAATAAATCTGCTCTGGCTGTTGACACACTGCATTCCTGTCTTCGACAAATTATCACCAACCGGCGATTGGCGAACATGATGAGGGACGTAATTCACCAGAGCGGCATACTACAGCAGCCGCTGTCATCGCTGGGAACGCCGGGAGCTAGACGACGCGATTGTTGACATCACATACGTACCATGGACACACGCACGCTCGCGCCACGTCACAGTTCGCACTACTTACTATAGGGCGAGAGCAGTAGCAGAAAGCGCGCGCGATCCATTATACCTATAGGTATAAATATGTCAATATATATCTTAGTTATATACACATGGAGCGCTTGCGGTCAAGCGGGTCGCATGCGTTTTTCCAATGTCATGCAGCCTATATAGTCGCGGTAGCCGTTACGGCTGTTGCAATAGTACTCATACACGCAGCGCTATATGCCAGGCTGCCGTTGCCGAATGCATGATTGTTGAGCTTTTTTCTTCTGTTTTTCTCCTTTTCGCGGTATTAGTGTGAATGTGCATGATGTGCCGCGAGTATTTTTTCGTAATTGAGATTGTAAAGGTATATGCAGTTAGGAACACCCGCGAGCAGCTATAAGAATCCTCACCTTTCGTTAGAACTATATGAAATTCAACTTTAATGTTTTTTTATTAATCGAGAGCAATGAAACAATAGTTTTCCTCATATAATTGAACAGGATTTGACTATACACAAAAATTTCAAATATATAAGTTGGGGATAACATTGAAAAAAACTTTTTTTCTATTTAACGTTTTCATAAATAAAAATAAAAAGAATTTTATAATTTCGATATAAATTATGAAAACAATGTTTCTTAATTTTAAATATACCTGCAATCATGATACTTATATTCAATATTTCTATGTACACTTTAATCATATCAATTAGTACATATTAAATTTATATACATCATAGACTGTTGAGGATTCATCACCTACGGAAAGCACGGCAATCTCGGAGAGCACGGAGAGCACGGAAAGCACGCTCGAGCTCGACTTTAGCCGAGCACGCTCGAGCTCGATGCTCGAATAGGAGAGCCGGCTAAGGAGCGCCCCCCTTCTTCTCCCACCACTGGCTCTATCGGCGATCCAGCGCTTTCGCCGCAGTCTCTACATCGCCAGTTCACGCGCGACGGCCAGAGAGAGAGAAGCAACACCTGTACGCCAAGAGGAACGACGGCACTTGAATAAAACCATTTCATTTCTCTACACGATAACTTATTCATTTGTGAACCTCTTCAGTCCACGACCACATACAACAACAAAAAGCATTTGGTCCTTCGAGCCGGATCGTGGGAGAAGGAGTGACGTCGCCATGGCCATGCCGAGGAAGCCTTTCTCTACGCCCTACGTCTACTCACGAGTGGCGTAGGACTAGTCTTTCTTCTTCAGGTACGCATCTAAAGTGTTCGTGGTCGGGAGTACCGATACAGTCGCATGCTCACGCATGCCGACTGCGCGCGTACGTTGCTGTCTCTCTCACTCGTTTGTTACGCCGTCGCGTGAATTCGGAAGCCACCTTCTAAGGCTTCCGAGGCGAAATAGCACATCGATTGCTATTGTCCCCATTTTCTGAAAGCGCCTTGGAGTGTGCGTGTCAACCGACTCCAAGACGTCGCCAAGAGCGTGCGCTCTAAAGCCAGCTCTAGAATCATCGCGTTCGTACGATGATCGGCAGTTCTAGAATCATCGCTTTTACGATGATCAGCCATCTTATTGTAGCCAAGAGCAACAAGTGGCATTTCTGTTAAGAAGCGTGCGTCGCTGACCAGCTTCAATCCGCCAAGAGCGTGCGCTGTAAAGCCAGCTCTAGAATCACCGCGTTCGTACGGTGATCGGCAGCCATCTTGTTGGAGTCAAGACCAATAAGTGGCAATCTATAGAAAAGCGTGCGTTGTAAACCAGCTCTAGAATCATCGCCATCGTACGATGATCATCTAATCGTTGCCGGCTAGTGCAAAGAGTCGAAACGGGGTTCACACCTCTCATTTCAAGGAGTACCCACGTGGCGCCTACGCGCTAGGGGGTCCACGCCAGTCAAGACAAAGAGTATCCGCGTGCGGCGTACACGCTACGGGGCTCACACCGGTCAAGACACGGAGTACCCGCGTGCAGCTTGCGCTACGGGGTCTACACCAGTCCATCCAAGGACTACCACAGGAAGCGAACTGATAGATCGACCGTCCTAATACTTGGACACACGTATCGTTCCAGTTTGTTTATATTAAAACTTGCAACTATCGTCTAGTCAAACTAGTGCATCTTCTCTTTTAATGAAAATTTATTGAATTCAGTCAATGTTAATTTAATTAAAATTAAATTTGAGATTAGTACAAATTAATTGATTTGAGTTTATCATAAAATTAATTGCAATATTTAACTAGTCTTGCGAAAATTGAATGCAATTTTCGACTTAGCAAATACTTATATTATTGAACCTTGTAGTTTTACTGCTGCCTGCGGATGCAGCATCGCGACTCAACTTAGGCTGCTTATCTACATTTGGATACCCTTCCGGATTCAGTTGCTGATAACACGCTGCAGGAGTTGCTGAATTCAACGCTTGCAGTTACTCCCCTTCGAGCAGTCAACACTGATCAATAGCTGAATCATCGTGGGAACGTTAGCAGACTCGCAACGTCGCATCTTCATGCGAATATCTACGTGCATACCATCATAAGTATTATAACCTAGGCTAAGGCTTAATTGTAACAATGTTCACTAATGATTATTCTACTTTCGAGTGGGTAAACATAGTTCAAGCAATACTTAGGTTAAATAATCAAATTTGCTACTAGTCTAAATTAACTTGATCTCAAAATGGAGGCGTTTCATGCTAAGCAGATGGCACTCCAAGCCAAAATTACAAACTCCTTTAAAAATTTCAAATCTAAGGGTAAAGATAATATGACGAAAGGTTATGCAAAATCATGTCTAACCGGACTTGAAACTAATTTTACGTCGTTTCGAGTAAATCATGAGAAACTTATGCTCGTTGAGGATATTGATCAAGATCATGCCTATTTTACAACTAATCTCTTTGGTCTGGTTGAGGATAGCTTTTACCTCCGCAGAGGAGACTTTCTTAATTACTTAGAAACTTTTGAAACTAGAAATGCTGCTCAAGGATCTTCTAATTCGATTGCTGAGCCAGTGCCTGCAAGCACTGCTCGACCTAGGAACGTTTCGTTTCAATCGTTGCCGAAAGTAGATTTACCTAAGATTTCGGGGAAATTCTCGGATTGGAAAAATTTTAGAGACGTCTTTCGTTCAGTCATACATCGTCGCGAAGACGTAACGTCTGTTCTAAAATTGCATTATCTTCGCACTCACCTTACAGGTGAAGCACTTGAGAAAATTAAATCTCTTTCAATTTCTGGTGATAATTATGACCGAGCATGGACAGCCTTAATCGAATATTACGAGAATCAACGTCGCATTGTTAACTCTCACATCTCAGAAATCTTCTCAGTTAAATCCATGAAGGCAGATTCTTCGTCAAACGGATTTATAAGGAAATTTTCAATCCCATCGCTAGTCTGACCTCTCTAAATAGAGCGGCTTCTTTAGGTAGTGATTTAATTGTTCATTTTACGCTGAATCGGCTTGATTTAAATACTCATAAAGAATGGGAAAAGCATCTAGGTAACAGTGTCGATCCTCCGACAATGGAGCAACTTCAAGCCTTTCTTCGAAGTCAAACCCCCACTCTAGAGGCCATCGAGGCTGGCACTAAATCGTCTTCGAACAATAACCCGAGAACTCAGTCATCTAATTCAAAATCACGAAAACCAGAGCAAGACAATGCTCACTCGGCTTATTCTCATCAAGCGTCACCTCAAAGCGCGAAAAATCAACAAAAAAGGAAATTTTTGCTGTGTAATGAACCGCATTACTTAAACCGATGTGAACAATTCATCAATACGACGAGCCAGGAGAGGAAAGACTTTCTTAAGTCGTACAATCTTTGTTTTAATTGTTTAGGTAAGCACCCCATACAGAATTGTCCTTCCTCTTATCGATGCTTTGTTTGCAAAGCTAAGCATCACACTTTAGTACACGTTGATGGTACCGCTAGGGTTAACGCCCTTGGTCCTAACGCAACCAAAATTCAAGTTCGCGCGCTGATCGATCCTGGACCATCAAATCTCACTTGTTACACCGACTTTGTCTAACTTACTTTCTCTAAATTGTAGAACCAGTCACACGCACATTCAAGGTATAGGTGAAAAGACAGCTGCCGTGTCTTCTAAGGTAGCTCGTCTTTCTATACAACCTCCTTTTGATTCAACTTATTCTCTAGAAGTTGATTCTATAGTCTTGCCAAGACTATCTTCTTATAAGCCCTCCCTCGTAGGTGGTATTTCTAACCTCGAATACTTAAGAGGGCTGCAGCTAGCAGATCCCAAGTACTTCGAACCCTCACGCATCGACATTCTTCTCGGTGCAAGCGCTTATGCGCAAATCATTCAAAGCCAAATTGTTAAGGGTCAGAGCCTTCAGCCGATAGCATTAAGTTCTAAATTCGGTTGGCTCTTAACAGGCAATATTTCCACTTCACCCCCAGAAATCGGGCCAGACCCTTTCTCTTTTCATTGCTCGAATGAATGTGAACATGAAGCCAAACTCTTGGAGCTCGTACAAGATTTTTGGAGGACGGAGGAAATAACAGTCGACAAAAAATCTTACTCGCCTGACGAACAAGCATGCGAGGAATTTTATCAGAAAACTACTCGTCAAGATGAAACAGAGCAATATATAGTAAGTCTACCCTGGAAAAGTCGAGACAAGTTGAGTTCTGCTCATCTAGAAAACTCTCATTCTGCCGCGCTACGCGCACTTAATCGTCTCGAAGCAAGCTTCGCTAAAGACGAAAAACTGAAATTAGCTCATACTAAATTCATAAAGGAATACATTGACTTAGGTCACATGTCTCTCTCTTCGAATTTTGATTCATTTACGAGCAAATCTCAAGCCTTCTTACCACATCGTAGTATGTGAAAGGAAACAAGTACAACTACCAAATTACGTACTGTGTTTAATGGCTCGAGTAAATCAAAATCAGGTATCTCGGTCAACGATCTTCTACACGTTGGACGCAATCTGCTTCAAAATCCCGTCGCTTTGATTTGTGCTTGGCGTAGGTACAAGATCGCTCTCTCAGCTGACGTGGAGAAAATGTTCCGACAAATTGGAGTCGAACAATTTGATCAACCCTATCAGTCGATCTTATGGCGTTTTGACAAGAGTGAACCCATTCAGGTCTATCGATTGACCACAGTGATGTATGGTTTGGCCTGCTCGCCTTTTCTAGCCATACGCACGCTCTTAAAATTAGCCGAAGATTATGGCAAAACTTATCCGATCGCTGCTGAAGCTGTTCGCTTAGAAATGTATTCTGATAATGTGCTATCTGGTGCACATTCGTTAGAAGAAGCTTTATTTAAACAAGATGAATTAATCCAACTCTTTAAACGAGGTCATCTTAATCTTCGTAAGTGGACTTCAAATAATGCTGAAGTACTCACGGCTTTACCGTCGCATATGTTAGCTGCAGATTCAATCGCTTTATTTGCCTCCGAAGCATCTGTACCAATTCTAGGTATAGATTGGCAACATAACACAGACTACTTTAGTTTTCATATCGAAGATGCTCCTTCTGACTCGCCCTTTACCAAACGCACCATTCTTCCCAGAATCGCTCGAATCTTCGATCCCATGGGATGGTTGGCTCCTGTTGTAATAACCGCAAAGATTATTATGCAGTCTCTGTGGATTCTTAAGGTTAGTTGGGATGAAGAACTCTCTCACGATATCTCCAATCGGTGGCAGTCTTGGTTGCAAGATCTTCAATATATAAGTCACATCAGAATCCCACGTTGGAGTGGATACACTCTACAATGCGAATTTCTGGAAATCCACGGATTCGCAGACGCATCTAAGTTTGCTTATGGTGCAGTAGTCTACCTGCGCTTAATTCGTACACAAGAAGTAATCGTCACTCTTCAAGTGGCTAAAACGCGAGTAGCTCCACTTAAGACGCTAAGCATACCTCGTTTAGAACTTTGCGCAGCGTTGCTACCTGCTCGCCTCATTCAAATGTTTATCGAATCTTTCCCAATAAAGGTTGAGAGTGTTCACCTTTGGTCAGATTCAGCGGATGTGCTTTTTTGGCTGAATGACCACCCTTCAAGATGGGGTGTTTTCGTGGCTAATAGGTGCTCAGAGATTCACACTCGTCTGCCCGATGCATATTGGCATCATGTTAGATCAGCAGATAACCCCGCTGACGTCATATCACGAGGAATTGAGCCCTCAAAATTACCCTCGCATAATCTCTGGTGGAAAGGTCCCGCTTGGTTTCTGACAGCGTTGAACCATGGACAAGGTCTCATGACGAGCTCAACTTCACCGTTAATAGTCTTAATCTGCAACCTAGTCACACTCTAATCGCTAGTAAGAGCACCACAAATTCTGTTGAGAACACTCCAGAAGTTGGGAGTCTTATTAATGAGTACTCTTCATTGGATAAATTGTTACGAATGGCTTCGTACTGCTTTAGATTCATTAGTCGAATCTGTACTAAAGTAGTGCGTACGACGTCTTCAAATTCCAGCGTTAGGCCCCTTTCTGTCTTTCAATCCCTATTATGCCATCACACTCCAATTTCCAAGGAGGTTAGTGCTAGTGAGATTGGAAACACTAAATTGTGCTTGATCCACTTAATTCAGACAGCCTATTTTAAGCCTGAATTTCAACGACTATCTAGCAGAGGAAAACTTTCGTCTAAAAGCACACTTTTACCACTAAACCCCATGATACAAAATCATTTGCTCAGGGTGGGCGGCCGCCTCTCTCATTCGCTGCTCGAAGCAGACGCTAAGCATCCTCTTATTTTACCTGCTAAGTGTCATTTCACAACGTTGATAATTCAGGATGCTCATCAGCGTACTCTTTATGGCGGTGTTCAATTGACACTTGCCACACTCAGACGTCAGTATTGGATAATTAAAGGACGATCTGAAGTCAAGAAAGTCGTCAGAACTTGCCTTGCATGCTCACGCCATGCCAATCGAGTGCCTACTCAATTAATGGGTGAGTTGCCAAAGGCTCGAGTGTGCCCCTCTCCGCCATTCGAGTGCTCAGGCGTCGATTACGCCGGCCCCATTCAGCTTCGGCTTACTAAGACTAGGAGAAATTTTCATTTGTATGGCCACCAGTGCCGTACACATCGAGGTTGTCGAGGATTACTCTAGTGAAGCGTTCATCGCTGCTTTCCATCGATTTACCGCTTGTAGAGGTCATTGCATAAAACTGTACTCTGACCAAGGTACAAACTTCGTAGGAGCAGATGCTCAATTAAAACAGATGCTCGTAGCATCTTCTTCATTTGCATCCCAAATCGGTAGGTCACTCGCCGAAGAAGGAACTTCATGGATTTTCAATCCCCCCAGTGCGCCTCACTTTGGAGGCATTTGGGAGGCCGCAGTTAAATCCGCTAAACATCACATGCGTCGAGTCATAGGAGATCAAGTTCTCACATTCTCAGAACTTGCTACACTATGTGCCGCATTGAAGCGTGCCTTAACTCCAGACCATTAACCGCTCTTACTGATGATCCCTCTGACCTTGATTTTCTGTCACCATCACATTTTCTTATACAACGATCGTCATTTATAGTTCCTGAAGGAGATGTCACCAACGACAACGTCCCAGCAGGAAGGCGCTGGCTCTTAATCAGCCAGCTGGCCCAGCACTTCTGGCAGAGATGGTCGACGGACTACCTGTCGTCTTTGCAATCCCGTCAGAAGTGGAGACAATCTCATCCTTCAGTTGCCGTAGGGGACTTGGCGCTCATGCGCAACGAGCTCACGCCTCCAGCCAAGTGGCCCCTCGCACGCATCACAGCCATCCATCCAGGAAATGATGGAATCACTCACGTGGTCGATTTGCGCACGGCCACCACAACGCTGCGTCGCCCCATCGCCAAGGTCATACGCCTCCAACCGCAGGATTGAGAATCGTTCGCCAGTTTCGCGAAGGTGGGCGGAATGTTGAGGATTCATCACCTACGGAAAGCACGGCAAGCTCGG
This sequence comes from Torymus aiolomorphi, assembly GCA_036365515.1. Classification (NCBI taxonomy): domain Eukaryota; kingdom Metazoa; phylum Arthropoda; class Insecta; order Hymenoptera; family Torymidae; genus Torymus; species Torymus aiolomorphi. The sequence goes on along the minus strand of CM070874.1, from coordinate 226,792,352 downwards.
AGAACACGGAGAGCACGGAAAGCACGCTCGAGCTCGACTTTAGCCGAGCACGCTCGAGCTCGAACGAAGCCGAGCACGCTCGAGCTCGAACGAAGGCGAGCACGCTCGTGCTCAATGCTCAACCAGGCGAGCATGCTCGAGCTCGATGCTCGAATAGGAGAGCCCGCTAGGAAACGCCCCGCTTCTTCTCCCACCACTGGCTCTACGGCGATCCAGCGCTTTCGCCGCAGTCTCTACATCGCCAGTTCACGCGCGACGGCCACAGAGAGAGAAGCAACACCTGTTCGCCAAGAGGCACGACGGCACCTGAATAAAACCATTTCATTTCTCTACACGGAAACTTATTCATTTGTGAACCTCTCCAGTCCACGATCCCATCAACTACATTCAAAACATAGACTATATTCAAAAATTTAACTAAATATACTTATACATGCCAAATTAAAACGCAAACCTTCTACAAAATACAACTGTGTAAAAGTAAATGGACAATTTTTATTTAAACTTTACTGTAGATATGTATTTATGTTTATTTTAATGATGAAAATGATATATAAAGTATTACAATTTTTGCAATAATGAAAGTATAAGGTTTTTCTGAGCACTGCGGTCGTGCCTATTATGTAAAAACGAAGTTTTTACATAGGGAGGGGGCGGGCGACGAGCGAAGCGAGGAGCAGGTGTGTGTGGGGACGGGGAGGATGGTGTGCCGAAGGCATGCTTGGGGGCGCAACCCCCCTAGTTACATAATAGGCACGACCGCAATGCTCAGAAGAATCTTATTCTTTCATTACTTCAAAAATTGTAATACTTAATTTTTCGTTTTTGTCATTAAAATAAATATAAAATACATCTACCTACAGTAAAGTTTAAATAAAAATTGTCCATTTGCTTTTACACATTTATTTCATTTTTTTTTGTAGAAGGTTTGCGTTTTAATTCTACATGTATAAATATATTTAGATAACTTTGTAAATATAGCCTATGATATATATAAATTTAATACGTACTTATTCATATGATTAAAGTGCACATAGAAATATTGAATAGAAGTATCCTGATTTCAGGTATATTTAAAATTAAAAAAGTTAGTTATCATAATTTTTATCGAAATCGTTTTTATGATTTATTATTTTTATTTATGAAAACATTGAGTAGAAAAAAAGTTTCAATATTATCTACAACTTTTGTATTTGAAATTTTTGAGAATAGTCAAATTCTGTTGAATAATATCTGTTCACGAGTGTTCCTGACTACATATACTTATACAGTCTCAATTACGAACATACAAGTACTCGCGGCACAATCAGTAGGTAATGCCGCGAAGCGGAAAGGAGTAAACTACAGAATTAAGAAAAAAAAAGTCAACACTGCGATGCATTCGGTAACGGCAATCTCACACATAGCGCTGCTTGCATATGAGTACTATTGCAGCAGCCGTAAAGCTGCCTCTACATGGCGTGCCGCGAGCCGCGGCCGCTTGCCCTAGACAAAGACAGATATACAAAATCCTATAGGATTCGTATATCTGTCTTTGTCTAGGGCACGCGGCTCGCGGCTCGCGGCACGCCGTGTAGAAGCAGCTTAACGGCTACCTCGACTATACCTATAGGCTACATGCTTCGTGCACACACAGCGGAAAAGTGCATGCGAGATGCGACCCACGTGATCGCCAGCGCTCTTTGTGTATACCTAAATATATGTATATATATATGGGTCGCGCCGTGCGTGCTTTCTGCTACTCCTGGCCAGTATCTATCCTATACTGTATACTGCGGAGTGCGGACTACGCAACGTGCGCGCGTGTGTCGTCTGATGTCAACAATCGCACCGCTTGGCTCCCGGCGCGGCGTCTCCAGCGAGTCAGCGGCTGCTATAGTATGCCACCCTAGTGATTGTCGTCCCTTTATGCGTGTTCGCCGGTTGCTGATGATTCATCGAAGACACAAAAGCAGTGTATCAACGGCGAGAGCAGATTTGGTAAGCCCTTTCTCGTTCATAACCTCTCTGATGGGTCAGCTGATGGTACTTTTTCTTGTTGCAGGTATCTGTACATGGCAACGGGAGGAGTGTAGACAACGAACACTACTGCAGACCGTTTCTTGAATATGGAAATATTATCTGAGTTGTTTATTTATTAGTTATATGAGGTTTTTAGGTGCTCAACTTTCCTTGTTTGCTTCTTACACTACTGGTTATGTATACAGTGTTATAACTCTCAGCGACTCTCAGGTTGGGACTTTTTACAGCAACGAGAGACCAGAGGCCTTGGCCTCTTGTTGTTACCTGGTGGTATCTGGTACAGCGAGTGAACTACAACCGTTGCTGCAGACTTTTCTTTTGTATGGTAATGTTTTTATCGGTGTCACCTATTTATTAGTCATATGTGGTTTTTAAGTGCTCTACTTTCTTTGTTTGTCTCTCAGAATCAAGGCTGATCTACTATTAATGTGCTTTGATGATTCTTAGGCTGAGCCAGTCCAGGACTTTGACGGCCTCTGTCAGTACTCACCCAGATGATTCTCAGCAGACTAGTATCCATGAAGTAGTGCCAGCTTAGATTATTGAACCTTTTTTTGCTGCTTCTACATCTCCATCAGAGATCTTCAAGTTTTAGCGCACAAGAATGTGAGGGGAAATTGGGAAGTGTTAATTAGGAACTGGGGGATATTATAAGAGTGCTGTATGTGTGGTTAAATGTTATATGGGTAGGTAGTTGTCGTTGGTAATATTAACTCGTCTAACTAATTATTAAGTTTGGTCAGGGTGTAAGAACTCACCTGAGGGTATCTGTTGTATTAAAATACATGATAATGTATTTCACAGATTTTTACTCGGTGAAACTTGCTTATTTAATAGTTTTCTATACACTGTACAACTAACAGAATTAGCTAGGACATTGCATTCTTTATGCATTGAAATTTACCAAATTACAAAATTTATAGCTTATATATTACACAAAAGTTTTTTTTGTAAATATGATATTATTTTAACATGTAATTATATAATATCACACAATTTTGATTATTTTAGTTCAATCGCTTAAGTCCTAGGGACATAGTTAATGGGTTAAGCTGTGTAATCTTATTTTTAAATTTCTTAAATTTATTATCATCACAGTAAGATGACATAATTATATAATTTTACCAACCTAATTTTTATGCATTTTTCTAATTTTAATTCTACTACATTCTAAGTTCTTTAGATCATTTGACAAGAAATTATAACTTTTGACAGCTTCTATTCTATATATAAGCTTATATATATATATATATACACACACATATCTCTAAAGGGGTTTATAAAGCCCGTTTTTTTATATATAGGGGTTTATCGAGCCCGATTTTGATTATGCAGCCCGGGCCTCATAATATTTCTAAATATAGGGGTTTATGCGGCCCGACCTAGAGTCTATAACCCCAGGGTCCATTATTTCTTTAGTCACTTGCCATAGGGAACTCTCGGCTGTAGGTACTAATATACAGGGTTGGGCCTGATAAACCCCGATAAACATGTCTATATATATATATATATATATATATATATATATATATATATATATATATATATATATATATATATAAGCTATATATAAGCTTATATGAGGCGTTTCGCCTCAACTCTCCCAGCGCGGCGCGCGAGCGTCAAATCATGCTATTTTCAAGTCGTGTTTACGATATCAATATGAATTTCAAAAAATTATGTGATAAGCGTTTCCGACGTATTTTTTCCTCAGCTTTCCAATGGTGTAAGTGGTTTTTCCGAAATTTTCCATTTTCACCCTCAAAAAGTATAAAACATACTATATCTCGGAAAGTATATTTTTAATATTTTTTTTTATCATCTAGATCGAAAGCTGAGCATTTTTTACGTCGGAAAGGATTTTTTGCAAAATTTGCTCGAATGTTTTTCTTAGAGAAACAGAACGCGAAAGAGCAGATGCAGCGTCTCCTTCGTGCGCGGTATGCGGCGCGCTGTACAGCGCGTGGACTAGATGTATTTCGCTCTCTAGTAACCTTATTATTTTTATTTATCATTTTTAATTCTTTATGGAATATCTTTTTGCACTTCGAATTTCACTTATATGCACGATTGACATTTTCATAGGTTATTTCGCAAAAAAAAACCGCTGCCAATTCTTTGGCACTTAGCTTCCTCAAACTAATTCATCGTTTCCTAATTAAAAATTGAAATTCTGAAAATACATTTTTCATAAAAAGGAATGCTAAAGAATTTCAATAATACTTTGAACCGATGCGTCTTATACCAGTTTCTTGCAAAATAGTATATAACGTACCTATTTTAAAAAAAGCTTTGACAGACCACCAAGTTTAAAAAAAATTGAGATTAAAAAGAGATAAAAGAAGGGGCTAAAAATGGCACTATTAATACGTTTTGATATTTTAATTTACTACATTATATAAAAATATTAAAATGATAGTTCTCGAAAATAAATGTATAATATATATTCATATAGATAATCACTTAAAATTGCAACACAATATTGCCACCAACAAGTGTAATAAGTAACAGTTAAAATTTCAAGTCGATAAATAAATTATTTTTTGAGATATTAATTTTTTAAATATAAAAAAGTTTTCATTAATAACAAATGACAGAGTGAAGATATTTTAAATTTTAAATTTTAAAAAAGAAAATGTAGGTAATTTGAATACCTTTTAAGAGAAGTATATTATTTTATGTAATAATTACTATAAGATACGAAAAAATCAAAAAAACTAAAAATTCAAAATCGTTTTTTGGTTATAAAACAAAAGAAAATCAATAAAATCCCAAATCCATCAGGGTACTTTCCTTTTGCCGCAAGACGAAGCGAATAAGCTTTACCCGACGAAAATCGGTTGATTAGTTTCGGAGATATTAAGAGTTGAAATATACACACACACACACGCACACACACACATACATACATCCACGAAATAAAAAATCATCAAAATCAAATAATATACACATATACCACCATAAAACATCTTTTTGAAGACTTTTTTTTCGAAAATTTTTTTCACCGTTACAAAGCTTCCTCTTTGAGGAAGCAAAAACATTACAATCAATTTGAAATAGCAGACGCAACGCTTCTCACTTACTTTTTACCCGATAGGTGGCTTGCGTATAGAAAATTTTTGCCCGAGAGTAATTTGTTGTATCCAATTATATAAGTCTGATGAATTTTCGATCTTTGTTATCCTTGAAATTGTTTAAGAATTTTAACGCTGTTTCCGTTATATTTGTGTTCTTCGTGTGTTTGCTGATTAAATCATAATTTATTTTTGGTTTATTTATTGCATTTATTTTCTCGCTACTGAAATGGATCCAGCTTTGAAGCTGAAATGCATAAATCCTTTTAATAAAATTAATCACTCTGTGCGTAAAAATTTGTCGAATTTTCCTTCAATATTTAGGAGTGCGTATCCCCTCGTACCAGAAAATGCGAAAATTTGTTCCAACTGTCAACGTCAACTTTATAAACATAAGTTAGATTTACCTTCATGCGATGCCAAAAAAGCTAAAATTGAATGTACTGATGAATATCATAAAGCAGGCGTGGCAGTTCTCAACCAATTAAAAAAAAAATTTTTAGAATCACCGGGTAAGGAAGATAAAATTCAGCTACTCCCGCTTGCTCCTGATTTTTGGTCTCGCAGAGACTTAATCAGAGAGTTCGGTTGTACTGAGTGGGAAGCTCGAGAAGCGAAAAAGTTAGTAACTGAAAGTGGAATTTTTTCAAAACCTGAAAAGAAAAGGGGCAAAATATTTGCAGTTGAAAGTGTAGATTCAGTTAAACGTTTTTATGAGAGGGACGATATTAGTCGTATAATGCCGGGATTAAAAGATTGTATATCTGTTAAGCAGGATAATGGTAAAAGAGAACATGTACAGAAAAGGTTACTACTTGGTAATTTACGTGAAATTTATTGTTTATTTAAAAAAGAGCATGAATCTGTTAATATTGGCTTCACTAAATTTACTCAATTGAGGCTGCCGCATTGTGTTCTAGCGGGAAGCAGTGGTACGCATAATGTATGCGTATGTGTACACCACGAAAATATCAAGCTGATGTTAAATGCTATTAATTTACAGAGTTTAACTGAAGGTACTCGACTATTTCTTAAAAACTACCACGATTGCATCCAAGCAATCGTATGTAGTAATACTAGTTCGAAATGTTACTTGGGAGACTGTTTAGATTGCCCCAATATGCCTGTATTACGGAAACATTTGCTTGAATGTTTTGAGAGAAATGATATTTTTCAAATACAGTATGAGTCATGGCTTCAGACAGATCGTTGCACAATAGTATCTACAACTGTAAATGTTTATGAATTCATGAACATACTGGGAGAAAAATTAATAAAATTTAAAACTCATGACTTCTTTGCGAGAGAACAATATCTTTTCTTAAGCGATTTGAAAAAAAAACCTTCAAAAAGGAGAATTCCTTGTTTGTTGTGATTTTGCAGAAAACTATGCGTTTATAGTGCAAAATTCAACACAATCGTTCCACTGGAACAATAATCAAGCAACAGTTTTTACAACAGTGGTATATTATAACGAAAATCAAGATCTTAAACATATAAATTGCTATAATTTCTGATAATCTAAATCACGATACTGTTGCTGTTTATGAATATCAAAAAATTATAATATTGTATTTAAAAAGTAATTTCATAGTCAAGAAAATTTATTACTTAACTGATGGAGCAGGTCAGCATTTTAAGAACAAGTCTACCTTCCAAAATCTTCTGTTTCATCAAAAAGATTTTGGAGTTCCTGCTGAATGGCATTTTCATGCAACAGCGCACGGTAAAGGTGCGTGCGATGGTATAGGCGCAAATTTGAAAAGAGGGGCGAAAAGAGCAAGTCTTCAACTCTCTTCGAGTAATCATATTTTAACACCAGAAGACCTTTACAACTGGGCTTTACGTAATTGCAAAGAAACTAAACTTGTTTACAGCACTAAAGAGACATATGAAAAAGCCGTTTTGAAACTAAAATCAAGGTTAAGTAAAATTAAATCTATACAGGGAACTTTAAAGTAACATGCCGTTATTCCAATAAATAAAACAACATTAATACTAAAAAAACGACAATGAGTTAAGAATATCAAATCTTCCCTAACAAAACAGTAAAACAAAACAAAATAAAATTATCTAATTTAAAAAAAAATTATTAATATAAATACTAGTTTATTGTTGCTATTATTAAGGAAATCAAAATTTTCAGTGGTTGTTAGAGAGCGAAATGCATCTAGTCCACGCGGTGTACAGCGCGCCGAAAACCGCGCGCGAAGGAGACGCTGCGTCTGCTCTTTCGCGTTCTGTTTCTCTAAGAAAATATTCGAGCAAATTCTGAAAAAAATCCTTTCCGACGTAAAAAATGCTCAGCTTTCGATCTAGGGGGTAAAAAAAAATATTAAAAATATACTTTTCGAGATATAGTATGTTTTATACTTGTTGGGGGGGAAAATGGAAAATTTCGGAAAAACCACCTACGCCATTGGAAAGCTGAGGAAAAAATACGTCGGAAACGCTTATCACATAATTTTTTGAAATGCATATTGATATCGTAAACACGACTTGAAAATAGCATGATTTGACGCTAGCGCGCCGCGCTGGGAGAGTTGAGGCAAAACGCCTCATATATATTATTATTATATAGAAGCTATATATAAATATATAGTTCTAACAGTTTTTGTTACTTACCGTTTTACTTTTTTATTGGCATCTATACACTTCTATTTCTTAAATTAACTGTTTTTCTCTAATATTTAATTTCTCATAATGATAGAAAATCGATTCAAAACAAAATAATTATTTAATATTTAAAGGGTATTCTTCAAATACAAAAATATTTTTGTATTCAAGTTTAATGATTTTATTTTATAGATTATTTAATAATTTTGTACTATTCATATAGGTATAAAGCATCCCAAGCTATTATCTCATAACTTTTTATATTATTAAAAAGAGCATAATATAATATCAACAATGTTTTAGTTTGAGTAATCTTTGTTTTTTTGTAGAAAACAGGGACATAGATATTTCGTTTCTTTACTTATTGTTTCCAATGTGTTTATCCCATTAAATATTGTAATCTAATGTAATTTTGTATTTTATTATTATATTTTTGTAATTATGTTAACTTTGAAATGTTATATCGCTTTTCTGGTTTTAGTTATATCTATTGTATCGAATATTTCTGTGTCAAATCGAATTTTATCCAATAATAATCGAAAAGTCAATCTACGGGGTTTTGAAGCATTAAAAATTATGTTTATACGTTTAGAAATGATTATATAAATGTTACTTGGAGTAAGTTTTGTTTCAACGTTGTCTATATGCTTTGTACTTAAGTTTTATTGAAAGACGAATCCTTGTTATATTTATAATTTGTCTGAAGTAAGATTCTGTAAAGTTATAGCCGAAAATCGTTTATTTTATGTATATTTTAGCGTTTAGATTCGTTTTTATCGGATTAGCTCATTAAGAACTGATTTTACACAAAAATGTTAAATGGGAAACATTTTTGTTTAACTATTATCTACAACTTTTGTATTTAACATTTTCATGTAAAATCAAATTCTGTCAAGTTGTAGCTGAAAATCATCCATTTTATGTATATTTTGGCGTTTAAAATCGTTTTTATAAGTCTAACTCGTTAGGAGTTGATTTTACACAAAAATTTTTAATTGAAAAAAGTTTTATTTAAATATTATCTACAACTTTTGTATTTAATATTTTTGTGAAAAATCAAATCCTGACAAGTTATAGCCGAAAATCGTTCATTTTATGTATATTTTGGCTTTTAAAATCGTTTTTATAAGTGTAACTGGTCAGGAGTTCATTCTACACAAAAATGTTAAAGGGAAAAAAGTTTTGTTTCTATATTATCTACAACTTTTGTATTTAAAATTTTTGTATAAAATCAAATTCTGTCAAGTTACAGTAGAAAATCATTCATTTTTGACCTTTTTTTGCTGTTTTTCGTAGTTATGTTGGCAAATGTTGCTCGTACAAAAAAATGTTCAACATAGAAAAGGTGTATTTTAATTAGTTTTAGCAGATAGACCTGTACATGGTAGCTTAAAATTAATTTTTCTAGACGAAAGGCTTAAAAATCGATTTTTTGCAATTTTTCTTTGTGCTGGCATTTTGAAAATTTTCTATCGAACATTTTCGCTGGAGAAATGGAACTTTGGTGTAATTAGAGGAGTATTTTCCCGGAATTCCGAAGGAATCGGTCGAAAATTCATTGAAATAATCGAGCAACATGCGTACATACGGGCGTACAGACATACAAACATCACAGAAAACGCTTTAAACGCACTCATTCTGAGTGGAAAATGGTTTTTACACATTAAATTTTCAGTATTTGAATTCTTACAATTTTCACTCTGGTGAAATTATAAGGCTCTCCCGAGTAGCAGCGGTCGTGCCTAAAAAACGTTCCCACTGTGCGCCGTATGTAATTATCATAAAACCACAATAAATCCGAATCCTTTACTTGATTGTTTGGTAATGGATTTGTTTGATTGAAATCTTCAATTTTTATACTTTTAAGGCCTGCATGGAGACCTCTTTGAGAATTCGTCAAAGGAACAAATCCAAAAGTGCCTATATTGGTTGCCGATGGAATACAATACAGGCGCTCTACTTTCGTACTGCTGGATATTTCGGAGGCAGAAGTTGCATATATCACTCCATCCATTGCATGAAAAGTATTTCTGCCGTCAGTTGTACATGTGTTATGATCAGCATTGTCATAAAGAAATTGAAAATACGATTTGCCTGAATCATAACTTTCAGGTTGACAAATTATAGCGGACTCGAAAAGTTGCGTTTTGTAGTATAAAACGCACAAGCCAATATACGCTAGAGAATCAATTAGATTTTTCGAAGCATATTTTTTATACGTCATTGATGATAGATCTAGCAATATGGGGGATAAAAATGACCTAGCTCTGACTGAATGTATTATAATGTGACAAAGTGTTGTGATTCTCTTATCCCACATTTCATAAGAAGTTTCTGAACTTTTGTGGCTTTTAATTAAAGCATCTAAAAATAATCGTAACGTCGGTGGTATGTCATCGTCAACGTTATCTAAAAAACAATTGGGTGCAGGATAATTATCTGTGTCGTAATATTTTGATCTAATATCATCCAAAATTAATTTCGCCGCTGTCTCGACAGTCCTGTCACGATCCTTATCTACATCTGAGTTTTTATTTTTGTACCATTCCTCAGAGAGAATCTTATTTCTTACCGATGCAAAACAAACCTCCAAATTATTTTATACTCTATAAATCGTAATTGTGCTACCAAAATATTCTAATAATTTTTTTCTAGTATATCTAGTTAAGTAGGAACTTCTTCTTTGTATTGACCTAAAATATCTTTAATTTAAAATTGACATTCGTCTTCACTACATTCGCACAAATAAGATATTATATATTCTACGGCATCGGCCTTATCTTTGCACATCGGCCGACCAAGCTGATCAGTAAGTCTCAGAATTGAAAATTTCCTGATACAATAATCATGGTAATGAGCGACCCGCTCCACTAAATCTACGTTTTCTATATTCTTCCTGACGATTATCTTGTAAATTATGATTTTCTAATCGCGAAGTGATTTTTTCCATAATATTATTTTGGAGAGTACTGCTTGTAACATGCTGAACTTTGAAAAAATGCATTTTAGTCTGTTTCGCCCTTTTGACTTCATACTCATCAGACGCCTCTTTTCCGCAATAAAGACAGTACTTACTAAATCAAAGTTTTGTGCGCTAATACTATCTCTCCTGGCAGTTACTTTTGAAGTTGTAACTTTTTTTGTGAAGTCTTTATGCTTGACTCTTTAACGTAATGGCTATGACAATTCTTGTGAATATTTAATGAATCACACTTTTCAAGCTGTTTATGTTTATCTTTTCTCTTTAAGCTTGCGTCAGTCAATGTTGCAATAGCCCTTTCTTCGATATTTTGTTGCTGGTCGGGGAATATAATTTTGTCACACAGCAAACAGATATTCTCATCGTGAGTTTCCATCTTTTCAAGAAGCTTCAATCTGCAACAATTCAATGTGCATAAAAATGAAAATTGTATCAATTAATTTTTGTAATTATTTAAACTATATTAAATTAAAAGAAATTAGTAATGTATTGTAACGACCCTAATTTATCAATATTTATATCATTTAGTTATCAGCAATGATTTTTTAATACATCCATAAAACTAGTTTGTTATAGTAACTAGTTTTATTTATTAGTAAATTAAATATTTATGAACAATTAATTATTATTGGAAGATATTAAGAATTATCAATTATGAAATTTAATTGATCTATTTGTTAAGAATAAATTGTGCATGAATAATTAACTTGAGAGTAAAAATTTTGTCGGAATAAAATTAGAAAAGATAGGTGAGAATAGAATAGCTTCTATTTGATTTTATTTTATGCCATCCCGTTGAAAGTCACAGGAGAGAGAAGCAAAGAACTTGATTCAAAACAAAGTGTATGTATACATGATTCCTCTCCCCGCAAAATTACGTATGTATCGTGTGCATGTGTATGTGGAGTACTGCTAGTGTGAAGGCGCAAGACTGGGAATTTCGTTTCAGCCTGCGCTGAGCTGCGATCTAATACGCTATAGATACGCTTTTCTCTTAATTATCCTGTGACTTCACTTTATGAGAAATTTTAGCCCGACGCGATAATAATGTTTATGTACTTACCAATGGTTCGATATATGCAATGCTTCAATCTCGTTAAATCTCCGTAAAATGTATTCCTTGCAGTTGTAATTTTATATTGAAACTGGAGTGGAGTTTATTATACTTATTATTATATTATTTATTAGTTTATTATACTTTTATTATACTTCACTACATTTATTATACTTATTATTTTTTATTATATATTATTTCACTTTATTATACTTATTAAGTTTATTATACTTCACTACAAACATAAAAGAACTCAATATATTCTTTTTGACAATGACAAATAAATTATGAATCAATTTTCTAAAAACACTATAAATAAATAATTAGAATGTTTATATACTTACCAATGGTTTGATATATGCAGTGGGTAAATCTCATTAAACCTCCGTAAAATGTATCTCTTGCAGTTATAATTTTATATTGAAACCGATCCGAATTGTCGTTAAAAAATAAGCTACACACTTTAGTACAGAAATTATTGTGAAATTGCGTAATTACACTATAAATCAGAAGAACATTTATGCACTTACAAGCGTTCAATAATTGAAATTTGTAAGTAAATTTTTGTGACAGTTGCAGTATTTGAAACAAAATATTTTTCTATTTTTCTGTACACTTGGTGAATGGCGGTACTAACAGCTCAACGGTCAAACCAACACAAAGCCTCGCTACATTCGGATGGGACATGTGCACAAAGGCCGAAACAAAGGTTCTATCGCGAATGTCTTTCTGAACGCATTATTCTGAACACATAAGAGCGCGGCAGAATTCAAATCTGCTCACACCCACATACACTCACATACATAGAATTATATAAAAATATGTTTAATTAATTAATAATACATACCCAAGCACATATTTATAATTAATTAATGATTTATTTATGAAAAAAGGAGTAAAAAGTTCATAGAAATAATTATTGTTAAATAAGTATTGTTAAATAAACTTTTTGGGGAAATGAATAGACCAGATATTAATATATTCGCGAGCTATGCCAATTTAAAAAAAATGAAGTGTTTATGTCAATTAGTTACCAAGATATAAAAAAATTTTTCGAGCGCGTCGGATTTGAAGTTCCTATGCTCAGTTTTTTCGCGGTACACTGTAGCTTTCTCAACAATGTAATTTTGCAATAAATGTAACGCAATATTTTTTTTATGTTAGTACAACTATTAATTCGATTTTTCGCCCGTCTTGTTTCTTAATATTAATAATTAAAGACACGGCGATTTAAAAAAAAAAAAAATTATCTAGACAGCTTAAAATTTGGGAAAAAAAGCCAGCTTTCCAACGAATTCTCTCTCGTTTATCTATGACAAATATTGGAGTCGCAATTCGAATTGTTTATAACGAAGAAAATGACTTTTTTATTAACAATTAAATTTGAAATAATTGCTTAGCTATTCATTGTTCGTGAAAGTAGAGATGTTAAACTTTCAAAATCACTTTAGTGCCTCCTCATACGATGCTCCGTGGCTTGGGAAAAATTACGCAAAAATGACCAAAATGTAATAAATAAATGCAATTATGCATAAACTATTGAATATTTTTAGCTAAAATTTTAACTGCTTATTAAGTGTCATAAGAGCTATACTTTAAGGAGTTATCAAGCGCCTAGCAAAATTTTTGTCGCAGTAATAAACAATCGTTAAAATGGCCATTTTTAGCGGTTTTTTGCGATTTGCAGATAAACAAATTAACTAAATTTAAATCTGAAAGTCGCGTTTTATAGATCTTTTTAATATCTACAGAGTTTATACTCAGTTTCTTTCTGTAAAGTCAATAGTTCCTTTTTTGTGGTCAAAAAACTGATTTTTCGACCATTAATTCGTTATTTAAAAAATAATTCTGACATAATTTTTTGGCTCACTCACTGAATTATTGTACCTGATCACTCCCTCAATCAGAATCCGCTTGAAAACCTCTAGTTACATAAAAGGGAGAAAACGGGCTAAAATAAGCTAATTTGACTGTCCTATAACACCAAAATCAAGAGAAGAAAAAGTTTTATACAAATGTGAAAATCGGCCTGAAAAAAAGGGTGTATTTGAAATTTTTCATTAGCTTTTCGACGATGTACATGGTTCAATAGTTGCTTCTACACTGAAATTGGCAATTTGCAAAAGTTAAAAATTGTAATTTGTCGATCCATCTTTAAACGCATACAGTTCGATGAGAAATTATCGTACGATAATATAAAAAAAAAGCATTTTAAACGCCCGACTAAGAGCATTTTATTTTTTTAATTTTGATATAGATGCCAAATTTAAAAAGTTGTGTTTTTTCGTGAAAAAGTAAGGTTTATTACAATTGTGATTCATTCGTGATTTCGTAGAAGAAGACTCCAATAAGAAAAAATGGTTTCCTCTTATTATAGAGTATGGGATTTTTGTTTAAATTTTTTGATCTGTTAATCAGACCTTTAAAATTCTTTTTTTTTTTAATTATCGTACGATTATTTCTGATCGAACTGTGTGCGTTTAAAGTTCGACAGGAAAATTACCATTTTTATTTTTCCAAATTGCCAATTTAAGTGTAGAAGCAACTATTAGATCAATAAGCCATGTACATTATCGGATAGGGAATAAAAAAACCTTTTAAAAACATCCTGGATGACTTTCTTCAGGCCAGTTTTCGTATATTGAAGTGTATAAGTATGTCAAACTCATACGAGTGACAGCAATCCTCTAAGCGCCCCACAGTGGGAACTTTTTTTTAGTTTTGTTTCAAAATCAAATATCTCAAGAACGATTTAAGATATCAGGACTCCTATAGCACCGAATATTTGAGGAATATTTTCTCGATATTCATTTGCCATTTTCGCAATTTTCGCTAATATTCCCTCAACGTTAATAAACGTGAATGAAACCCTGAGGGAATATTTCTGCAAATCTTGTTGACCGTTTTTCCATTGCTTTTGTAAAATGATGTATTGAGCTATCCGTAACAGCAACATTGCAGCAATATTCGTTCAATATTTGACACCGCCTGAGAAATATTATGTTTATAATTGTAAAACTTTTTGCAGATTTTTTGCAGATTTTGGAATACTGCAACAATATTCTCCTAAGCATTAATACCACCAGAGCAACATTAAATTTGAAGTGTTTCTGTTTTAAAATTAATCTTTAAAACTAAATTAATTTACTTCACGCATATGAGGCGTTTCACGTCAACTGTCCCAGCGCGAGCCGCTGGAGCCCCACACATAAAAAAATTGTTTGATAAGCGTTTTCGACGTATTTTTTCCTCAGCTTTCCAATGACGTAAGCAGTTTTTCCGAAATTTTCAATTTTCACCTTCAAAAAGTACAAAACATGTTATATCTCAAAAAGTGTATTTTTAATATTTTTTTTTACCCTCTAGATTGAAAGCTGAGCATTTTTTACGCAGGAAAGGATATTTTCCAAAGAGTGCCCGAGATGTTTTTTGCGAGAAATAGAATGCAAAAGAGTTTTTGAAGATGAAAATGGAAAATTTTGAAAAAACTACCAACATCATTGGAAAGCTGAGGAAAAAATACGTCAAAAACGCATATCAAACAATTTTTTTAAGTACTTTTTAGTATCATAAACATGAGTTAGAAATAGCAGGTTTTGGGGCTCGCGCGCCGCGCGCTGGGACAGTTGACGTAAAACGCCTCATATGTGGCGTAAAATTTTTAGTGCTCGTTGTAAAGGGGATATCAAAAACAAGGCAAGCCTTGTAATTCGGATTCTTCGTAAAGAGTCATTTGAACGGTTGACTTATACAGCTTATATACTCTGGGCCATCCAATATATCCACAGAAAGCACTACCGACGCGCTGCATTGCGGTTAAATAGTCGAGGCTTGCTTATCGAGCGCCGTCCATAACAAGTTCCCCTTTGTCACCGCTATGCGGCGCGTCGGTAGTGCTTTCTGTGGGTACAGTGGATGGCCGAGAGTATATAAGCAGTATAAGTCAACCGTTATATGCGTGAAGTAAATTAATTTAGTTTTAAAGATTAATTTCAAAACATAAACACTTCAAATTTAATGTTCCTCTGGTCGTATTAATGCTTAGGAGAATATTGTTGCAGTATTCCAAAATCTGAAAAAAATCTGCAAAAAGTATAATTATAAACATAATATTTCTCAGGCCGTGTCAAATAGGGATGGGCGATACTGTATCGATATATGACAATATATGGATACATCGCTTGATCAATATTGATATTTTGTATCGATATTTTGGATAGTGATACATCAGAGTATCGATACTATTAGTATGCAATAAATATCGATACAAAATATTGATGTTGATCAAGCGATGTATCGATATCTATATTTTGTTTCGATATTTTTCATAGTGATACATCGGAGTATCGATACTATTAGTATCGATCTATTTTTGTATCGATATTTTATATAGTGATACATCGGAGTATCGATATTATTAGTATCGATACTCCACTGTATCACTTTGTAAAATAGCGATACAAAATGTCGATATTGATCAAGCGATGAATCCATATATTGTCATATATCGATGCAGTATCACCCATCCCTAGTGTCAAATATTGAACGAATATTGCTGTAATATTCCTGTTACGGATAGCCCAAAACATCATTTTATAAAAGCAATGGAAAAACAGTCATCAAGGTTAGCAGGAATATTCCCTCAGGGTTTCTTTCATGTTTATAAATTGCGAAAATGGCAAATGAATATCGAGAAAATATTCCTGAAATATTCGGTGCTATAGGGGGATGGAGTTTGGCTTAACGTAATCTAGAGCATTTCTAGAATATGAGAAAAATAGCTTAAAATCCAAATTTTTGTGACATAACCTCAAAATAATGCCGCAAACATGCAAACTTTTCGAAAAATTGCATAAAATTGGTCACAGAATCACGAAAAATTTTATTTTTATAGTGCGAAACATCATTTTCGATGTATCTTTTACCACTGAACATGAATATTTTGGTCTCGATGGTCGAAATTGACACTGTTTCGAAATATACGCAATTTAAACGCATAAAACCTGATTTTTCAACGTTTTAGCGCTTCAAATCACTTATTTATCCATAATAGAGGTATTTGGTACAAATTTTGGATAAAAATACTTATTCTGCGTTAAAAAATACATCGGGAAAGTAATATGCATCCATCTAGATTAAATATTTCGAAAAAATTTCACAGCAGATTAAATATTATTAATGAAATGTCAGCAGTTATAGAATAACACATACTTATATGCTATCCATACGCGCTCAATTAGACACACACACACACACACACACACACACACACACACACACACAGACACACACACACACACACACACACACAGACACATACACACACACACACACACACACACACACACACACACACACACACACACACACACACACACACACACACACACACACACCTGTGTCGAGTTGCTAGTCTCGCATCAGGCACCTCCCCAGGTGGCGGATAGGGGAAAGCTCGTCAGATATGAAGGGCACCGGGGAAATAAAATACCCGGGGCGGACCAAAATTAGCTAGGGGAAGGCACCCCGAACACAAACCAATCATGGACGTAGTGAATGAGACATACGAATTACCCCAAGTGGGTGCCCTCAGGAGAGGGGGTTAATCCCACCACCGATTCCGATCGGGTGAAAGCCCCGGCGGTCGGTGCAGGCTCTACGGATTTTGGGGGGAGCCACATACAGTATAGAGATGATAAACTTTTGGCCCTTACTGCGGCTCAAAAGACGAGCGAAGACGCAAAGATGGAAGTAGTGTACGAAATGGAAGACCAAGGAAAGGAGCAGGATAAAGAGACTTGGTTGTTAAAGCTCCTTAAAGAGAAAGTCGAAGCTCTGGTGGCGTTTATCTTGGATAAGAAAAACATACACACAGAGTTGAAGACTACGGCAAAGGCTACTAGTAGAGCACTAAAGGACTTTACGAAGACCAAAGCAGGTACTCAGTCGAAGATCAGAAGTAGTAAGTTGACTCCTAACAAGCTTTGGAGAACATCACCTCTGCAGGACACGACGATCAGGAAGAAGACGAAAAGGGCGACAACGACGCAGTCCCCACCGCCCACCCTAGCCAGAGAGACACCTTGGGAGGTGGCTGAAACACGGAAGACGAAGAGGAAGAAGAAGAATAAAGAGGAAGGCAAAGGGAACAATGGTACCTTAAGTCAAAAAGGCACCAGAAACCAAAGACCGCCACGGACAAGACCAACCCGACCGGATGCCCTTATTATAAGGGTTGCCGACGATGAGTCATATGCTGATATCTTGAGGAAGATGAAGGCGGATCCAAAACTGAAGGTAGTTGGCGAAAGCGTAAACAGGGTACGCAAGACGGCGGCTGGAGACCTCTTCTGGAACTTCAACGCATAGCAGAAGGGAAGGCAACGGAACTTCAACAAGTGGTTCAAGGAGTGCTAGAAGAGGGTACCAAAGTAAGGACCCTACAAGACGTAGGAGTCTTTGAAATAAAGGACCTTGATGTACTAACTAGCAAGGAGGACATTGTAGAGGCGGTACGCAATGAGTTCCAAGATAGCGACCTATGCTGAGGAGATGATAATAAAGTCATTGCGGAAAGCATACGGTGATACGCAGACGGTTGTCATTCAAATGTCATAAAAAATGGCTCAACAGATGATAGTAAAGCAGAAAATCAGGATAGGCTGGGTAGTATGCAGAATACGAGAGATGAAGCAGAACGCACGTCCACTTCGCTGTTATAAATGTCTAGGATTTGGACATATCGGCAAAAATTGCACAATAACACAGAATCGAAGTAACCTCTGTTACAAGTGTGGAACCGAAAGGCATAAAGTAAGAGACTGTGAAAACAAACCGAGCTGCGTACTCTGCCAGGACAAAGGTGCAGTAGGAAAAATGGACCATGCTGCCGGTAGTTATGCATGCCCAGTCTACCGAGCGGCAGTAGCAGTACTAGATAGACGAAAAAAATGAAAATAGCTCGGTTAAATCTAAATCATTGTGCGACTGCACAGTACCTACTGAACTAGTACGTCCGCGAAACAGAGGTGGATATAGCAATCGTGTGCGAACAGTACAAAGATCAAGATGAACCATCGTGGGATATGGACAACATCGGTAAAGCAGCGATCTGGGCATGCGGTGATACTACTTTTCAGGAAAAAATGATAGACCGTGAAGAAGGATTTGTACGCGTTAAGGTAGCAGGTATACATATTTACAGCTGCTATGCTTCCCCCAATGCACCAATCGAGCAGTTCGAACATCTGTTAGATCGGCTTGTGCATGATGCTGCAGGAAGGAAACCGATACTGATTGCAGGTGACTTCAATGCCTGGGCTGTGGAGTGGGGCAGTCAAAGGACAAATCAGAGAGGTCGAATACTATTGAAAGCATTCGGGCTGTTAGATTTGGTCTTAGTTAACCAGGGATCTACTTACACCTTTAGAAGAGGAGACACCGGGTCTGTGGTAGATCTGACTTATGTTAGCAGCTGCCTTATTGGCGCATTTGACGCATGGACAGTGAGTGAACACTACACAAATAGTGATCACCAGGCCATAATAATGGAAGTAGGAAAACCAAGAAAAGGATCCAGCGTTAGTGTACAGACCAAGAGAGTTGGTTGGAAAACGAAGGACTATGACAATGAGATGTTTCTGTTGGCACTGGAAGAAATGGAGCTATCTGGGACAGCGAACAATAAGGCGAAACTGGCGATGGAAATAATCACTAGAGCCTGTGACGCTGCTATGCCAAGAAGAGTGACCAGCCATAGGCGACCACCAGTATACTGGTGGGACATGGACGTCGAAGGTGCCCGCAGCGAATGTCACCGAACTAGGAGGCAGGATCAACGGGCAAGGAAGAAATACTACAAGACTGGTCGAGGTCAGGAAATAGTGGAAGCCCGAAATCAGGAAATGAAAGACGCTAAACGGAAACTCAAGAAGAAAATCCGGGACAGCAAACGACGGTGTGTTAAAGAATTACAGGACGAGGTAGAGTTGGATCCCTGGGGTCGACCGTACAAGGTGGTGATAAAGAATATAAAGGGAAGCTATGTACCCCCTCCCAAGTGCCCGGAACTATTACACCGGATTGTCACTACTCTGTTCCCCAGACAGCTGGAGGAACCATGTGTTATCGAAGCGGGGATAAGTGAGGACGCCTCTCCCCAAATCACAAAGGAGGAACTGCTAGCTGCATGCAAAAGGGGTTGGAAACAAGAAGGCTCCGGGCCAGATGGCATTCCCAATATGGCATTCAAACATGCTATCTGTGCACACCCAGAGGTTTTTGTAGACTTGTACAACTCATGTCTCGAAGAAGGAAAATTCCCCACTATTTGGAAGACACAGCGCTTGGTGCTACTGCCAAAAGGAAAGAAGCAGCCTGATGACTCAGCCTCGTACAGACCACCTGCATGCTGGACACACCGGGGAAGATCCTAGAACGCATACTGTGCGTTAGAATGGACCAGGCTATTGAAGGCGCAGGAAGACTGGCGGAACATCAGTATGGTTTTCGCAAGGAGCGTTCTACCCTGGACGCAGCTGGTCTAGTAATTGACACTGCGCGAACAGCGATAAATGGTGACAGATGGAAAGGAGGAACAAAGAAGTACTGCGCTATTGTTACACTGGATGTAAAAAATGCATTTAACTCAGCCAAATGGAGTAAAATTCATGAGGCGCTCCGAAAGCGAAATGTGCCTCTCTACATAAGGAGGATGATGTCCGACTATTTGAAGGACAGAATCTTACTATATGACACTGAGAATGGCACCGAGAGTTATGAAGTCACAGGAGGCGTTCCCCAAGGCTCAGTGCTTGGTCCACCGACTTGGAATATCATGTACGATGGAGTACTTAGACTACGACTACCTGAAAGGGCAACCGTAATAGGATTTACAGACGACATAGCTATAGTGGTGGTAGCGAAACACATAGAAGATGTTAAAACAATAGCAGACGAGGCAATTTGTATAATACACGATTGGCTAACAGAAACAGGGCTGGAATTAGCCAGCCACAAGACAGAAGTTATCCTGATTTCGAGTAGGAAGAAGCTAGAGATGGCAACACTGATGGTGGATGGACATGAGCTTATATCTCAACCGACCATCAAGTACTTAGGCATCACCATTGATGCAAGATTGACATTCAAACAGCACCTTGAAATTGTGAGCGACAAGGCAGCGAAAGTGAGCGCCGCTCTATCACGATTGATGCCAAATGTAGGAGGGGCAAGTCAAAATCGAAGGTTACTCTTAGCCAGTGTAACCACATCGATTATGCTGTACGGGGCCCCAATATGGGCTGATGCCATGCTGGTAAAAACCTATGCACGAGCGATGGCTACCGTGTATAGGCGAATGGCGTTAAGGGTGGCGTCGGCTTATCGTACGGTATCGGACGAGGCGGTGTGCATCATAGCAGGTACACCGCCCATTGACTTCTTAGCCATGGAGAGAAAGGACGTGTACGAAGCAAGAAGATGTGCAAACGACAACATCCGGAGGGAAATCTGGGAGGTCGCAAGAAAGAAGACGATGACTGTATGGCAAGCAAGATGGGATGCCAGCGAAAAGGGGCGATGGACACACCGTCTCATACCAACGTTAGAGGACTGGATTGACAGGAGACACGGGGAAGTTAATTACTACCTCACACAACTTCTCACCGGACATGGATGCTTTCGAGCTTACCTGTACCGATTTAAGCTAGAAGGCTCTCCAAACTGCCCAGTATGTTTGGATGCAAACGAAGATGCAGAGCACGTCTTCTGTGACTGCTCGCGATACCGACAGGAGCGAGAAGAAGTCGAGAGTTATCTCCAGATCAGAGTGACTCCGGAGTCTATTATGACGACGATGCTGACTTCAGAGGATGGATGGAGCGCTGTCAGTAGTTATGGTGCGAGCATACTCAAAAAGGTCAGGAAAGACGAGGAAGGAAGAAGAAGACGAGAGATGCGGCACGAAGCTGATGACCGGACGATGCGGTAAGAAGTAGACGGAAGAAATAGAAGTACAGGAAGGGCTGCAAGATGCAAGAAATGACGACCTCATGCAACAAGAGTAGGCAGAAGCCATACGCTCCCCCGCGAAGGATTGCTTTGCGGCTGTACCGCGGGGATACTAAGCTAAGAAGATAAGAGGTGGAGTTTTAGTGGGTATACCTGGCGCTGGCCCGTGCCAGGGGAGTCCCATGCGAGGGGAGTCCCGTACGGCTACTATCAGTGCATTAAGCATTTCTCCAACTCTTCGGAAAACACACACACACACACACACACACACACACACACACACACACACACACACACACACACACACACACACACACACACACACACGCGCGCGCGCGCGCACGCACGCACGCACGCATGCATGCACGCACTACAAATATCTAATGCAATTATTACCTCAATAAAACAGATTTCTTTTTATACAGTAAAAAATTTTTTGATTAATCTATATTGTTTAAAGACTGCTATTGATTCTAATATAATTTTTGCTATTGTACCATTTAAAGATATGCACAAGTTTTACAATAATTAATCTTTATACTTTTATCTTTAATCTTTATTTACCACTTATTTACATCTTATTCACTGTCACTAGACTTATCAGTTTCATCAGAATCACTATTTTCATTAGATTGTCTGTAAATATAAACTTTTGTCAAAACAATTGTAAAATATATTAATTTTAAACTATTTAAGTATTTTTATCCGTTTTCAATGAATCTAATTATATTTTCCTGGACTTTTACATTATTATACTGCTTAATCTGATCTTCTAATAGTATAAGAGAAATCTTAGGGTCACTCAAATATATAGCTCTATTAAATGTCTAAAATAAATAAATTTATTATTATGGATGCTCACTGCTCGCGCGCGCGAGTGTGGCTGTGTGTGCGTGCGTGCGTGCGTATGTATGTATAAGTTGTATGTGTGTGTGCGTGCGTGCGTGCGTGCATGCGTACGTGCGTGTGTGCGCGCGCGTGTGTGTGTGTGTATTTTTTTTCTGGAGGAGGTTAGGAAAAATGCATTTACGCATACGAGATGTTATACAGTACTTGACCATTTCTGTCAATACCTACTAAAACCCCCTGCTGTTGTTCTATAGCAGGGCCTCCTCCCCGACTGTAATTTTCCCGCGGAAACCGCCGTTAGGCATTACTTCGCGGAGGGCAGTCGCAGCCTTTACGGCCCTCTACCCCGCCTGGTCCTCTGTGAGACGGTTTCATCTTCTTTCTTCTTCTCGCATTATGAAGTTCAATCTGTCCACCACCTCGGTGACGAGAACAATCACAGCATCCCATCCTCTCTGCGAAGAGAGTAAGCATCTCCCGATGCCTTCGGGAGTTAAGGGGTCTTCCCATAAGGCCTGAAACCTTTCCCTTTCTTCCCAAAACCTGGGGCATACGACCAAAGCGTGTCCAACGTCCTCATCACTTTCAGGACATGTTGGGCGCTCCGCGCTTTCGTACACTCCCATTCTCTTCAGGTAGCTGCGAAAGCAGCCATGCCCGGTTAGTACCTGGATGAGATAAAAGTTCACGAGTCCGTGTCTCCTCTCCGTCCACTCTCTCTCTGGTGGTAAGTACAAGCAGTCATCACTCTACTCGCTCCTGCTATCTTACACCATATTTAACACACACTTCACTCTGAGGAGTGTTTTATCGTTCTAGGAAACTGGCTCCGGTGGCTCTCAAGCTTGTGCCTAAGGTCTGCATGATTTTCGATGCATTTCTATGAGCCTGGAGCAAGTTTCCTGTTGAAGTCGCCAACATAACCTCAAACTGAAGACGTGATATCTCGCCAACATCTTCTCAACCATCGGATGGTCTGCACGACTTTCTTTCTCTGCACTATTCTTCAACTCGTTTGGTACCAGTGGCTGCAGTGCACGTGCAGCTAATGCTACAGTGCATCTCATACCGGCTTTTACAGACGTCTGCTTTTTGAATTTTTCTGTTGCCAACGTAATCAACAACGTCTGCCAAGTGTAGTGCTGACAGTCCCCTATACCGTCACCTAAAAGCCTGCCGTACACCGAATCTGACTGTCACCATTACCGTCATTAACTGCCTGCCGCATACGGGAACATACCATCTCATCAGCAGTTGAGCCGCAGTAGCCGCACTAAGCACATCAAGCGAAGTATGTTTACGCTTCCATCTTATGTTAATAGACGCGGTGTATTACGTACGTAAAATCCAACTGAATGAGTCAGGGTCTGTCACTTTGCATACAATTAGCTTAGTTGCTATATTATTTATTTGATTATTTATATCGCTCCGCATTAACTTAATATTACTAATCCACCCTAATTTCAGTATTTAATTATTCTAAACAATAAATATTTTGGCATACAAGTAGTCTAAGTTGCAACCAGTATTATTTATCTTATTATTTATATAATTATTATCAGAATCTAAATTTATATTTATTTATTTATTTTCACCTAGTCAACCTTGATTTATATCTAGTCTGAATGAGTCAGAGACTTTCACTTTGCATGCAATTAGTTTAGTTGCTATATTATTTATTTATTTATTTATATCTTCATAAATTTTTTAGTAGCTTTTTAATCGCTCCGCATTCACTCAATATTATTAATTCAGCCTAATTTCAGTATTTAATTATTCTAAATTATAAACTTTTTGGCATACAAGTAGCTTAAGTTGCAACCAGTATTACTCATCTAATTAACCTAATTTATTATCAGAATTTATATTCATTTATTTTCACCTAGTCAACCTCGATTTATATCTAGTCTGATTAGTTTGTTGCGTTGTGAATTTTGTAAATTGCGTTTTATATTTTGTATGGCTGACCGTTTTCTCTTCGAACTACTTGTAAACGGGTGTAAAAGGTCTCTACTTGCCGACCTGTCTGACTTAGTTAACATGCGCACTACTTATTCTCAGTATTATAGATAATAAGGCTTTTAACACATTTTAGAGCCGTTCTTTTTTTCATTTTCATCTCATTTACGCCTTTTCACCTCATTTTCATCTCATTTACGCTTTTAGGGTTCCTACTAGCTTCTTAATCAAGATGGATATCACATGTTATAGTTGCAGTAAATCAATTAAAACCAAATATGTCACATGTGATCATTGTAAAAGTAATTATCATCCATCCTGTACTTTGCTTAAACAAGTCCGTAATAAGAGCAACAAACTCATCAACTGCTGTCGAAGTTGTATCACTGCAGCAAATACAACCAGACGGAGGAGTGATTCACTTGATGAAAGCAATGCTAATAGTAGTCCTGCTGCAATTTCAATATCACCATCTCTTTCCACTTCTTCTTTGAACCTACCGCCACAATCAAATGACCCTCTACAGCAGATACTTAATAAATTAGCCACACTAGACACTCTTCACACAAGATTGAGCACTCTAAGCTCTTCTCTTGACGTACGTTTTGAGGAAGTGCAAACTACTCTGAACACGCGGCTGGAGGAAGTTTCCACACGAATGACCAACATGGAAGAAAAACTATCACTTCTAGATGATCTGCCCCACCTTGCGACTCGTCTTTCTGCTGCTGAAGAGGCCATATCTCAAGTGCAGACTGAACAAGGGAATCTCCGTCGCCTGTTCGATGACCTCTGCACATCAAATACTGCCAGTGCTCCAAATGAGCCTACTGTCAGACGACTGGAAAAACTCGAGCATGACCTTCAACATCTCAGTAATACGCAACGAAGCCTCTCCAGCGAGCTGGTGATCACTGGACTCTCTATCCCCGATACAACATCCTTGAAAGGCGCTGTTTACGCTGCTCTGAAGTTCCTTGACGGTGAGCTTCATGACCATGATATACTTCATGTGCGGAAAATGCGCCTGAAACCATCCTCGGAGTCACTGAAACAGTCCTCACTCGGTACTCATGCAGAAGAACCACCAACTACTTCATCTCAGTCAACCAATGGTGATGCTGGATCAAGGGTCACACCACTCATTGTTACTTTGTCGTCACGTGCACTAGCTCAGTCGCTCTTAAGCACAAAAATTAAAATTGGAAAAATGCATACGTCTTGTTGGTACATGCTAATGTCAATCCTCCGCTGCCTCACTCTCTGATTAATATAAACGAGCTGCTTCCTACTGAACTCTACCGCCTTCGTATATCTGCTCGCGCAGAAGCTAAAAAGAGAGGTTTCGTCAGCTACGTGCGCAATGGTAAAATTTACTTAAAGAAGAAGAAAGAAGACCACGCGACAATCATTTCTACTGCTGAGGAACTGAAATCTTTTTTAGCATAGGCTCATCATATCCTCATCGCTCTCTCAACGCAATTCATCTCATTCCTACATGTCGACCCCGCTCACATACATCTTGCATCTCAGTGTCTCAGAACCATGGCCTCAGAGTCTGTTACTTTAACGCTAACTCACTCAAGAAACGTATAGAAATGCTGAAATTTTTTCTCTCAACTCGTTCCTTTTTTCACATCATAGCGGTCACAGAGACTAAGCTTGACCCTAACCTAGATGCTAGTTCAATAGTGCACCTTGATAACTATGAACTTCTACGTCGTGACCGTAACAAAAATGGTGGTGGGGTTGCTTTATTCATTCACAACTCTATCTCTGCCACTATCCTCTGCTCATCTGATGGCATCTGGACTGGTAAGCCCAGCAAACCAGAGTATCTGCTCTGTGAGATAAATATTGTAGGCCACCCTCCATGTTTTGCTGCGGTAGTATATCGTCCACCGCACGCTCCCTTCATTCAAGGAACAGACTTCATTGATAAAATCACCACGCTAATGCAAGACTACGGCACTAAAATAATTGTTGGCGACTTCAATGCAGACCAGCTCTGTTCGTCCGCTGATGCAACTTTTGTGCGTCGCTTTATTGAGGATAATGGGCTGCAGAGCATTCCTTATGGAGCTACGTATCATAGGGATACCTCCGATAGCTGGCTCGATCTTTGCCTTGTGGACAAGCAGGACAATGTCGTTGATTTTTGGAAATCTCAGTCACCTTTTGCCGATGGTCACGACTTGCTCACTGCCACTCTCAATCTGCATATGCCCAAGCATACTCAACCCACATTCTCTTATCGTAATTACAAAGCTATCTGTGCAACTACTCTCACAGAATATCTCAAAGGGTTAGATTGGTCTGTGGCACAGCCGGCCTCGCTTGATGATTGTGTCGGTGTCCTTCAAAAACACGTTTACAGTGCAATAGAGAAACTCGCCCCTCTAAAAACCATCTCTCCAGCAAAAATTCGCCATCCATGGTTCAACATGGACCATCGCATGTTGATCCAAGAGCGCGATCGTCTGTACAGACGTTTTCGCAGAACAAGGATAGCAGAAGACCTTCTCGCGTATAGACAGGCCCGTGATCTAGCTCATCGAGAAATTGAGGAGGCGAGACAAAACCATCACTACACTCGTCTCTCCCTGCTAACAGATCCTAAGGATATTTGGCGCGAGCTAGAACATCTTGGCATCTCTCCGAAAAAGAAATCGTCTGCACTACCCTTCTCAGTCAATGAACTCAATGCTCATTTTAGGAGTGTCTCATACGATCAAGACACTCCACCAGTTACAGACTTCTTGGATTCCCTGGCCTCCTCTAACCACCTAGAGCAATTCACATTCGATGAAGTACAGGTGTCTGATGTCATAGCCCCGGTGAATCACTTTAACACACAAGCCAGAGGACCAGATGGCATTCCCCAACACGTGATTCGACTTGCACTTCCTTTCTTAGCTCCATTTATTTGCAGCATATTCAACCAATCTCTGCGAGAAGCACATTTTCCCTCCCTCTGGGTGAAGTCTATCGTAATTGCTTTGAATAAAGTAAGCTCTCCTTCATGTTTGAGCGACTTCCGTCCGATATCACTTCTATGCTTCCTATCTAAAGCCCTTGAATGGCTGTTACAGCAACAAATTTCAGCTTACTTAGAGACTAGACTCTTCCTCGATCCTCTTCAGACAGGCTTTCGCACCGGACACAGTACTCAGACATGTCTACTTAAACTGACTGATGATATTAGGCTGGGAATGGATAAGCAACTTGTCACTCTCCTTCTGCTATTCGATTTCAGCAAGGCCTTCGACTCAGTCTGTCATGCCAGGCTTCTTAAGAAATTACTTGATTACGGGTTTTCCAAAGTGGTCATCCGCTGGATTGCATCATATTTGACTGATCGTGAGCAGGCAGTCATTGACAATAATGGGAACTGTTCTTCATATCTAAAACTCAATACTGGCGTCCCGCAAGGTTCTGTTCTGGGACCCCTGCTCTTTGCACTTTATGTCAATGACATATCACTCTGCCTTGATCACAATGTTTCCCATCTTATGTATGCGGATGATCTACAAATCTATATATGCTGTCCTTTAGAAGACCTTGATTCCATCTCTAATAAGATGAGTGCAAACGCGGGTCGTATCACGAGCTGGGCAATGCAAAATCACCTTAGATTAAATGTAGATAAAACTAAAGCCATAGTCATAGGTACTCCCTATTACATAAATAAATTGCCCTCAGTAGTCAGAAGCTTTGTTGAGATCGGTGGCATCAGGGTGGTCTATGAATCTTCGCTGAGAATCCTGGGAGTAGTCCTTGACTCGAAACTTTCTTGGAAACAACATGCTTTACACGTGAGTAGTCGTATACGCTCTCTCATGTATCGCTTATACCATTTCAGGAAAAGCACTAATCTGAGACTGCGCAAACATCTAGTTCAAATGCTGCTTTTCCCCATAATCGACTACTGCTGTCTTGTCTACTGCGATATATCAGATGTACTTGATGTTAAACTCCAAAGGTTAGTCAACTGTGGTATTCGCTATATCTTTGGTGTGAGAAAGTGTGATCACATTAGCCCTTACAGGCGTGAGTTGGGCTGGTTAACCACTGCTGCGAGAAGAAAATACTTTGCAGCAAATTTGCTACGTCGTGTGTTTAACACTGCTACACCACCATACCTACTAGCCTTATTTAATTTTCGTGTTGCTACTCGCCCTGTCAGGGGTGACATGGCACCCCTAGACATACCAAGTTTTAGTTCTGATACCTTAAAAAATTCATTTCACGTTAGCTCAGCCTACCTATGGAACTCACTACCATCTCAACTGCGCAAAATCACACATATTCCGCTTTTCAAAACACATATTCATCGTCATCTCTTTCTATCCGACT
Source organism: Torymus aiolomorphi (assembly GCA_036365515.1). Classification (NCBI taxonomy): domain Eukaryota; kingdom Metazoa; phylum Arthropoda; class Insecta; order Hymenoptera; family Torymidae; genus Torymus; species Torymus aiolomorphi. The sequence continues at coordinate 226,763,431 of CM070874.1, read as the reverse complement.
GATTCCGTTCACCAGCGATAATAATATTATAATATTTTATCAATCGTTATTATATATACTAAAAATTCTATTATTCTGTTAATTCATAATTATATTAAACTTATTTCTGTAAATTTATTGTAACTATTGTAAATTTTGTACAACACAATGTACAGTAATAAAAACTATTTAATCTAATCTAATCTAATCCACTCAACGACACATGGGATAATGCGATGGGTCCACCGACCTTTGTCTGCTATATCCCATCGGCGCTGCCACTCTTCCACAGTCTTCCTGGACCATCGGTTTTGACGTGGTCCCTGATCAAGTTCGCCCTCTTCTCTTATTACTCCTTCGCGATACCCTCAGCTCTCTCACATGCCATTAGGTCTAAGGGTGGCAGTCCGGCGACTACCGAGAGAGCGATGTCTGACACGGTACGGTAGGTGCAGGCCACTCTCAGTGCGATTGTCCTGCAGGCCCTTCGGCAAGCTGCACCATAGCTTGGGTTACTACGTATAGCATTAGCCCAGATGGGGGTTCCGTACAGAATCACGGAATAAACCACCGATGAAAGAAGCAACAATCGTGGCTGCTTCGGTCCTCCTATGTTTGGCATGATTCCTGCGAGTGCTCAAGCCACTTTTGATGCCTTTAATCCTGCGTTCCTAAGGTGGTCTTTGAACGACATCCGCGCATCTATTGTGACTCCTAGGTACTTCATGGTCTCCCTTGTCTTGATCTTCTCGTCGTTGACCGTGAAAGTGGCGTAGACTCTCTATTTTGTTCTGGCAATGAGCACTGCCTCGGTCTTTTCGACTGCAAAACTGAGTCCATGGTCGCTCAGCCAATCTACTACTACCTCGATTGCCGTATCTCCGAGGTATTGCACATCTTCGATGTTTTTCCCAACGATAATGAGAGCAATATCATCTGCGTAAGCTACTATCGACACCCCACGTGGGAGCAGTTGTCTAAGCAATCCGTCGTACAGGATGCTCCAGATTGGGGATCCTAGTACAGAGCCCTGCGGTACGCCTTTTGTGATCTTATAAGAATGCGTACCGTCGTCGGTATCATAGAGAAGCATGCGGTCAGTTAGGTAACTCGAGATCTGTCTTCGAAGGTATAGTGGCACGCTTAGGTCTTCCAATGCGAGCATGATTTTATCCCACCTGGCCGTGTTAAACGCGTTTCGTACATCTAAACCAATTATAGCACACATGCATTTTGTGCACCGGCTACCACTAACGGCGTCCTCAGCTACTGACAGCACCCTATCGATAGCATCGATCGTTGATCGACCCTTCCTAACGCCGAATTGGTTATCAGACAAGCCGCCGATCTGTTGTACAGCTGCTTCCAGTCTGACGGATATGATACGTTCAAACAATTTTCCGGCTATATCCAACATGCAGAGTGGTCGATACGCGGATGGTTCATCCGGAGGTTTATTTCCCTTAGAAAGGAGTATCAACCTCTGTATCTTCCACTGTGCCGGGAATATTCCTTCACTTAGGCATGCATTGAAAGTGTCCTTGAATATACAAGGAACTCCCAGAGCTGCAGTCTGTATAGCTAAACCAGGAACGCCGTCCAGTCCTGGGGCCTTTCTTATGGCAATCTTTTTGGCCGCTATCTTCACTTCTGATTCGGTGACTGCTGTTGACTCGGCTGTACCGATTCTTTCCGTTAGACCAGTGCCATGTTGCCGTTCCTGGTGTTGTCGGAATACATTTTGGACTACTCTATCAAGAAAGGTTGGACAGGAGGGAGCACTGGTGCCTCTGGGATTTATTTTATTCATGACCGTTTTGTACGGCCGTCCCCACGGGTCACTGTCCACTTCCTCGCAGAAGTCCTGCCAACACTTTCTTTTGGCTGTCTTGATGACAATTTTCAGCTCTTTCCTCTTTTGCTCATATCTAGTTGTTAATTGATCATACAGCGGTCCATGGACTGCTCTTTGGTGCAGCCTCCTAGCACGAAGACACTCTTTACGTATTACCGCAATCTCCTTGTTCCACTAGTAGACTGGTAAGCGTCCCCGGTGGTTCGTCGACATGCATCGCATGCCGCTGTGATGGTCTCCGAGAGGCTTTGAGCCCTAACCTCAGCTGTTCCTTCGACAGATGCTCCTTCCAGAAAGCAGAGAAAAGCTTCCCTGTCGAAAATAGCTGGTGCCCATTTCTCTCTCTTCAGCATATTCGCTGTTTTGCCTGTCGGGTGGAGCTGGTACGTGAGAGCTCGATGATCGCTGCCGGTGTACCGATCACTGACTTGCCAGTATGAGCCTTCCCGACTTAATCTGGGGTCGACAAAGGTCAGATCTACTATGGACTTTCGTCCCTTAGTGTAGGTCGGCTTTGTCCCTATGTTAGCAATCTCTAGCTCTAGTATCGCGAAGGCCTCAAGCAGTGCGTGTCCGCGGTTCTTCGTTTTCTTGCTTCCCCATTCAATTGCCCAAGCGTTAAAGTCCCCCCCGATTACGACTGGCAGCGTGGAGGTTCTAACGCTGGCGGCGATAGCATCTAGGGATCTTTCGAACTCTTCTATTGAGTCACTGGGTTGTAGGTAGCAGCTGTATAATCTTATACCGGATCCTTCAACCCAGGTGAATTTGGGCTGAAGGACGTCCATTTTTTGGATATGTGGAGTTCTCCGCATACCCAGATGACCGCCGTGCTGGCACGATCCCTTACCCAGTTTGGTTCATTTTGGTCCCTGTACTGCTCACTGATGATCACTATGTCCGCCTTCTCCTCTCGGATCAATTGGGGCAGCAAGTCATGGGCTACTGCACAGTGGTTCAGGTTGATTTGAACCACTTTAGCCATCGTTGTTTGTTGTTACGACCTCCATTGTTACCTGCTCGTTGGTGGTCGGGCAGTTCACTGCCTTGTGACCCTCGGTTTGACCCTTGAAGCACAGGGACGACCGGTCAATTGCACTCTTACAATTCCGTGCCAGGTGTCCGATTTCATGGCATTTGAACCAACGCGTCACTGTTTCACGTAGCCGGACCCGACAATTGACTCATCCTATTCTGAGTTTTCTAGTTTCCAGCAACTTTTCTGTCATTGCTACAGGTAGCAGGATGCTGGTTGCTTGAGTGCCACTGTAAGACGCCCGGAGTCTAACATCCCCAGTGGTCATCATTTCGGTGCCGATAATTGAAGTAATCGCCTGTGTTACTTCTTCTGCTGTTGTTGTCTCGTCCAAATCTTTGATTTCGATTGTCTCCTTATGGGATAACGTTTGTACTATCGCTGACCCTGCAAGGGTGGACGAGACCAGTGTCTGCAGTTCATGCGACACGATGTTTGGTTTGTCTAGTTCCAAAAGCAACTCTCCTGCTTTGGTGCGCCTGATGCGCGTGACCCTTTCTTGCAGTGCCTTCAACTCAGGTGCCCCTTTGAGAGTTTCTAGGATGTCGGCGTAGGTGGTCTCACCGTACATTCTTATTTTGGAGGCATCAGATCGAGCAGGCCTCCGCCTAACCGTGTTATGTGCCTGCACTACTTTCTCCTTGCCGTCAGTCTTGAGTCTCTCATATTTTCTGCTTGTTCCTTTACTTACGACGGTTGCCCAGTCGGTCTGTCCTATCTGAGCTTCCGGTTTTTTTGCAGGCATCTGTGAGGAAGCCTGTATCTTCACCTTCTTTTCGTTTGGCTCTGGTGGCGGCGAGGGGCGGTTACGTTCGGTGTGTACTACCGACGCCTTCTCTTTCCAAAAGAGCGGTGATGTTTGGCTTGTTCCGTCCTTGGTAGGTCTGGTAGCTTGTCCAGACTCATGACTTTTTCGACTTTTGACGAATTCTTTTAAGACTCTTTGGGTAGTCTTTGCCATTGACTTGAGCTCATTGTGAATGTTCTTTTTATCTAGAATAAACTCCACCAGAGTCTCTACCTTTCTTTTTAGAGTTCGGAAGGCAGCTGCGTCTGCGCTATCCTGGCTCACTTCGTCTTCTTCTTCCATCTCATTCCTGGTATAGTGTATGTGGCTCCCCCCAAAATCGGTGGAGCCTGCACCGACCACCGGGGCTTTCACCGGATCGGAATCGGTGGTGGGATAAACCTCTCCATTGAGGGCACCCACTTGAGGTAATGCGTATCTCTCATTCACTACGTCCATGGTTGGTTTGTTATTTGGGGTGCCTTCCCCTAGCTAGTTTTGGTCCACCCCGGGTATTTTATTTCCCCGTTGCCCTTCATATCTGACGAGCTTTCCCCTATCCACCACCTGGGGTGGCGCCTGATGCGAGACTAGCAACTCGACACGGGTGCGTGTGTGTGTGCGTGTGCGCGTGCGCGCGCGCGCGTGTGTGTGTGTGTGTAATTGGGCGCGTGTGAATAGCACAAATATGTGTTATTCTGTAACTGCTGATGTTTGGTTAATATCAGTTAATCTGCTGTGAAATCTTTTGGAAATATTTAATCTAGATGGATGCATCCTACTTTCACGATGTATTTTTTAACGCAGAATAAGTATTTTCAACCATAATTTGTACCAAATACCTCTATTATGGATAAATAAGTTGTTTGAAGCGCCAAAACGTTGAAAAATCGGGTTTTATGCGTTTAAATTGCGTATATTTGGAAACAGTGTCAATTTCGACCATCGAGACCAAAATCTTCGCGTTCAGCGATAACAAAATACATCAAAAATAATGTTTCGCACTATAAAAATAAAATTTTCCGTGATTTTGTGACCAATTTTATACAATTTTTCGAAACGTTTGCATGTTTGCGGCGTTATTTTGAGGTTATGCCATAAAAATTTGGATTTTAAATCATTTTTCTCATATTCTAGAAATTCTCTAGATTACGTTACGCCAAACCCTATTGTGATATCTTAAATTGTTCTTGAGATATTTGATTTTGAAATAAAAAAAAAGAAAGTTCTCACTGTGCGGCGGTAGGAGAAGAACGGATTGTAATTAACCACTCGACGAGTATCGAAATATCACAGTATATTGTAAACACCAATAGTTATATGAGGCGTTTCACGTCAGCTCTCCAGGCGCGGCGCGCGAGCGCGAAATCATGCTGTTTTCAGCTTGTGTTTGAAGGGCTAATATGTATCTAAAAAAAATAATCCCCAATTGATTTCGATGTATTTTTTCCTCAGCTTTCTGATGGTGCTATTGGTTTCTCAAAATTTTTCAATTCTAACCTCAAAAAAACATAAAACGTGTTATATCTCAAAAACTATATTTTTAATATTTTTTTTGACCTGCTAGATCGAAAGAGGAGGAAATTTTACATGGATATAGCCTTTTTCTACATGGGGGTTTTTGGATTTTTTCGAGATATTATTCAAGAAATACTTAGAATTGAAAAATTTTTGAGAAACTATTAGCATCATCGGAAAGCTGAGGAAAAAATACATCGAAATCACTTGGGGATTATTTTTTTAGATACATCTTAGCCCTTCAAACACAAGCTGAAAACAGCATGATTTCGCGCTCGCGCGCCGCGCCTGGAGAGCTGACGTGAAACGCCTCATATGCAGCACGCTAGTACTGTGATGAACAACCGTTAGATCACGTACAACGGTTAACATTCAAACACACGAACGATACGGCGCACGGTGAAGCTGCTATTCTCGCGTGCGGTTGTAAGGGGGTTCATCTGATTTTGAGTTTATTTGGGAAATCTTTGAAACTTTTGTCACATGTACGTGACATCATTAACTATATCATATCTTTAGATAAAAGAGCCTAGCTTCACCGTTATCGAGATATTAAGCGGCAAAGTTCAACATTTTAACATGGCGTCTTATGGGACGCGTACACGCTAAAGATCGTTACAGTCTATAACTTCAAAGATACATTTGATGTTTGTCTGAAAAACTAATATGTTATTAACATCAATAATTAGAATAACATATTAAAAGTTCAGAGATCCTAGCTTAACCGTTTTTAAGATATTGTAGTTGAAAGTATGGAATTTTAGGTGTATGGCCGAGCGTGTAGACGCGGTGGAGGTATACACAGACGAGCACCGCTCTATGTACGCGCTCACAGACGGTACAGAGCTATGTGCGCGCTCACAGACGGTACGGAGCTATGTGTGTGCCAGTTCCGTATAAACACGCGCTTCGACTACGGGAGTGGGGGCACCATATGAGTAAATCTGTGCGTGTTGTGCGGGGTGACATTGATTCTTGATACGTTCCTCGTCGGATGAACCCCCTTAAGTACGGCGGGTTGACATGCACCTGCGTGTACACGATACAGAAATCTTGTACGAGGCGATTTTCGTGCAGGCCTTTTCCAATAATTACAAGAGGAGAGCAGAAGTCTTACGATGAAGGAGCAGCTGGTGCTCTCTCTCTCTCTCTCTCTCTCTCTCCATCGCTCTTGCAGGAGTTTTGTCTCTCTCTCGCACTCGCTTAGTGGATCGGCACATGGGTACGCTGCCGACTCTCCGCTCGCTATCTCGCTTACGCTCGGGGCACACGCGACGCGGACTCGCTCTCTCTCTTACACTCACGCACTTGCGTCGGCGCCTCCACTCCTATACACACACAATTGTACTTATAAAAAAACCAGCGCGGACGCGATAAACTACAAGAAAGCGGTCGTACACTGTGCCTCGCACGGTAGAAAACACGAAGATGGAAAAAAGCAGGTTCGCGGGTATGCGACGGACATATTACGCATCGCGAAACCGTTTTAATACAGTCAGGATGCTCGCGCCCCGAGAAAGCACGCGTGCTTGGCGCTGGTAATTCGAATTCCGAATTACCTAACTCGCGCACGCGTTAGAATAGAATATTCTAGAAAATTTTTTTATTTTTAAAAAATTTTGTAATTAATTTTATCAACAAAAAATAGTAAAAATTTCAGTTCAATATTTTAAATTTTCAAAATATTTATAGACGACTGTAAAATAATTTTAATACGTATTATTTTTGGTGTGATCTATATTTTTATTAATATTATTATTTTAAGTAGGTCCTTGAACATTAAATTTTGCTAAATATTTTCCGAATACCGACGAGTAATATGATTTTTTGTAAAACTTTTAGGATGACTAACCCCATTAATGTGATTTTCTTACGAAATCTAAAGACAGCAATATTAAGTTTGAATTTTATGAACATTGCAAAATTTTTTTATCAGCAAAATTTTTGCAAAATTTTTTTATCAGCGTAAAAAATGTGCTTACATATAAAATTCTTTTGATAAGAAACAAACAGGCGTGTTGTTCATTCAAAAATGAAGAAAAACTATTTTTGGAAAGAACTTTAAGGATATTTTAACCTCTATAAAATACCCAACATATCACCTAAAATCTAATTAGTAAAAAGTTCTTCAAATGTATCACAAAATGTTGGTATTCTATCGAATTAATTAAATTTCGTAAAATTTACACGAAAATAGAATTTTTAAGGTTGTGAAATAAATCAAAGGAGTGTTTGCAAATTAGAAAAAGTTAACAACTATTGTATTAAAAAATGTTAGATTCATCAAATCATACACCTAATTATACAAATTAATAAAAATAAAAAAGTTTTCATTGGTAATGATGAAGTTGATAGGGGTTGCACAACCCCTACTAAAATTAGAATACTTTTTATTTATTTCACATTTAATGATAAATATTAGTAATAATAAGCATTTCGAAATTAAAATTCAAAAAGAATGTGATTAATTTTTTTTTAATCACTAAAGGGTAATTAATTAAATTAGGGGTAATTCACCCCGTCCACGTGTTTTTTTCACCCCGAAACAGGTCAACTATAATTTTTAATTTTCTTTATAACATGGCAATTTTTAATCAAATTCAGCTCATTAAAACCCAAAGGAAAAAATTATATTTACCCTTATAAAAAATAGGAGATGCAACCCCGCAGCATAAAAACTGTGCCCAAATACTCGTCTTTTTATAAGAAATAGACGTTGGTTTCATTCAAAAATTCCGATTCCATCTCGAGCTATTAAAAAACAAAAACGGTTTTTGGGGGTGAACTTTAAGGGTGGTTTTCACTCCCTAGATGTCGTTCCCGCCGATAAAAAAATACGTGTCGATTATTTTTTGGATACTCTAACGACCTCGAAAGTTTCATGGAAATCGGAGGCGGACACCAAGTATCCTTTCCTTGTTAGTCCTTCTCCTGACTGTTGTATTTAATCGAGAGGGTCGTAAAATAATAAAAAGAAATTTTTTTTTTGTGAATTCGTTCCGGGTCAGGACTTGTAATTTTTACGCACCATTCACGACTTAGTTTTTGCGCGAACAACTGTCTCATAAAAAAGATGAAAAACGTCTTTCTTTTGTTACATTTGTAACGATGCACCTGTTCAATAGGCGTATCGATACTAAAAACCGAATGCGAAACACTTTCTCTCTCGGATAACGCGTGCGCTAGAGAGAGAAAGCCGACGGATCTGTCAACGGCATGGGAGAGCGAGCATACGAATGTGTACATCCATGTACACACCGATATACACACGTACCGCAGCGCGTACAGCAAGGAGAGAGAGCAGGCGACTGAATAGCTGGCTTCCCTCTCCACCGCGCGCCGCGACCACGCGTCGCGCAGGATGCGCAAGCTACAGCGCGCCCCACCGCCGCCGACTATACAGCACACGATGAGCGAGTATAAATGCCGCCTCGCGCGCCATGGAAAAGCATTCTCTCAACTCAGGGCCGTACTCGCTAAGCCCTGGAGCCCGCCGACGGAGCGGTGTATACGAGCGCACCCGTTACCCTGCACCCGAAGCGTCGCTGAGACGATTCCCCCGGGTATACGAGCGCACTCGTTACCCGGGAGTTATCCACGAGTAGTGTGAGCGCATTCGCCTACTCGTGGAGAACCGCGCCCGCGATGACCGTATTCTAGTAGCTCGTAAACTTGTATTTAATGCTCGCGCTCCGCTGTTTTGTATGTTACAGATCTCCGCCAAACGCGACCCGTAATCAGCTATGATTCATGTAGTACTATTATTATTAGCATTAAGTTCAATAAATTGTTATTTTTCTCCTACTTATTTGGCTTTGTCAATTTATTTTAATCGCTCTCTCCATTCAAATCCTGCTCGATTAGCTATGCTCAAGAGAGAGCAATCCTTTCGCATGAATACTCCCGTTTCACATTCAATTAGTTTTTTTCTAGAATTAGTTGTTTTCTAGAATTAACATGTTTTCAATCATTATTTGTGATATTTATTTGATTCAAAAATATGATGGGAAAAAATTTTCTAAGTCCCCAAAAATCACCTGACATTTTGAATGAGAAAATATGTGAGAAATCAGGTAAAAACTCAGGTGATTTCTCAGCTGATTTTTTTCAGTTACACTAAGCTAGTATAATATTAACCATAGTGAAATTGATATTGAACTTTGTGAAATCTTAAAATCGAAAATAAAAATACATTGAAATGATGGATTACCCGACGCAACCTACTTATCCAAGATACTTTGATAAAGTAGAAAGTCTACCTTTTCAGTGAAAGGCACCGATAAGAAGAGCGAGATTTGCAATCGTGGACTCAACAGCTTCGCAACATTCGCGAACCGCGGGGACACCAACACCAACGAACCGAAAAGCGGAGTCAACAACATCAAGATACCAAAATGGATAACAGTACCAATCTGATCGCGAATATACAATATGATATAATTAAAAGTGACTATATTTTTGAGGACATTGGTGAACTAGACAAATGGCTGTAGAAAAGGAAGTAATATTAAATAATTTTCTTCGTGACTGTACAATTAATAATGTTGTTAATAAAACTTTCTACGAAAGTATAAAATAAGGCGAGTATAGAAGTTTTTTCTGTATAATTTACCTCTCTCTCGCCCTCTCTCTCCCTCCCTCTCTTTCTCCCCCCTCTCTCGCCCTCTCTCTCCCTCCATCCTTCTCTCTCAATATCCGTCAAACTGTACCAACAACTTTAATGAGAGCTTAAATATTTTTTCAAAACAATCAACACGTTTTTTAAAAAACTAATTTTTTAAGTATATTCTAACAACACAATTTGTCTATAGTCCTTTTATTTATTCTAATCTCATCTATTCAACAAGCACTCTCTACAAATGGTAGTAATTTTTTTCATGACTGTACAAAATAATAATATTGTTAATAAAATTTTCTGCGAAAATATAAAATGAGGCAAGTATAGAAGATTTTTCTGTATAATCTATAAAATAATATTTATGATATGTTAAAAGAAATCAAATAAATACTAGTAAAAAAGTCTTCTACTTCTTTGAGTCAATGTATACTGAACAAATTATATGTAAGTACATTCAAATTGTTCACGGCAAATCAAACAGACGAAAGTTGTGAAATCAATTATCGATAGTCAAGTAATGCAAACCACTCTCTGAAACAACTGTATAACTGTTCTCAGAAATGTATTCAAATTTCTTCATCCTTCTATACAAATTAATCACAATAAAGTACTGAAATCAATTTATCGTAGTCAAGTACCGGCCATAAGTTAACTTGACTGACATAATAGAAATTTACGTACCTTGCGTGTAAAATTACATTTTACGCCCACGTTGCAACTTCAAAATTATTGAGCCAGCGGGCATGAAGTACTACTTAACACCTAAGAGGCCTAATAGCTCACATAGTCCTACAAAACTTTATAGAACCTACGCACTTTACGCCTGTGTGGGCGAAAATTATTTTAATTATATAACTATTATACCTTCTTGTTATTTCTAAAATTCATAAGAATTTTTTCAGATATTTACGAACACGGGAAAAGAGCATAAAATATGTTGCTTACAAAACGGTCAGTGAAATGCATATATATTCGCACTTTTGAGTAGACTATAAATTTGTATGAATTTTTTATTTTATTCTCGTTTAAAAAGGACGGACACAAGGAAAAATATTTTGGGTAATGAAAGTAAATCATGAGATTTTGTACATGTAGGGATGTTGTACTTAATGGTATCAATTAAAAATTAGAGACATGTAATTATTTACAGTTGACTTATAGGTATAAATATTGTTAATGAATTTATGCAAAAATTTAGTATTCTACATTTAAGTAGCTCACCGGTAAACTGCAAACCGTCGGGCCCGCCAAGTATGTATGGGAGATCATAGGACCACCTCTGCTAGAGCAGCTTTAGACTTCTCTTGTCCTTCCAAGATGCGTAATACTATAGAAAGTTCTAAATTGAGGAAAGAAGAATGAAAAATAGGGATGTGTTGGTAACTATGTAATTTTTATATATAGGCTTTGAGTTTTTGTAAATATCTGAAAAAATTCTTATGAATTTTAGAAATAAAAAGAAGGCATTATAGTTATAAAATTAAAATAATTTTCGCCCACACGGGCGTAAAGTGCGTCGGTTCTATAAACTTTTGTATGACTATGTGATCTATTGGGCCTCTTTGGCGTTAAGTAGTACTTCATGCCTGCTGGCTGAATAATTTTGAAGTTGCAACGTGGGCGGAAAATGTAATTTTACACGCAAGGTACGAAAATTTCTATTATGTCAGTCAAGTTAACTTATGGCCGGTACTTGACTACAATAAATTGATTTCAGTACTCTCTTGTGTTTAATTTGTATAAAAAGATGAACAAATTTGAATACATTTCTGAGAACAGTTATACAGTTATTTCGGAGAGTGGTTTGCATTACTTGACTATCGATAATTGATATCACAACTTTCGTTTGTTTGATTTGCAGTGAAAATTTTGAATGTACTTACATATAATTCGTTCAGCACATATTGACTTAAAGAAGTAGAAGACTTTTTTACTAGTAATTATTTGATTTCTTTTAGAAATCATAAATATTATTTTCTAGATTATACAGAAATAACTTCTATACTTGCCTCATGTTATACTTTCGTATAAAATTTTATTAACAATATTATTATTTGTACAGTCATGAAAAAAATTATTATAATTTCGATACTTGTATGATATGGAGGTAAACTGTAATGAATTTTGATGATCTCTTTAGAAGCTTTCCGATATATTAAGATTCGTTCCGAAATAATTTGGTATATTTATTCAGAATTGGTTGGTTCGTTCCGAACCTTGTTGAAGTATAATTAATGATTATAATCAATTCAGCACTTTCGTAAACCACCATATTCCTGGCTATTAGAAGGTTTCGAACCTTGTTGAAGTATAATGAATCATTACGATCAATTCAGGACTTTGGTGAACCAAAGCTAAAACTCTTGAAAATCTAAAGTTTCTTCTTCTATTGCTTCAATCGCATTAACACCATTCATACTATAGTATAAAATTTTTTCAAATTTGTCAGCTAGATCCATTTCAAACTTATTATCAGGGCTTTCTGGTATCTAAGGCCTCGAGAATGTTGCCAATAATAAATTTACAACGTTGAAAGGATTCACCTTCATTTTTTCAATCATTTCATTTTTATAAAATAATAAATTTTATTGTAGGATAAATTAATTTTCTTAACAAATCGAGGGCTCACGATAACATGTACCTCGCAGCAGAATTGACAAAAATATACTGACTAACTGATCTGTTTTTATGCACTCGCGGACTCCAGAATCACTAGCGTTATTTTTGCTCGCATGTCTTTCTCCACGAAATTCGCTATTTTTATCCATGATTCCAAGATAGGTTTACAAATAATCGCTTATTCATAAATATATAAATAGAAATGAATAAAATATTTACTTAAGAATAAGTATTAATGAAGAAGCAGAAATGAAATATAATATAACATGCATAAATACGCAAATATGAATATCCTAAAATTATAAGCAAATTTTAATTGTCAAGCAGTGACTTCTAAAAAGATTAAAATATACCATAAAAATAATTTTAATCTAGGCTCAGCTTTTAAAAGCCAGCGATTCTGCATACAAATATTTGTGCAGTTGAAATGAAAATATATTCATGTAATTATTTATTCCCCTATTTATCTAATGTGGTTATTATACTTAGAACGCTACAATAACAAAATTGTCAAATTCATTGTCAGTGATTTTTATTTCCTAAATAGAAAATTGGGCCTATAAACAAATTAATCCAAAATAAATAAAATACTCATGATTAGTTATTCTGAATATACACATCGTACGCTTTAAAATATTTATTTAAATGATACGAAGTATTGCACGAAAAAGGGGTTCTTTACCCTGATAACGCTTTTATTTGCAAAAATTCTGAAACACGTCAACTTTAATTTAAAATTTTATTGTAATTTTAAAAATAATATTAACAATAATTATTTAATTTTATTGCAAATATTATATACAAAAATAATTTAAAAAATAAAATATAAGGGTTGCTACCCCACGGGATGAAACAACCATTGCTAATTTCGCATTTCAAAGAGAAATTGTTACGAGAGAGATTAGAAATACCTCTCCGTAACAATAATAAAATTCGGTCGTCGCCCAAGGACGTCTCTCATTCCTTACCTCTATTTCTCACCTCAATGTCACCAAAATAAAGATAGAGTCTAATGAAAATTATACTCCGTTCAAATTCTCATACTAAACAACATGTATCTAAGGTTAATATTAATATGAGAAAATAGATAAGGGTTTAGACATAAAAAAATGTGGTTATCATAATAATTGGAAGTATATATATATATATATATATATATATGTGTGAGCGTATGTGTCAAGTAGTATTAGGTCAAAATTACTATAAAGATTCTAAATAAATGCTCTAGCTGAAATAATTTCTCTTTGTAGAAAATAATGTTAGATTTAGTTGGGAAGACTATAAACTATTAGGGTAACGGGCTCGATCCTTGGGTTTTCTAGAAGCCTAAAGTTAGATGATACAGGAATTGGAGATATAAGAACACTAATAGATCCGAATTAACGATTATATAGGGTAACTCAGTCTTCATATCATTAAGGAAAACCCCTTAAAAGCGTGTTTACTATTTGTATCACAATAGATTAAGGAAATAGTGACAATTCTTAATATACTTAAAATTTATTAATCCCTCAAAACAATAAGGATATTTCTACTAGCGACAGTTTTATAAGGTTTAAATTTGTTTATTAAGACAATCACTAGATTATTAATAATACTAAATAAGTAAATAAATAATTGATAATTCTTACGTTAAAAATATAAAATGTTAATTGTTGAACGAAACGTGTATAAGAAAAACCTTTGACTTTAATGATATCCCGTAATGCGTTTTTCCAAGAGAGTTTAGTTTTCAGATAAAGATTTCGTGGCTCGGATTAATTACAATATAAATTTCCACAATTATTTATCCTTATTTGGAATGCTTTATGAAGGCTCTTTGATTAAAATAACCCTTTTCCCAAATATTGAATTTAATCGATTCCCAACGCAGATAATTATTACTTCCGGGGATAATAAGAATGAATAAAATTTAATAAAAAATAATGTATAGTTATCTACATATAGTTATATGTATATATTTCCGAATAATCTGGTTGTATGTGTATACGTGTTTAATTAAAATAGTAACATAAAGTCTTACCTGAATAATATTGGAGGGAAGGATTTAGGAGAAATCAAATTCCTGAATAATGTATTAATTTCCTTTTATTTCCTCAGTTATACACTTGCTTCAATCTCTCTTTTTCGTCTCGACTTGGCTCAATATCTAATTCTTTATTATTATTATTATTATAAAACAATAAAATTCGATCTTTCTTTCTTTCGATATCGTTTACGCGGGTTTACTGAATACGCAAATAAGTACAATAATTATCTCAATTGAACTCGTGCTATATAAATATAATTCAAGACTTTACACTCTTCGTCGCACACGTTATACCGATCTTTCTCTCTTAATTGGTTTTTCCACTCTCCTCAATAAATTAATTTCCTTTTCACACCTTCGTATTGTCCACGTTTTCTCTTCCCCCCCTAAATCATTCTTCGGTCGCTCTCTCTCTCGCACTCATACTATTTTCCAGCGTCGGTAACGCGGCGCTCGCGCAATAGATCCGCGACGTGCTGCCCTCGCTGCAACGCCGTGGCTCCAGGCGTCGCGACTCGCCACGTTCCGGCAGCCAGCGCGTTGCTGTGTGGTCAGCACTTGAAATTTCAGTAACGAAACAGCGGACGTTCACCTGGAATATCACTGCTTGCTATTGAAATTCTTAAAGGCGTTGCATTTTCGCTATTTCCTCATTCAGTTGTATTAAGTTATATTCAATACATTTCGTTTTTAACACATAAAATTTAGATTATTTTTGAACAAAAATACATAACGTAACAATATCCCCCTCTTGTTTTGCTTGCCGCCCCGGCAAGTACTATAAATATACAATATAAATTATTGAAAATTTTGACGCGCTATAGGTTATTTGCATGTTGATAATGGAAGATTTTGTGAAGATAGGTCCCTGCAATTTCAGTTGTTGTAATCCTTCTTCTATCCGGAGTTTGTGATTGATAAAGGTCCAAAAAGTCCCGACGTTTGGGAGGTTTTTCGCTAACATGGAGAACAAGAAAGAGGAGCTCGAGTAGCGAGAAAACTGCTAGTTCCTGTAGAGATTTTAGAGATTGTTCCAGGAGTCGATCAAGATAAACGTATATTGTTTATTACGCCTGTTCAGAGGTTGTCTCCAGATCATTGGATACATGTATTCTATAATCGATACCTTTTGGACGGCGGGTGGTAATCGGAGGAATGAGAATCATCCGTACCTAAATTCGACCTGGATCTTAATCTGTTTTGGCCTCGGGAAGCTAGTGATCTTTCCAAATATTGGTTGGCTACCCAACATCCTCCTGGTATGAAGAGTAGCCTACTATATTGACAGTTCCGAGGATCTACAGCAGGGAACAACCAACCCTGGCCCCGAGGCACGATTATGCCATGGTTGTGAGATTGGGGCCATTCTGGGCACAGCATCTTCAAGTTCTCGCTAGCTCTTTTGGCTATCTCCTCTGTTCCATAGGTAGCGAAAATGGAAAGGATCCCTGTTGTTTCTTGTATAAGTAAGGGTTCTTGCAAATTCCCATAAGTCCTGAGGTGATTTTCCATAACCTCTATTCCTTGATCCATGTAGCATAGGATGGCTACTTCTTTGGGGGTCGTTAGTGATACACACAGGATCTCAAGAGAGGTAGCGGCCATTTCCTATAACAGAATTAAACATGGTTAAGGCAACTGCGTAGTTAAGCATATTCAGGTTTTTTTTTTTTTTTTCTTTTTTTTTTTTGCGGGAAAATGGAATGTACATTAGGGAAAAGTCGTCCAGCAGAAGAGATGGTGTTAGTAGTTATTTACATGTGGTTAATTAATGTAGTCCTAAGAGGTCGTCCGTTTGAGAGGTCCCGGCAGATTTTATAGCACGTTGGCGCTCGCAGGTCCTTTCATGTAAGGAGTAATTCCTGCGGTCGATTTCTAAATCACAGGTAGGATGCGTTATCTTCATGACGTACACTGTACGGGCGTATTGGCGTTTGCCGGTATGGCACGATAGCGCACGTCGCTTTGCTGAAGCGCTCGCGGAGCGGAGTCTTCCTGGTGATATTTATCGAATCCATGAGATAGCCGACCCTTGCGATCGAGGATGGTATTGCAGTATTCCATTATACCAAATTTGGCGAAATGATTGAAAAATAATTCTTCCTGTTCCTGTTTAATCGTGGTCGGGTCTTTATCTCCTTCGATCCTTGACCAAGGTATTTGGCAAAAGAGACGAGTTTTCTCCGTCAATTCTGAGGATTCCGGCGATCGATGACGCTTTCGGTTGACAACGTGGACTTGCGACATTAGCCGCGGTGAAGGGCTGTTGGACACGAGTTCGCTGGTCGGTTTGATGTCTAATGAGTCCTCTAACAACCACAGATCCTTATATTGTTCGGCTACCTCCACATCTTGTTTATTTTTGAAAATGATTTTGGCTGTTTGAGTGGTGAGGCTTTCGGCTGTTATTTGTACCATAATGATAGGTCCGGCCTGCTTAAAGCAGGTGATAAGTCCATCAAGTCCGAGGTCCTTATTAAAGGTCACATTGAAGTCCGAGGGATTCGAGGTCAAGGAGGCCATGTCCGAGCTGAAAGGGAAAGATGGGGTTAGTCAATCTCAGCCAATTGGGTGGAAGGGCGGGGTACATCAAGGCTGGAGTTGATACTGCCCTAGAAGGCATGGGTTGGAGAGCTACATAGGTGAGAGGGATTTGAGGAGCTATTGGATTGACTTCATTCCTTTCCTGCAGTCGATTTCTGATTCCCCCTCTCTTGCGAATTAGAAGGAAAGCTACCGCCGCTGTGAGAGCTATTATACCTTGGGCAGCTATACCTCCATATACCAAATTATGGGTAAAAGTAGTAGTTCTCGTGTGGGCCCCTATTTCTTTCATATGAGAGACGATGTTGTCCAAATTTTCTGTTTTCCTCGTGGCCAGTGGGTAAGGTATATTCTCTTCTGGGTCTTGGGATCTAGTGATGTTGATATGGTGCCACAACTCAGGGCGTATATCTGTTATATTTAATCTCATCTCTGGTTCGTAGATGTATTGAGTTTTCGTTGTGCGATCTTCGTTACCTGACAGTTCTACTGAGGTAGTTCTAGCAGAACAGCCATTGGCCATCCGTAGAATGCCCATACCTTTGAGGGTGGGGGTATAATAACTTTCTCCGGGGCATGTGATTCTGATGGTCTCTTCCTTAGGTAAAGAGTACAACCAACTTCCATCCATCTCCAGATATTTCCATTGGGGCGGTGACAAGGTAGAAATCATTATCTCACATGATCTTAGCGCATCCGGGTGTGGGTTTAGGAGTAGCTCAAGTTCGCACTCCTTCTGCCCGGTGACCAAAGATATCGGACCCTTGGCGGCACAAACACGCCCGTAGTGTGTTGGCATGCAGCTTCGCAGGTGTTCGTCATCCATTTTTAAATATGTCTGTAGGTCCCTTCTTATGGCTAGGTAAGGGTATGTTGGTGCTGCATATGCTACCCCTAGACTTTGATTATGAGGTTGTTGGGGAATACCTATGGGGTGGAGTTTGTATAACTCATAGCTCGCTCTTTCTGTCAGAGGTATTGCTAGATAGATTAGAATTCTTGCTTGATGAAAGGTGGCGTCCAATGTCGCAATTCTAGCTATTTCCTCTGCACGGAGGTGGTGTAATGGCATTGGTAAAGTTCGATCCTCTCCCATCTGCTGGATATCCAAAGCAATCCGATGGAGCATATCGTGGTGCATTAATCGGGGATGCAGTTTCCGATCAGTTATGGTATTGAGAATATCGCCGAGCTGGCGGTTGCAATATATCAGGTGGTCTAACTTTGCTTCAATCTGACGGGCGAACGCGGTAAATTCCCAAGTGAGGTGATTGTCATTTGCTCCTTGGGCGAGTGAATTCATGTTGGTATTAAGAGCTATTTCCATCTTCTTGATTAAGGAGCGATGTGACGCCGTAATATTATAAAGCTCTTCAAGGCCGGCAGAAAGGAGGTGAGTTTTCTCCGTCGAAAGTTTTACAAGATTCTTTTGGTCCTGAAACAATTGGTCGATATTTTTATTAATCAGGTCAGCATCGTCAGTGGTGATTAGACCAAAAAGACTTTTGCTTATACTGCCGACAATGCCAAGGGGAGCCATTCTCTTTGCGCGGATGTCCTTTATGGGGGAGGGGATCTCCATTTCCCTGGCATCCATATGAGCCGCTACTCTTCGGATGTCATCGTGTACGTGTTGGAGCGTCTTTAGCTTGATTTCGATGAGTTCTTGGTTGAGAGCAGCCTGACAATGCTTGGCGTCGAAATGAGCAATGCACTGCTTCAGTTGTTCATCGTAACTACGAGTGGGACCATGTTCCTTAAGAAAGGTTTGCAAATCCAGGTGGATTATCACTTTCCAGCTCCCTTTCTGGATCCTGATCGAGGGCAATTTCTCATAGTAAATACCAGGATTGGAGGTGATCGGAGACAGCTCGTAGTGGACTCCTGTCGCGGTGACCATCCATAGAGTCGACAGAAGGAACATGAAACAACGAAGTATAGCACACATTCTGAAAGAAAACAGGCATAGGTCAGATAATCTGTCGATGGTTATTAGTTTAGATACTCTGGATATAAGGAAGGATAAAAGGGGAGGAATTCCAAAGGACATTAATTTGACTCAGAACTGTCCAAGGGCGGGACGACCTTTAATTTGTCAATATGTTTCCGGATAGTTTTTCCATTGGGAAGTTCTAGGAGCACATTATTTCTACCCAATATCTCCTTGATTTTTAGAGGCTTGTTATAATAACTATCAAATTTGGACACCCTGGGCTCTCGTCTAACCCATGCGTAGTCACCTACCGACCCTTTTAGGGGTTTGATCTTTCGGTCGTAGCGCTCTTTGGATTTTTCCTTAGCCCTAATCTGATTCTCCCCAGCTATAACTTGGAGTTCACCCAATCGGGTAATCAGATCTTGCAGGTACAGGTTATAAGTTCGCAGTTGTTCCGCCGCGGGGATGCGGGTGGGGAACCTTGCCAATCGACCGTACACAAGTTCGAATGGTGTAAAGTTGGTACTGGCATGAACACTGGTGTTATACGTGAATGTAGCAAATGGCGCGAGATTGTCCCAATCGTCGTACTTCTCCGAATAGGCTCTCACAAAATCCATCAACGGGGCGTGGCTTCGCTCTAGAGAACCGTTAGTTTGAGGGTGATAACCAGACGTGGTAAGGTGGTGGATTCGGAACAGGCGCATCAATCCTTCGACGATTTCGGACAGAAAACTAGTTCCTCTGTCAGATAAGATGGCTCTTGGGGCTCCAAATTGGCAAATCAGGTATTTGGCAAGCGTGTCGGCGATGGTTGAAGCTTTGAGGTTGGGAATAGGTATTGCAATAAGGTACTTTGTTAAGTTACACTGCATTGTCAGTAGATGACAATTTCCTCTGCGGGTTGTACGCAGTTTTCCTACGGTGTCGATGGAAACCTTGTCAAAGGCCTCAATTGGAGTATCTGTGATAATCATGGGTTCCCGTGTTTTGATCCTTTCTATCTTTTTCTCCTGGCAACTTGGACATCGGCGAATGTAATCCAAGATGTCATTCCTCATGCCAGGCCAATAGTATCTCTCCCAGATTTTCTGGTAAGTTTGGTTGACTCCCTTATGCCCACCTATAAGACTATCATGGAGATTTTCGATAATCTGTTTTCTCTCTTCTGGGGAGGGCAATTCTACCTTACCGTAACATACCGTGACAGTAGTCTGAGTTTCACCAAAAATGCTTATTAATAGTTCGGTGAACAACCCAGGATCCATATCATCTATCAGATCTCCTCGCCGAGATACACGGAAACTTGTTAGGTTTTTCCTCAGAAGTATGGTTTTAAAATCTTTGAGAGTCCGTTTCAATTGTGCGCAATCCAGAGGGTCATAATGCCTTTCCTTAACAATTAAGGAAAACACATTATGGTTTTTGAAAGGTGTGGTCAATATCTGCCCCAGCTTAGGTTTTTTGGCCTTCAGGGTTTTAGGCTCGATTGCTCCAATTTCGCTGAGGAGGCGTCCCACGGGAGTAACTATCTCGCAATCTCTAGAGATGAAATGGACAATATTATCTCGTTTATACGTGAGGCATTGTCGAGACGTGCTTACGTTATTCTTTAGTCTTGGCGGGGCTACTGGGTGGTTTCCTATTTCAGAGCTTGAGCTGTCGGATGGCACTTGCATAAGTGAGCTTTGGGCATCACTTACATATTGGTTCAGAGGAGCCTGTTGTTGGTACATGGATAGAAACAGTCCCAGAGTATCGGTCGGAGGTTGATTAAAATCCAGCCTAATGGGAGTAGAGCTATCCCCTTTCTCGTTTTCTTCCTGGATCTCTTCTAAGTTGGGAAAGTGTACAGACCGACGGTTCGGTGCTTCCGTCTTGGGAGTACTTTTAGCCGTAGGGGTACTGGGTTCGATAGACGATAGTCGAGAGGGTGGTGGAACCCCATCTCTCTCCATATTTTTGTCGGATTCGCTAGTCGCATCTTCACGACTGCATTCATTGAGAGTCTTTTGTACCATTTCCTGAATCCTTTCCACCATCACTGAGTCATCCATGGTGACTGGGTCTATGGGATCCATCTCGTCTAGGATGGATTGCATGTTTCCATCCACCTTGTCTCCATCAGAGAAGTGCGCCGGGAGAATTATTATCTCTTCATCGTCTTCTTCTAGCTCAGCCCTGTCTTGGTGCAATTGCAAGCTCTCTTCAAATTTTCGCGCTGATTGTAGCACTTCTTCTTTTGACAGAGTAGTGTGTCTTGGTTCATTACTTGATTCGCTATCTTGAGCAACGGTAACCTCGATTTCCTTGTCTCTGGCGGATATTTCCGAATCATGATCGGTCTCTTCCTTCTCATAATTGGATGCATTCTCTGCGTCATCGGTGTCCGTTTCTTCGACTCTCAGACAGCTCCGTCGGGGATCATAAATGGGAGATCGGCCATCGGTATCAGAGTCTTCGGGTTCGATTCCCGTAGACGAGAGAAGTGCACCAGGAGAGCGGGTGAAAGAAGGGCCTAATGATATATCTACCCGTGGTTTGGCCGGGTTGTGAACCGTCTTCGGGGGTGGAGTCTCGTTGGACGCACAGGGTTCACGTTCGTTCCCGTTAGATGTTCCCGCTCTGGCTTTAAGAGCCTCCGTATTTGACTTTCCAGATTCGGGTGGTTCAGATTTATCCTTAGAGCCAACACTATCTTCAGCTTTGAGGGCTAATTTTCCACGCGTGCGTTGCGCCACAATACTGTGATTTAATGTCGGGGCTACCTTGCGAGTTTTGGATCCAACAGGTCTCCCACGCCCTTTTTGAGCAGCCGTTCCAGTTGTGAGAGGTTGCGGGGCTGATGGAAGTCGTGGTCGAGACGACCGTCCTCCTGATGATCCCACCGGGGTGTGAGTAATCGTTGAGGGGCTTGGTTGCTCCCTCGAGCTGTTGGTGTTTTACGCTCCTCGAGGATCATGACTCGTATCCTAGAGAGACTTTGGTTAATGTCCTCTTCAGATGGTTCTTCCACAGGGTTCCGAGAGAGGGCGTCCGCATTACAGTTTAATTTTCCCGGTTTGTACTTAAAAGTGTACTCATAACCAGTGAATTTAAACATCCATCTCATAAGGCGCTGGCCGGGATCTTTCCGACTATGCATCCAATTTAATGGCTCGTGATCTGCAACCAAAGTAAATTTTCGGCATAGAAGGTACGGGCGGAAATGGTTGAAGGCGTACAACACAGCGAGACATTCTTTCTCAGTCGTGCTGTAATTGCGTTCAGCCTTGTTAAGTGTCCGAGAGAGGTATGCTACTGGATGCTCTGACCCGTCCTGGACTTGACTCAACACGGCACCAATAGCTTCGTCGGAGGCATCGGTAGTTAACATAAATGGTTTGGCAAAATCGGGAAATAATAGAATTGGTTCATTGCACAAGCGTTCCTTGAGGGCATTGAAAGCTATTCCTTGTGGTTCTTCCCAATTAAATTCCTGATCCTTTTTCAGGAGATCATATAAAGGTTTCGCAATTTTGGCATAGTCCTTAATAAATCTCCTATAATAACCCGTGAGACCTAAAAATTCTCTGATATTTCGCACGCCCTTCGGCTGAGGAAATTGCCTCACCGCCTTTACCTTTTCCGGATCTGGTTCAACTCCACGTTCACTGATTATATGGCCTAGGAACGCAACCTCTTTACGCAAGAAATGAACCTTTTCAGGTTGCAGGACGAGATTAGTATAGGCGAGACGGGAAAAGAATTGTCTCACTCTTTTATCATGGTCTGCGAGGGTTCGGGCATGGATGATAACATCGTCCATGTATACGAGGGTTTCCTTGCAATCAAGCCCCCTCTTAATCTGGTCCATGAGACGCTGGAATGTTGCAGGGGCATTTTTAAGTCCCATAGGCATCCTTTTGTATTCGTAGTGACCTCCCGGAGTCGAGAACGCTGTCTTCCATTGGTCTTCGGGAGCCATTTTGATCTGGTGAAAACCAGAGGCAAGATCGAAGACGGAAAAGTACATTGCCCCACCGAGTTGGTCGAGAATGTCTGTAATGTTCGGGAGGGGGTATGCGTCCCCTATGGTTTGTTGGTTTAATTCACGAAAGTCGACTACCATTCTCCAACGTAGATTTCCCTGAGCATCTGGTTTCTTTGGAACGATCCAAATTGGCGAATTACTCGGACTGTTCGATGGTACAATAATTCCTTCCATAAGCTTTTTCTGGATATCTTTTTCGATAAAATCCTTATGTACTAAAGGATGTCGGTATTGCTTTGTATTTACAGGTAAATTGTTTTCCAAGGGAATACGATGTTCTACTGCATTAGTGCAGGGTAGCGGATCCCCAGGCAGTAGAAAGATATGCGGAAAGTCCTCAAGAAGTTTTTCCACGCTTCCCTTTTCTTCATCATTGAGATGTTTCATCTGAATGATGTCGCGCAGTATTCGCACGCGAGCATCTCGGTCTACTACGGGATTATCTGCTTTTACGGGAATGTCCTCTTCGGCTCCGGGCTCAAAGTCCAATGCAGCATATTCAAAAGGAATGAGTTCCTTGGCATCAACTTCGATGGAAACGTCTTCATTTCGGGTATTAATGGCCATCACATGACAAAATCCGTTCTCCTGGACCTTGACGATACCTTCGCCGAGGTATACATCCTCATAACCGACATCTATCCGAGGCAAGTATCCTTCAGATAGATCTTTATTTACAGCTTCTAATTGAATGATTTTCCGAGACCGACGAGGGATCGTATACATAATTTTAGCAGGAGATGGAGGAGTGTATGTCGATTCTTGAATTGTGTTCGACGGAGCATCTTCCCCGAGTAGGATGTTTCTCGTGAGGATACTCAACGTTTCCTCCTCTACATTTTCCTTCTCCACTATATGATGTCCCTCACTGGATCCGATAATCTTGATATCAGCCTCTTCGCCTATACTCTGGCCCGTATGGGGGTTGATAAAAGGGATAGGGTGCATGACATCTCCGCTTATCATCAACGTATTATAGTGATACGATATAACTGCCTGCTCTTGCTTGAGGTAATCACGCCCCAGGATCCCGTCTTGTTCAATAGGGAAGTCGTTCTGTGCTACTATGAACGTGATAGGTCTGTCTCGTAAGTTAACGATAGTTGTACCATAGGTGTCGACGGACTGATCATTGATACCGATGAGTGGAGTCGCTCGATCAGTATCTACTAAAATATCCTGGCGCAAGGCACCAATTTTGATAACGTTAACTGCGGCTCCGTTGTCGATCATAAAATGGAGCCACGGTCGACGACCTTCGGGCACGCGTACCCTGATTACTGTTGGGTCATCTTCCCTCCCGTCGTGGTTTCCAGCAGGCCCACAGGACGCAATCCGGCACGCGGGGGATTTGTGTGAGGTAACCTCGATTCCCCATTGTTGTCTCTTGTGGTCGGAGTGCAGGGTTCGATGATCCCGTTGTCGACACTTGTTGAGTGATAGGGCTCGCCTCCTTCACCTCGGGACGAGCCCCCTGCGAGTTTAAAGGAACCGTTGATTGAGAATTTGTGGGCGCATACGCAGATTGACTGGTCGAAGGAACAGGGTACGGCGGATGAGGGTGAAACGCAGGTGGGCCATTGGGGTCATAAAGCCTTGGATTGGCAATGTTTCCTGGTCGGTTTCCTCCACCCTGATAAGCATAAGTGGGACCACCTCGGCCTCCTTGATATGAGTTGGTTCCACCTCGCCCTCCTTGATATGAACTAGGGCCACTCCTACGAGGAGGAAATCCTCGATTAGAACTTTGATATCCTCCCCTAGACTGATTGTAGCCTCTTCCTCCCTGTCCATCCGGTTGGCCGGGCACCATGTATCCTACGAAGGGCGATTCAGGCAACATCATCTCGAGTTCGGGGTATTCCAACCCATCTTCATAATACACTTGAGGTTGTTCTCCTTCTTGGGGCTCCATATATCCTACGAAAGCAGGTCCGTTATCAGTCGATGGGAACTGTTGTGAAAACTGGCCTCCAGGCGCTGGATACTGTTGATATCCCGGATAACGAGGTCGACTCTCATTATAATTAGGCCTTCTTACATTTGCGGAGAGTTCATTGTTCTCTCCATATCGGGATAACTGGTTGGATTGACGAGAATCGGGAAGGATCCTTGAACGTATCCTGGCCTCGATACGCACCGCTTCCTTGAAGGCTGCGTCCAAGTCTGCAGGGTGTGCTGCATCTACTGCAGTACTTATATTATCGGGCAAACCCCTAATAAAAATATCTACAGCAGCTCCCTTCATGGGTACCATCATCGCTTCGTGGTAAGCATCACCCTTATCTTCTCTAAGGGCGTTCTCTGCGCCCATGAGCAGGATATTAAGCCTGTCCCGGAAGTCTCCCACAGTCTCGCCCTGTTTCATCCGAAGATCATTCAATTGGGCACAATAGTATGTGAAGGTTTTTCCAGGTGCGAAACGCTGTTTCAAATGTCGCACGAGGTCATTGACGCATGTAAAACTCACGCCAAACGTTGAATTTCTTGCAGCTCCGCGAAGCCGACTCAACACCTTCTTCAAAAAGGATGCGAGCTGCGGAGGGTCAATATCTGATGCTGCATTACGGACATCCTGTATAAAATCTTTTAGTGGGAGATTGCTCCCATCAAAAACCGGTATACCCGCTACAGCAGACTGCATGGCCATGGTATGTGCCATCGTGACCATCAATTGAGAGCAATCAAGTCCGGATGGTTGACCGGCATCATTGTTCGTCTCCGGCATCTTGGCGCTTGCTATTACTCTTCCGATATCTAATTCCCTCCAGCCAGGGAGAATTGGTTAATTTGGCAGTACCGCAAGTTTATTCGTCGAACGCAGTTCGATAGAGTAGTCACTACGCAAGGGGTAGGGAATATTTCAAAATAGAGTTGGTTCGTGGTCTTGACTGAGGTCCAAAAAGTAAAAATCGAAAAATAAGGGTTCTTATCCTGGGAAACACAAAAGTGAAATTTTGAGGTTAGGGCGACAAACCACGCTCTACTACCAAAAATACTGTTACGAGAGAGGTTAGAAATACCTCTCCGTAACAATAATAAAATTCGGTCGTCGCCCAAGGACGTCTCTCATTCCTTACCTCTATTTCTCACCTCAATGTCACCAAAATAAAGATAGAGTCTAATGAAAATTATACTCCCTTCAAATTCTCATACTAAACAACATGTATCTAACGTTAATATTAATATGGGAAAATAGATAAGGGTTTAGACATCAAAAAAATGTGGTTATCATAATAATTGGAAGTACATATATATATATATGTATATGTGTGTGCGTATGTGTCAAGTAGTATTAGGTCAAAATTACTATAAAGATTCTAAATAAATGCTCTAGCTGAAATAATTTCTCTTTGTAGAAAATAATGTTAGATTTAGTTGGGAAGACTATAAACTATTAGGGTAACGGGCTCGATCCTTGGGTTTTCTAGAAGCCTAAAGTTAGATGATACAGGAATTGGAGATATAAGAACACTAATAGATCCGAATTAACGATTATATAGGGTAACTCAGTCTTCATATCATTAAGGAAAACCACTTAAAAGCGTGTTTACGATTTGTATCACAATAGATTAAGGAAATAGTGACAATTCTTAATATACTTAAAATTTATTAATCCCTCAAAACAATAAGGATATTTCTACTAGCGACAGTTTTATAAGGTTTAAATTTGTTTATTAAGACAATCACTAGATTATTAATAATACTAAATAAATAAATAAATAATTGATAATTCTTACGTTAAAAATATAAAATGTTAATTGTTGAACGAAACGTGTATAAGAAAAACCTTTGACTTTAATGATATCCCGTAATGCGTTTTTCCAAGAGAGTTTAGTTTTCAGATAAAGATTTCGTGGCTCGGATTAATTACAATATAAATTTCCACAATTATTTATCCTTATTTGGAATGCTTTATGAAGGCTCTTTGATTAAAATAACCCTTTTCCCAAATATTGAATTTAATCGATTCCCAACGCAGATAATTATTACTTCCGGGGATAATAAGAATGAATAAAATTTAATCAAAAATAATGTATAGTTATCTACATATAGTTATATCTATATATTTCCGAATAATCTGGTTGTATGTGTATACGTGTTTAATTAAAATAGTAACATAAAGTCTTACCTGAATAATATTGGAGGGAAGGATTTAGGAGAAATCAAATTCCTGAATAATGTATTAATTTCCTTTTATTTCCTCAGTTATACACTTGCTTCAATCTCTTTTTTCGTCTCGACTTGGCTCAATATCTAATTCTTTATTATTATTATTATTATAAAACAATAAAATTCGATCTTTCTTTCTTTCGATATCGTTTACGCGGGTTTACTGAATACGCAAATAAGTACAATAATTATCTCAATTGAACTCGTGCTATATAAATATAATACAAGACTTTACACTCTTCGTCGCACACGTTATACCGATTTTTCTCTCTTAATTGGTTTTTCCACTCTCCTCAATAAATTAATTTCCTTTTCACACCTTCGTATTGTCCACGTTTTCTCTTCCCCCCCTACATCATTCTTCGGTCGCTCTCTCTCGCACTCATACTATTTTCCAGCGTCGGTAACGCGGCGCTCGCGCAATAGATCCGCGACGTGCTGCCCTCGCTGCAACGCGGTGGCTCCAGGCGTCGCGACTCGCCACGATCCGGCAGCCAGCGCGTTGCTGCGCGGTCAGCACTTGAAATTTCAGTAACGAAACAGCGGACGTTCACCTGGAATATCACTGCTTGCTATTGAAATTCTTAGAGGTCGTTGCATTTTCGCTATTTCCTCATTCAGTTGTATTAAGTTATATTCAATACATTTCGTTTTTAACACATAAAATTTAGATTATTTTTGAACAAAAATACATAACGTAACAGAAATATTTTGCATTTTGTTTCATTTCAAATTTTAATGTGAATTCGGGATATCTAGAGAAAACCGTTTTTAAGGGTGAATTTTAGGGGTGCATTTCACCCCTTTAATAGGAAATTGAGCCCATAGAAAAAAATTAGCCGCAGTAAAAAAAAATTATGCATTATATAACATAAAATATTTATTTTAACGGTTCGAAAGTATTTTTCGAAAGTATATTTTAAACTACAAAGTAACATTATTATTATATTATATATATATATATATATATATATATATATATATATATATATATATATATATATATATATATATATATATATATATATATTTATGTTTTATGTTAGTTTCCAGGACATTCCAGATGTTTCACGTTGGTTTCGGGGATATTTGTTAGTTTTGGGGACAGTCCCTGAATCTACATATGTTTAACGTCACTTTTGAGGACATCGGCCCCCATAAGAGACATTATTTCTTTAGTCACGTATAGGTATACAGTAACATGGGGTCCTGGGAACTAACGTTATACAAGTTTATATATATATATATATGAGCTATCTTTGATAGAAGAGCCACCCGCTCAGTCCAAAACTGTATGGCAATTAAAAAATCGTAATTAGGCTTAAAAGTTTATTAGTACTATATATTTTTTTTGCCGTGTGGCTTTTTTAGAATTGCAATATTGCGGCTCCAAAATGGCGGCTCAAACTTGTAGTGTACGTGAAATTATCCCGGAATTTGAAAATTTTCCCGGAATTTAAAAATGTTTTCAACTGAAATAAGTATATTTCTTATGTATTTTGATGCGCTGAATCCGAATCTAAAGTTGGTTTAAGGGGGCTAGACACCTTTTTTCTCTGAAATAAGAAGCCACATTTTAATACATAAATGTAAACTAATTATTTCATACTTTTTACATATAAAAGTGGGTATATTTACCTTACCTTAAAACTTTCTCCGATGGGCTTTTATATGGTCCAGAACCATAGTCATCGATGAAACAAGTTTTTTCACTAACCGTAAGCTTTGAAATTTTCCTGTGGATGGATTGACTTCAGATTTGAACTAAATTACTCCTGAATAGTATAATTCTCATATGAGTGTAGGGATTTAGGATTAAATGTCGGAAAAAATTTTTACATCAGAAAAATTATGAAAAAATATAAAAAATTTTAAAAAATTAAAAAAAAAACTCTTGAAAAACAGCACAATTTTTTTTTCTCATTAGATCTAAAATCCCTACACTCATATAAGAATTATACTATTTAGGAGTAATTTAGTTCAAATCTGAAGTCAATCCATCCACAGGAAAATTTCAAAGCTTATGGTTAGTGAAAAAACTTGTTTCATCGATGACTATGGTTCTGGACCATATAAACGGCCCATCGGAGAAAGTTTTAAGGTAAGGTAAATATACCCACTTTTATATGTAAAAAGTATGAAATAATTAGTTTACATTTATGTATTAAAATGTGACTTCTTATTTCAGAGAAAAAAGGTGTCTAGCTCCCTTAACTCAAGCGCCCTTAAAATTTTGACTAAATCGCAAAAACTGCTCAAAAACGTGAAAAATCGTGAAAATCACAATATTAAGCATGAAAAAAACTAAGAAAAAATTTGTTTGACCTAAAATAAACATGCTTCTTATGTATTTTGATGCGCTGAATCCAAATCTAAAGTTGGTTTAGCTCAAGCACCCTTAAAATTTTGAGTAAATCGCAAAAACTGCTCAAAAATGTGAAAAATCGTGAAAATTACAATATCAAGCATGAAAAAAACTTAGAAAAAATTTGTTTGACCTAAAATAAACATTTCATTATTTTTCACGTTTTTGAGCAGTTTTTGCGATTTACTCAAAATTTTAAGGGTGCTTGAGCAAAACCAACTTTAGATTTGGATTCAGCGCATCTTATCCTCTTTTTTTATGATATTTTTCTTAATTGTTTAAACTTTTCCAACATTTTTTTAATGTAAAATTTTTTTCTGACATTCAATTTTAAAACCATACACTGATAAGAAAACTATACCATTTAGAAATACTCAGTTTAAATCTGGAGGCAATCCATCCGCAGGAATATTTTAAAGCTTACGGTCAGTGAGCTTATTTTATTAAAAACAATATTGTGAGAAAATCAACTTAAAGTTTTGATATCTCATAATGCATAAAAATATCCAAAACACGACTCCCTTTTAGTTGATATTGATATTTATGCATATACTGGTTATGAAAAACAATTTGGCATTGACTTCCTTGCGTAGAATTTTATTTTCCTTGGTATTTTTTGACCTAGAAAACAAAATCAACTTTTAGTCATTTTATAACATTTTGGCTATACGTGCATCAATTTATTTATCTTAAATACTTATAGTTTTTTTCGCCTTAGGTTAAAAACCTTTTTTAAGTCTTGTTGTTAATGTGTTGTCTTAACCTCATCTGTCAAGTCCTGCAAGGTCCCATGGTAGTCGCTTGATGATGTATTTTCTTTCAAAATCACTGTAACACGTATAATATATATTTTATTATTTTATTTAATTATTTAAAACAATATGTATATATACACACACACACACATACACACATGCACACACACACATACACACACGTACACTAACTTGCACACACCAGGCATATAAAACAAAATTATATTTTTACATTTTTTGCATGGAAATGCTATAAGCAAGTAAATTTTAATTAGATAATTATTTCTTGGCTTATGACATTTCCATACAAAAGTGTAAAAATATAATTTAGTTTTATGTACCTCGTGTGTGAAAATAAATGTGTGTGCATGTTTGTAAGATATGTATGTTTATGTATACATATACATATACAATATGCATAATATACGCATGTCTAATGCACAAAAGCATATATATTATATAATATACTTACATAATTTAAAATGCACCTGCTGCATACGAATCATCCTGGAGCTGCTCTCTAGCTTGTCTTCTCATAATACGAGCATCCTTGGTGTTGGCTTCAGTCTTCTTTTCTGCAGATCTAAGTCTGAATTTGTCGCTTGATTCCGTCGATTGAACTGCAGTCGATCCAGGAGTGCATTAAAACTTTTCCATGATATTTAGAATACCTGTTTTTCCTTGGTTGAAGCAGGTTACAGCAATGTGAGTACCTATTTCCAAAACTTTCAAGCCACTGAATGAGGTTTTTAGAACTATTTTCCACACGCAGTTGTTGAAACTCTCATTAGAGTTTTACGTAAAACCTCCAAGACACTTCTGGAGAAGATCTGAACTTGATAAGTCTTCATAAATTGGTCTCACCTGATCCGTGATGGCCAGTGGAATGGCTACTTTATGTTTAATAGTCTTGAGTTTTTTGTTGGCCTTTGCTTTTTGCCATTTACACCAGCTGGTAAGTCCTGATGGGCAGAATTGTTGTTGAGGGCTCTGATCGGTAGACAACTGATGATAATATGTAGCCCAAATAGCATTTCTCATACCAGTGACAGAACCTGAATGGTCTCTGATCGCCTTTCCATAATAGGAAGATAAGGTTCCGATCACCTGCCCTGTCAAGCGACCTTTTCCACCCATTGGTTTTCCATCCGATAGAAGCTTCTTTCCTGATGCCTTCTTTATGTTTCTTAAACGAGTGCCCATCCTCTTCTGGACATGCCCAATGCACTCTATCTTCTTTACTTGTAGTTTGTCACCATAAGGATCCGCTTCTGACACAGACTTGAACACTTTAGAGTCACCATCACCGATGTAATACTCATACTTAACTGCATATTTTTCTTCAGATCGTGAGAACATTTCCTTTATACCATCTACTTCCATTTTTCCAGCACAGCCCTGATGGTTGGCCGTGCAATTTGGTTCGTGCTCTTCATACCATTCTTCATATTCCACTGTTCCTTTTTTTCTCCCAAACTGAGCAAGGTTTACAGAAACTATTTTTAATAGTAAGATCTAAAACCTTGCCAGATCTGTTGCCAATAATACTGGCAACACCTTGTAAAGAAGAAAAGCCTCTTTTCCTCCAAGAGCCGTCACCAGACACAGTAAGTCCAATGTTGGTGGTGTTAATTTTAGTTCTTCTTTCACTGCTGTGTCCATGGACTCTTGAGCCGCTTCTGCACAAATATTACCAACCTGCTCATGAATTTTATCATAAGCAGAATGAGCCACTGGTTGTGATAAATCCATGATTCCAGAGAAAGTTGATAGTCCTGTGTGACCGTGGCTAAGTGCACGCGTGGCTAGCACACTTCTTCTATTTATTTCCCATGCATTACTCATGGGGCCAACTTTCTTGGAAGAATTTATTCCTGCAATTTGACCACATCTGTCACACACTATATCAATTTTGAATCCAAACCCTTGAAGGCTGGATTCGCTTATACAAACAGGTCCATGGCACTCACTGCAACATTGCACTTTTTCCAGTTCAGGAAACAGAATGCTGATGTTGATAATTCTATTCTTCGTATTGCAGTGAGAAGATGTTGATGTATTTCTCATTTTTCTAGCTGAAGTTGATGTTCTTCTCCGCTTTCTCTCATTTTCTTCTTTGTGGATATTCCCTCCAAAAATTTTTGGTCTCTTCTTCACTCTTCCTCTTGAGTATTTGACGTCAGGATGAGTGCTGGTAAATCGTCCTCTGGCATCTCCTGCCATTTTTAAGCTTTTTTAGAAGTCACTTTAAATTTTTTTTTTAATCACTATTTTTATATTTCACAAAGTTCACAACTATATAAACAGAATAATTATACTGTGCAACAAAACACACGAACCTCAAATTACACAAAAAGAACACTTTTTACGTAAAAAGCGACGTAAAACGAATCTAAACCATCCGAGTATTCGATTCAGCTGACACTTGTGTTTACAAAAATTAAAGAGCTAAAAGTAGGTTAGCGTGTCAAATGCTTACATGTAACATACGTATTGTATGTGTGTGTTTCTTAGTTCATGGTATATCATAGTCCAACTGTACAATTATCTATAGTTCAACATAGTTCATGGTGTACCTTAGTCCAATTATCTATAGTTCAACATTAGCCCTTTTACAGCCAAAGGAATACAGAACACGATATAAGGAACAGATGCAGAAATACCATGGGTTACTATATCTATATATATGTGGAACAGCGCTTATTCCTCGCTGTTCCTCGTATATATAGATATACTAACCCATGTTATTTCTGCATCTGTTCCTTATATTTTTTTGAGTGTAACGGGCCTTACTGTTGTTCATGCCCGATTACTCCAAATCGTTTTATACAATAAAACTGTGGTATATTATTTGATAGATATAATAATTACTCTATGTATTCAATTTTCTTATATATGTATGGTTTATATTCAATTGTTTTATATTATTAGAAATATTTCGACCATGAAAAGTATGAATTACACGTAATTATATACACGGATTGATTTTTGTCAGTTTTTTCTGTTATTTTTTTCTAATAAAATTGACTTATTTCTACGGCGTATTTATTTATATTTATAAATATATTAATATAGATTTATTAAGAAGTATAAAATATATTAACAATTAAAAGAAAATAGAATTCTACCAAAAAATAAAAGTATGTATGTCGAAAAAACTGTATATTGAAAAAAAATGAAATTACAGTGAAAAATCGATAAATAGTTTAATCAGTATTTTATCAATATCTTAAAAAAAAAAAAAAAAATAGATATCGTTTTCGGGTAAAAAGGAGCATATTCTATGGATGTTTTCCTATAAGAAAAAGCAAAAAAAAAAAAAATCGGGTTTTCTCAAGAAAAAAGGTGTCTAGCCCCCTTAAGTATAAATATCAATATATTTATATTATTCAAATTCAATCTATGAATCAATTATCAGTTGTGATCGCACACGTTCTGATTAAAAAAAACTATAACACAATTATAAACCAGCTCCTAGATTATTATCTCTGACGGAGATGCCCCTACGATGTGTGACTTTAAGTATGAATATCAATATATTTATATTATTCAAATACGATATATGACGCGATTATCAGTCGTGATCGCACACGATCTGATTTTAAAATAAAGAACACGGCCATCCCATTAACTATTATGCTTCGAGATTAGTGTCGCGGAAAGAACCTCAAACCGGTCAAATAAATATTCATTCCTACCTATAGTACCTCAGAACTATCCCTCGTAATTCCTATGTTAATAGCCACGTTACTCTAAATATTGTTACCCGATGACTGTACCAAAATACGCGGAAGGAGAAAAACGAGCAAGTAATCTTTCGCGTCTAAACAAATTAGCTTGATTTTAAACGTGCAGCGGATGATGCATAGTGTAGGGACGTCCACTAATCCCTTTGATGAGTGTCACTGGAAAGTTCCACTCAGATTTCGGGGTAAGGCGAGCCTTTTTCAGCCCCTCACTATGATGGCATCCGTCGCGCAAATAAATAAAAAAAGATCGCCAACCTAGATTAATTCCAGGTGACTCGACCTGTTTTGTCCTTCCGGATTAAGGTGATGTGAAATACCGACATAATTTCCAAACATGGATATCTCATGAAAATACCAATAGAATCGTCCAAAAAAAAATCTGAGTATAGTATTAACATATACGGAGCGCCTGACGTTCGTGTTTTTCCAAAAAAATGATGAGAATTTATTTAATTAAATAAAAACCGTACTGTCGGTAAGTAGGAATCTGCAATTAAGCTACTTTTCAAACATGGATATCTCATGAAAATACCAATAGAATCACCCAAAAAAAAATCTGAATATAGTGTTTACGTGTACGGAGCGCTTGACGTTCGTCTTTTTCCAAATAAACTTTTAAATGTTGATTTAAAAAATATTGAAATTCACGGTTTCACATGGCCTTAATCCCAGACCTTCGCTTTATGGTACTTTATTCTTTGAAGATGGCACGCCTCACTACCTGACTCAAAAAAAATGAAGGGAAGACGCGGATATACGATGACCCACGCGTACGACAAAATTTCAAGCAGCTATATTAGGGCTCAAAAGAGAAACTGGAGCGCCAAAAACTGAGAGAAAAACTGCTAGACAAACTCAGAGCGAGCGTCCCGTGCCCTCCGATTTTATATCCCCTCGAATAGATAATTAATAATTCAACTATTAATAAATCTAAAGTGCGCACGGGCCTTTTTCTAATATCTTATACGGTGGGCTTGCGCACATACGATCCGGTATCGAGCTCTGATTCGCTGGCTATCACAATTAATCTCTATCATAGTTATCGCGTGCTTTTATATCTACGCGATTTTCCCATGCTATGCCCTCTTTTATCAATCTCTTTTTTATGATCTAACCGCGGCCGTCTCATCCCACATGCTGCAATTCTCCCCTTTTTTATGTCAAATTGCATTCAAACTTCGCGAGTCATCGTCTCCCATCTCTCTTTCTCTCATATAGTTACCTAGCCCTTATCTATCGTGCGCGCGCAGATAATCATCTTACCGATGGTCACGGTCTCGTCCGCGCGCGTAAGCGCGCCAATTTCAAATTGAGTCGATACGGCAATACCACACGAAGCATAATTATTCATCGGATGATGTATCACAATATTTTCTTATTCTATTAACAATATGATATGGAGTTTTTCATAATCATACACGGAGCAAATAAACATTTTTCTAACTGCGGTTTCTTGCGTTTTAAATCTCGCGCCGTTGGTGACGTTAGGCCCTAGTCACCGCCCACTATACTGCTGTGCTGGTCGTCGGGGGCGGTGCCATGGTAACTGCGTTGGTGACCGCGTGTTCTTCTTGACCTCCGTCTTACTTTTGCGCGGGACTTATAATTAGTAGGTGAAAAAAATTCTTTATCTAGTACCCCTAAATGAAAATGGGACGGTATGTGAGTCTCCATTTCCATTTTTTGCAACAGTAGCTCGTTGCATTGCCCCCCTCCCCCATAATGAAGTTTTTTCATAGCTACCAATTATAAGTCTTCTGGAATGGAATAAACCTATGGGAAAAAAACACAAAAAAAAACAAAACAAAAAAAAACACTCAAATCAAATAAATGGAAAGGAAACGTGATGATAGGATGAGGGTGGTCATTAGCCTATAAACGTATACTTATTTATTGTGATCTAGCTATATATTCTTCTACCCCTTTTTTTGTTTTTCTTTTATATATACATTGCAGCCACAGGGTTTCAAAAGGACACTTCCTCTGTCAGGAGGAGCAGATCCTCTTCGGATGTAGTCGGGCTGGTAGGCTCCCTACGCCTTCGGCGTACTCCTGGATTGTTTTCCAGGAATGCCCGCCGTGTCGCCTCCAAGTCGGTGGGCGTCATAGGGGTCAATATCACCTTTTGCGCCGAGGTGGGCCAACATTTCTCCCTCCACATTTCCACTTTCGTATTCGTCTCATGCTGCTTGTTCACGTCCTTACATGGGCCACCACCCCACGAGTGGAGATATGGCCTTTGTAGAGCGCCCGTAGGTTCTGCTCCTTCCTCTTCTTCTTAATCTCCCTCTCGTCCTCCAAGTCCTTAATCAGGCGCTTTATCTCGTCGATCCTTTTTTGTAGCCGTCGCCTGATCCGTCTCCTCTGGTGTTTTGGTGCCATTTCTGAAAAAGGGCTTAAAATTAGAAGCGTGAAACATTCCTTGTACCCTCGTTGGGTCTGTGGTTGACACTTCGAAGGTCGCGGGCCCTGGTTGGCCCGTTATTTTATAGGGCCCTTCATATAAGGCAAGGAACTTTGACATTAAATTATCCGCTGCACTTGAGACATTACACGCTTTCACCATTACTATATCATTTAGTTTGTATTCTGTTCCTCGTGTGAGGCTCTTTTCTTTACTTGCTCGTTTTTCTCCTTTATTCCTAATTCGTTTTTTAGCTAACATTAACTTTCGTTCTAATGGAACTGTGCTTTGGGGAGAGGATGTTATCCACTTTTCCCAAAATCGGGTAGGTTGCACCCCCTTATGCAGTTCCAATGGTGTAAACTCGGTAGTTGCGTGTTCTATTTCATTCAAACAACCCTCCACGAAGGGAACCCAATGAGCCCACCCTCCGTGCTTATGTCCCGAACTAACCCTGGGATCACAAAAAATTCCAATTCCCCCTCCCATTCATAGATTTTAACCTGTGCGCGAAATTGTTTCTTTAAACGGACAGATTTCTGTCCTGTAAAACCCATTGCCTGCATTCCTACCAGGGGAAAAGTGGCACATTTTCTAAAGTGATCTACATACCTTTCATATAGCTTCCCGATATGCACGAGATCCTACTACCCGTGTCCATTAATGCTTCGGCATTGCAGTTTTCTATTTTAACCTCAATCTCTGGACATCCCGATAATCTCGGTCCTGAAATCCGCGGATTTTCATCCTCCCTTAGTAGAAACTCGCGAGTATCGTCGAAAATCGTATTAATTTCTGACGTTGAATTATTTGAAGTTACGTCAGTCAATAGTTCCGAAACAGTTGCTGTTTCGAATCCTATTTCCGAGGCTCCTGACGTAACTATTCCCAGTTTCTCGACTCACTATTTTCAACGTCAATCTGATTGACATTTGCGTTGATTCGTAAATCTGACTGCCCCCCCCCCCCTATTTCCTTGATTTGTTGAGCGCGAATCGTTTTGTCTATACGGGCGTTCCTCTCTCCAATTTGTATTAAGATTTCTTTCCTGAGCCGGTACGTTACGCGGGGTCGACGTACGAACGTCCTGTGTGCGGATTGACCCGTCTAATATTTGATTTCTATTCATCACAAACCTTGATCCCCCCGTAGTACTCAGTATCGAATTATAGAACTGTACTTCTCTATACGAATTTAACTCCCCAACCTGATCCGTTGTATCTAATAAATCGATAAGGTCATCTATTGTACTGATTCCCCTTGCTACCACCGCGGACTGGATGTGTTCATCGAAGTGACGCGAAAAACTATCCACGATGGACCTCATATTTGGTACGTCCGTCAACATCTTAACGTCATTATATATGTTTAACACGTATTCACTTCGGGTCAGATTTCCATCCGCTCTGTAATAACCGAACTCGAGTTCCCTATGTACTTTAGTTTGCAATGCGTTTCCCCAATACCGCGATAAAAAGCACTCCTGAAATTGTTCCAGGGTCACTACTACTGGTTCAATATGCTCCCACCAATCTTAATTTGATAATAAATTCGATTAATAATAAATTTGAAATTATCCATATCCGCGTCTATTGCTTGTAGGTACTTCATAAAGACTTTTATAAACCGAACTGATCGATCGCTAGGACCTACCCCAAAGACTGGTAGTGTAAGTTTCATCGGCGAAACTATTTGTACCCGTGCTTATCGGCCCTATACCACGACGCGCCAATTTAATAATATTTGTCTGAGCCTCATTCACTTGCTCTTTTAAACCTTGCATTTCTGTTTCTAACTCTGCTAACCGCCCTCTATGGAGTCCGACCGATCCCTGTACGTTAATAAGTGACTCTTTCATCGCGCTAGCCCGTACTTCCATCTCCGAGACCGTAGATGCAACCGTTAACAGATCTGTCTCATTTCTCTTAATCAATTCCTCGTGATTCTGAACCGTCGGTTCTAGCGCCTTGAAACGTTTACACAAATCTTCCAACGCCTCCAGTCGTGTTTCTTGATCATCACCCCGACATTCGTTCCCGTAAACCCGCTTCCATAATCTATTATGTATCCCAGGAACGCACCTGCGGATTGGGGTCTACCTTCTCTAAAAGGTTAATACCCGTTTCACTTCGTGTTTCGTCTAGCATTGGATCCGCGAGACTAACTCCGATCCGTGGTTCTAATACTCCCATATCAAGTGAGCGTCGTACGTCCCTTAACAACTCAGTACGTTCATGTGTCGCATCTCTTACTACGGCCCGACTCCTTGTTATCCGTTCCGTCATCTTGGATTCCACCTTCTTTTGCTTTTTATTCGCCCCCGTGACCCCACTGCTAGCCGCTCCGTCGTTATCTGATGGCATTTTGTTTTTTTTTTTTTTATATATTCTTTTTCTATGTGCTTTATACCCTGATACATAAAAAAAAATTACGTACAACTATATCTCATTTATGTAACTTAAATTTATATATATTTAAAAGGTATTCAAATGAATTCGTTATGTTAAAGTCATTAATAACATAAATCACAAAAAAAAACAATATAAAGAAACAAAAGGTTAATGTTAGATTCAAATGTATGGAAAAATAAAAGAAAACCTTATTTGAAATCCTAAAATAAATGCTATATACTCAATTCATAATGCAAATTTACTTCATGATATTAGACAGCTTAAGTTTTGATATTAAGTTTTAATTATCTCTGTGAATTTATGTATCTCATTGTCAAAATAAATATTATCAATTAAGGTAATTCGCTTAATGATACTAAGTTATAGCACTAATCCTGTTGTTTATTTACTGTTATTCATGCTAAGTTTAAGTATCAATTTTATTAAATTTTACAAAAAAACATTAAATATAAACACGTAGTTCACTTATCTACGTTTGAGTTTTAATTATTTCTTTTAAAGATTACTCCAACTTCAAGTTTTCTAATTTCAAAGTAAGGGCCTGAATCTCCTTTTCATGCTCACCTAATCGTCTTTCTAAATTTTTATACTTTCCAATGTGAACACGGTTAGGCCCCCTACGTGTTTTCCAATTCTCCGTTGTTTACGGGCTATCCTCAAAACTTTATTGACAATATAGTTATTGAAATCACAAAGCTTCTTACTTAATGCTAAGTGTCTCGTCAGATTATCTTCTAACTCTATGACCCTATAAACTAGTCTCGACTCCGCGAATACCGGGTGAATGTTTTGAATCATTCTAAAATACGGATATATATATATATATATATATATATATATATATATATATATATATATATATATATATATATATATATATATATATATATATATTCGTGTATATAACTTAATCTCTCATTTAAATCGCTCAACCAAATTAATACCTGCTCCCCACAAGGGATGCCAATGAAACGTTCTCTCTCTATTTAGTCTATTTATATTTTAAACTACAAAGTAACATTATTAAGAAAAAAAAAAAAAAAAAAAAAATATATATATATATATATATATGTTTTAACAGATTTATGGAGCCCTTTTATACACATGAGCATATTTATGGAGCCCGTTTTGGCATTTATGGAGCCCGATCTAGAGTCTATAACCCCAGGGTCCATTATTTCTTTAGTCACTTGCCATAGGGATCTCTGGGCTGTAGGTACTAATATACAGGGATGGGCTCCATAAACGGATGGGGGATAATTATATATATATATATATATATATATATATATACTAGGGGGGTACCCCCCTACTCGCTCCGCTCGTCAACCCCCATATAAAATAAATTTAAAAATTTTATATTTTGGAATAAGAGAACAAATCACCCTGATGTTCATTATTTTAAATTATTACACTTATTTTATTGCTTATAAATTATTACTTATTTTATTACTTACTTTATAAATATTGAATAATGTTTTAAATTTAACCAATAACTGTGTTGCGTTAATTCATTTTATATAAACTTTATTAACTATAAAGATTAGTTGAAGAGACGAACAGTTTTCCACGTCACCCTGGGGGCACTGTCCATGGACCGTTGGATTGTTATTTTAAGTGGCATCCTTTGCCAATAGCCCTACATTACCACTATACCTAAAATTTTATGAAATTTTATTAAATATATTTTTATATCATTTATATTACATTTTGAAATTTAGGAAAATAATAAATTAAAAATAAATTATATGATTTATATTATCTTTAATATACCCTTGAATGTTTTTATAAGCTTTTTATTATTTAGAACCATATATATTTATTTGTTCCTTTTATATATATTTTTGCTTTTAAATATTATATTGGATGCATGAAAGAATTTAATATAATTTATTGTAAATGATTTTAAAATTAATATAATTTTATTTTCCTTTAGTTTCAAATATTCCATTTTCATACTTAATAATAATTTACTTAATAATAATTTTCTTTTATTTCATTGAATTTTTATATTTATTACTTGTATTTAAAATTTACAAAAATATTTATTAAAAATTATTTTCAAATTTTTAATTAAATTTTCTTTAACATATCCTGTGACGTTTTTGTAAGCTATTTATAATATGGAAATATATATATTTTTATTTTTCCTGCTATATATATTTTTGCTTATAAACATTATATTGGATACGTGAAAGAAGTTAATGTAAAATAATAGAATTAAAAATTAATATAACTTAATACTATTTCTGTGAAATTTCAAATATTTTATACTAAAAAATTGAGTTTAAATTGTATATTGAAAATATTATGTTTGCTTTTGATTTATTTTATTTTTCATATTTTTTAATTAAATTTTGTAAATAATTTAAATCATATTCTATAAGTAAATTATTACAATAGTTATTATACTTGTTTTCTTCTTTTTCATAGGTTTCTATTATTTCATTCAATTTGTCTAACTTTGTAGCATCTTTTAAATTATATACTTCTATGTATTTATTTTGTGTTGGATCCCAAATTAACGGTGCTTGTATCATAGTAATATTGTTATTATATTAATTGATATAATTATTTAAATGTATTTCACATTCGTTTTGTTCATTTATATGATTCTGTAATTGTTCGTTTAATTCATCTAATTCTCTTGCGTGTTGTATACTACTCACAATTCAATATACATATTTTGCACAGGATCCCATCTTAATGGACTAGGTTTTGAATCACCTTGTTCAGCCATCTTATATTTTACTAAATAATAGTTAATTACATTAAGAAAAGTAATTTACATTAAATGTATAATTAAAGTAAATTTTAATTATATTATGTAATTAATTATTGTTTTATATATTTTTTTAAATTATTTTGATCAATTATATTATGTTCTTATTCTAATATCGTTAAGAAGATCATAATATTAAAATATCATATGAATATTTTATTGTATATTTATTAAATTTTAAAATGTTATTATTTTATTTATACCATTATTAGTTTATTATTTTATAATCTTATTATTTAAATTAATTATCTAATATTTCTTTCCAAACAATATTTGTTACTTCTATTTTATTTTCAGATTCATTTTGTATATATATATATATATATATATATATATAGATATATATATATATATATATATATATATATATATATATATATATATATATATATATATATATATATATATATATATATATATATATATACAAAATGAATCTGAAAATAAAATAGAAGTAACAAATATTGTTTGGAAAGAAATATTAGATAATTAATTTAAATAATAAGATTATAAAATAATAAACTAATAATGGTATAAATAAAATAATAACATTTTAAAATTTAATAAATATACAATAATATATATATATATATATATATATATATATATATATATATATATATATATATATATATATATATATATATATATATATATATATATATATATATATATATTGGTCACGCCTTTATCTGAATTAATGATAAAGACGGATAAGCGGGGAACGATGCTTCGGGAGAAGGTAGGTCAATAAACACTCGCACAGGTTAACAATAAACAAATCACATTTATTGCATAAACCTAAATCTAGCTAACTGATTGAGTTGAGCGATCTACAAAACTACAATAACACAGGCACATAAAAAAAAAAAAAAGTGGTCTGTTACTGAGACTTGACGTACCC
Organism: Torymus aiolomorphi; assembly: GCA_036365515.1. NCBI lineage: Eukaryota > Metazoa > Arthropoda > Insecta > Hymenoptera > Torymidae > Torymus > Torymus aiolomorphi. Next base: position 226,720,934 of record CM070874.1, on the reverse strand, counting down.
CCTCTTATGCATTTTGAAGCGCTGAATCCGAATCCGAAGCCAGAATTGCGCCATCACCCCTCAGTTTTTTTTAAATCGTGTAAAACCACCCCTAAATCGAAAAATCCGGGATATTCCGCTTTTAACGTTGGGAAAATTTTTATAAACTGCCTAAAAATTGCTGCAGATCTAAAGCTATACACATTTTGAGGCGCTGAATCCGAATCCAAACGCAGATTTGTGCCATCACCCCTCAGTTCTTTTTAAATCGTGGAAAACCACCCCTAAATCGAAAAATCCGGTATATTCCGCTTTTAACGTTGGGAAAATTTGTGAAAACGTCCTAAAAATTACTGCAGATCTAAAGCTATACACATTTTGAGGCGCTGAATCCGAATCCAAATGCAGATTTGTGCTATCATCCCTCAGTGTTTTTTAAATCGTGGAAAACACCACTAAATTGAAAAATCCGGAATATTTCGCTTTTAACATTGGGCAAATTAGTACAAACTGCCTAAAAATGACTGCAGATCTACTGGTATACATACTTTGAGGCACTGAATCCGAATTCGAAACGAGATTTACTACATTCCCTCTACTTTTTTTTTAATCACGGAAAACCACCCCTACATCGAAAAATTCGAAAAATTCAGCTTTTGACCCTTTCAACCCCTAAACCCTGAACCCTTGAACTTATAACTCTTAAACCCTAAACCTTGAAGCCCTCAACGCTAAAACCCTTTAATCCTGAACCATTTAACCCTGAATCCTTTAATCCCCAACTCTAGAATCCTTAAACATTGAACCCATAGCCCTTTAATCCTCAACCTTTTAAACTCTTAACCGTTGAACCCTGAACTCTTAAACCCTTAGATCCTGATCCCTTAAGCCCTCAACCCTTAAACCCTTGAAGATGAACCATTAAACTCTGAACCCTTAAAGCATCAACCCTCAAACCATTAACTGTCCCTTAAAACCCTTATAAAGTGAAAACTGAAACTCTCAGCTCTTAAGCCCTCAACCATTAAACCTTGCGTCTTTAAAAAACTAATTCAATTTTCTCTTTTTCGCTTATAGCGGGTTCTTTTATCCTCAAATGACCTGTGTAAAGGATTTCTGGTTCTTTTTGTATCACCTGGGTTAGTTTCTCTTTCCAACATCTTGCAGTAGTCAGCCATCATATTAATACCTCAAGTGCCTTGATATCTCCTCTCCATTTCTATAAGGTCTTCGTGAAATCGCTCACCTTGCTCTTCGCTGTAGTCACCTAAGTTTTCATGAAAGTATTGCAAATGGGTGTGCCAAAAAATGTAATTTCACACTCATCAAACAACCTAAACGTTCGTAGTTATCGAATAAATCTGAAACAATGTGTTCATATTCCTGACTTTTCTGATTACCTAAAAAATTTTCAGCAATACTTTGAAAACTGAGCCATGCTAACTTTTCTGTTTCGTTCATTGTGTTGATGAAATTAGGTTTCAAGGTTGATATTTTAAGGGTTCAGAGTTTAGTGGTTCATCGTATAAGGGTTGAGGGCTTAAGGGTTCAGGTTCTAAGGGTTTAAGAGTTCAGGGTTCAACGGTTAAGGGTTAAAGGGTTGTGGGTTCAATGTTTAAGGATTTTAGGGTTGGGGATTAAAGGATTCAGGGTTAAAGGGTTCAGGATTTAAAAGTTCAGATTTAAGAGGTTCAGGACTTATGGGGTATGGGTTTAAAGGTTCCAGGTTAAAGCGTTAAGGGTTTTAAGGTTTCGGGTTTAAAGGTTATAAGTTTAAGAGTTCAGGGTTTAAAGGTTAAAAGGGTAAAAGCTGAATTTTTCGAATTTTTCGATGTTGGGAGTGGTTTTCCTTGATTGAAAAAAAGGAGAGGGAATGTCATAAATCTCGTTTGGAATTCGGATTCAGTGCCTCAAAATATGTATAGCATTAGATCTGCAGTCATTTTTAGGCAGTTTATACAAATTTGCCTAATGTTAAAAGCGGAATATTCCAGATATTTCGATTAAGGGGTGGTTTTCCACGATTTAAAAAGAACTAAGGGGTGATGGCATAAATCTGTCTTTGGATTCGGATAGGATTGAGCGCATTTCTTGTTGATCATATAAGGGTTCGGAGTTTAGTGGTTCATCGTTCATGGGTTGAGGGCTTAAGGGTTCAGGATCTCAGATTTTAAGGGTTCAAGAGTTCAGGGTTCAACGGTTAAGGGTTTAAACGATTGAGGGTTAAAGGGTTGTGGGTTTAATGTTTAAGGATTTTAGGGTTTGGAATTAAAGGATTCAGGGTTAAGGAGTTCAGGATTTAATGGTCCAGGTTTAAGGGATTCAGGATTTATGGGTTCAGGATTTAAGAGTTCAGTTTAAGCGTTGAAGGTTTCAAGGTTTAGGGTTTAAGGGTTATAAGTTCAAGGGTTCCGGGTTTGAGAAAGAGTCAAAAGCTGAATTTTTCGAATTTTTCGATTTAGGGGTGGTTTTCCGTGATTGAAAAAAAAGTAGAGGTAATGTAGTAAATCTGGTTTCGAATTCGGATTCAGTGCCTCAAAGTATGTATACCAGTAGATATGCAGTCATTTTTAGGCAGTTTGTACTAATTTGCCCAATGTTAAAAGCGGAATATTCCGGATTTTTCAATTTAGGGGTGGTTTTCCACGATTTAAAAAACACTGAGGGGTGATGTCACAAATCTGCATTTGGATTCGGCTTCAGCGCCTCAAAATGTGTATAGCTTTAGATCTGCAGTAATTTTTAGGACGTTTTCACAAATTTTCCCAACGTTAAAAGCGGAATATACCGGATTTTTCGATTTAGGGGTGGTTTTCCACGATTTAAAAAGAACTGAGGGGTGATGGACCAAATCTGCCTTTGGATTCGGATTCAGCGCCTCAAAATGTGTATAGCTTTAGATCTGCAGCAATTTTTAGGCAGTTTATAAAAATTTTCCCAACGTTAAAAGCGGAATATCCCGGATTTTTCGTTTTTGGGGGTGGTTTTACACGATTTAAAAAAAACTGAGTGGTGATGGCGCAATTCTGGCTTCGGATTCGGATTCAGCGCGTCAAAATGCATAAGAGGGGGTATGTAAAGTCTCAGTAACAGACCACTTTTTTTTTTGCGTGCCTGTGTAATCAATAAACGCTAACGGTTAAACGAACATTGGTGGTGTCGGGGAACAACGCGCGAATACGCGAGAGACTCAGAGCGCGAGTCGTCCGCGCAAGCCGGCCGTCGGGCTGAAACTACGAAACTGCCGAAAAGTAGTTGCGTAACGGGCGCCGAGGTACCTATCGGTATTTACCTATACATACAAGCGTCGCGCGAGAACAAAGGAATCCCTCGAACGGATTATTTTGAATTCGTATGCTCGGACGCGACCATACCACCGACCTCGAACGAACCACTTTCGTGCGACGTATAATTGATCTAGCCACGGCACCAATCACATGATACGCGAAAACTAATAGATTACCCTAAGGCCTAGCTAAAACATTACATTACATTTTGACTGCGCTCGTTGTCTTCTTAATTCTCTGGATCGAAGCCACCCACCATATGAGACTCGATTCTAGCCAGGTGAGCAGAGGTGTCGTCATGAACTGGTAACAGAATGAGCTTATTGATGGGTCGCTGGAGCTCGGAGGTGGCGGTGCGCAGAGTCACCACTCTCGTTAGCTGATCTCTGCCCGGATGCAATGCAGTGATGCGCGCCAACGGCCATTTGGATGGAGGTATCAGGGTGTCCTTGAAGAGCACCAAGTCATCCACCTGAAGCTGATAATTAGGTTTGAGCCACTTGGATCTCTGCTGCAACTGTGACAAGTACTCCTTTCGCCACCTCTGCCAAAAGTGATTTCTCAAAAGCTGCATTAACTTCCATCTAGAACATAGAGATTGGGGCTGGTTAACGTCAAGAAAAGGCTCAGGCAACGAAACAAGTGGGCCTCCAATCAAAAAATGGCCTGGAGTAATAGCACTCACATCTGAGACATCGGAGCTAAGCGCACTGAGTGGTCTAGAATTTAGACAAGCCTCAATATCGGACAAAAGAGTGGAGAACTGCTCGAATGACAATTTCGCGTCGCCTACTACTCTATACAAGTATCTCTTGAAAGATTTTACGTTGGATTCCCAAAGGCCGCCGAAGTTGGGGGCTCGAGGAGGGATAAACCTCCATTCCACGCCATCTGTAGCTAAGGTAGAGGATATCAGCTGTCCTGAGGCTGATGCTTCCGAGAAAAGTCGATGAATCTCCGACTCGCTACCTAAAAATGTGCGACCATTGTCGCTATAAACGACTTTACAAAGCCCACGACGAGCCGTAAATCTGCGAAACGCCGCTAGGAAGGCCTGAGTCGTCAAGTCTGAGACAAGCTCCAAATGAGCTGCCTTAACGACCAAGCAGACGAACACCGCGACGTAACCCTTGAAAGCTTTCTGACCTCTTCCAGATGAAGCCCTTATCCAGAAATGTGCTGCAAAATCTACTCCCGAGTGATAAAAGGGTCTAGCGGGTCTAGTGCGAATAGCCGGGAGCGGACCCATTAGTTGCTCCCGAGTGCGAGCATTGTGTCGAGCGCAAATAACACATTCCCGAACTATGCGACGAACAACATTCCGAGCCTGAATTATCCAAAATCCTCTAGACAAAAAACTCTGGACAGCAGTAGCACCACCATGTAGCATACAAATGTGAGCTTTTCTAATCAGAAGAACAGTCACATGGTGTGCCTTGGGCAAGATCACCGGATGTTTCTCAGACTCGGTTAAAAAGGAGCTGTGAAGACGACCTCCTACTCGAAGCAACCCATCCGTACCAACAAAAGGCATTAGCTTGTGCAATGAGTGTGACAGCGGAAGTTCATGACGAGACGAGAATATCTGTAATTCATTTGCGAATTCCACTGACTGAACTAGTCTAAGCAACGTAGTGGTTGCGCTTGAAATCTCCTCAGCTGACAGACAGCCCTTCCGCCTATGCTCTTTAACGACTGCGACGTTACGACGCCAACGAAGACAAAAAGCGAGAACTGCAACAATTCTATCAAATGATGAGAAACGAGCAAGCCAGGTTTGCCATGTTTGCGTCTCCTGAGTGAGCAATACTTCAACCTTACGACGTACCTCTAAATCAGTCGAGGATTCCGAAATCTCAATAGGCCAATTGGAGCTATCCTGCCCTAACCATGTGGGCCCGGACCACCAAATCATCGAATCTTTTAACTGGGAAGGCGTACATCCCCTAGTAGCTAAATCAGCAGAGTTATCTGCTGAAGGCACATGATGCCAACTTGCTGAAGGGAGCAACGTAATCACCTCGTTGACTCGATTTGCTACGTACGACTTCCACCTAGATGGATGTGACCTAAGCCAAGCTAAGACGACTTTTGAGTCCGACCAGCAGTGAATCTCCTCGGGAACGTTATCTAACTGCGACAAGATCCTTGAAGCGAGGTTTGCCAATAAAGCGGCACCGCAGAGTTCAAGTTTCGGCAAACTTACTACCTTCAACGGAGCCACCTTGGATTTAGTAACCAACAATCTTGGAGCGCGCTCTGTCCCTGGAACGACCACAAACAAGACAGCGGCGAAGGTACGCTCAGACGCGTCGCAAAACCCATGTAATTCCCAAGAAGAGGCTTTATTCGTGCCGTTCCAACGTGGAATCTGGATGGTCTCGAGGTCGGTAAGCTGCTCTCTGTACGGCAACCAATCCTTCTCTAGCCGACCTGGAGATCGGAGCATCCCAATCTATGCCTTGCAAACATAAGCACTGAATTAAGATTTTCGCTCGGATGACGACAGGTGACAAGAATCCTACAGGATCGAACAGCTTGGATCCTCTGACAAAATGGAGCGTTTCGGCGTGGCTGGAGGGGCTGCAGGCAATTTTACCTGAAAATGAAAAACATCTTCAGATGGGCTCCATCTCATACCTAGCGTCGATACTACATCCTTCTCGTTGAGTTCCTTGGGTTCCCCGTGTGAATTTAATCTAGCCAACTCCAGGTGATTAGCCACACATTTGTCGACAGCCATGCCGACAGAACCGAGTGCCTCTATAAGTTCCTGTCGAGCTTGCTTTGCCTCATCCAACGTATCTCCCCCGGCTAAAATGTCGTCTACATAACGATGCCTACGAATCAGCACCGGAGCCAGTCGATGCGAAAGTGCGACCAGACGAGCTAATTCCAACAAGCAAGCATTAGCTAAGAAGGGGGCTGGAACCGTTCCGTACGTAACGGTAAGCAGGCGCCAGACTTGAAGAGGCAAGCGTTGATCGAAACGCCAGAAGATGCGTTGCCACTTAGTATCTACAATATCAACAAGCATTTGACGAAAATTCTTGACTATATCACACACAAAAACAAACTCAAAAAAGGACCACCTGGTTATTATAACGACGATATCTTCCTGAAGTTTAGGCCCGGGATGCAAGTAAGTGTTGAGCGAGTTACCCGATTCATCTTTCTGCGAGCCATTAAAAACCACCCTGATCTTTTTGCTACCATCTTGCTTAAATACTGGATGATGTGGCAAAAAATATCCATCGTTGAGGTCCAATTCTTCAGGTGGCACGACGTCCATGTGGCCGTGATCCAGGTATTCTTGCATGAATGCATAGTAGGCTGAGGCAAGTTCAGGCTGCTTCTCGAAGCGTCGCTCAAGCCGATTCATGCATGCTCTCGCAATCCGGTCGGAGCCGACAAACGCAGGTTCTTTACAAAATGGCAGTCGAACTATAAAGCGAGCTTCAGCATTCAGCTTCAGCATTGCGGCGGCAAGTAGACTCAAAATGCTCCCAACACTCCTGCTCGGAGGGGGTCCTGCGCTGCTCCTGTGGCACCTCTTCTGATTCCCAGAATTTAGCTACGGCCTCAGGGAGCGAGTGATCCACAGCTAAATGGTGTACTGTGGTGCTGGTAATTGGCTGCCCGAGACCTGCGTTACCGACCAGAATCCAGCCAAAAATTGACGACATAGTCACCGGGCCCAGATGTGGCTGTTGACCTCTACGAATCTCTGGTAACATAACAGCGCCGTACACTGCAGAGCTGAGGATGCAATCTACCCTGCTTGATCGACCAAAATGAGGATCCGACAGTTGAAGCCCTTGGATATGTGCCCAATCATCAGGGACTACCCTATCCCTAGGGAGTAAGTTGGATACATGCTTCACCACCAATGCTGTAACATCAAGGTTAAAATTAGGATTGATCAATGACTTAAGCGTGAGTTGAACCTCTCCACGGGCTATAGCGCTGGTGGTTCCATTCAAGCCTGAAATACCTACAGTAATAGGATTTCGCTTTAGTGCTAAAGCCTGACCTATGTACTCGGATACAAACGATCTCTCTGCACAAGAGTCAAGTAATGCTCTAGCCGTTATTCGTACACCTTCCTCTGACTGGAGCACGACGATAGCAGTTGCTAAGAGCTGCTGATTACCACAAGGCTCTACAGCAGGTTGTGCTGACTCAGAAGCAGTAAAGTGCATCGCCGAATGCTGTCCTCCAGTTCCAGATGTCCGACTACCAGTAGCGTGGTTGATCTGATTGTCGGAATGAAGCTTAGAATGGTGCCTGCTCCCGCAAACGTAGCAGCTTCCCTTTGCCGTACACGCATCAACCTTGTGCCGCGCGCTTAAACAATTGATGCACAGCTTGGCAGTAATCGCATGTTCCTTCGGTTTAGCTGGCGTAAGTGCTGTAAACGTCCTGCATACGTTGATGAAATGATTGCCTTGACAGAAAGAACATATATCAGTATTTTTAAATTTTTTTGACTCCTGAGTAGTCATGTGAGCAGATACACTCTTAAACGCAGCTGGTTTGACTTTCTTGGACGCTCCTGTATTACTCTTGAACTGAGTCTTATCGCTGCCGCCCTGGTCAAATGTGTCAAATGCATCTCCATTCCCTACTATATCTAGACTCTGAATTCTAGCTTCTAAAAAACTCTTAAAATCAGCAAATTTTGGGAACGCGCTATTATCCGCCCCTTTCACCGATCTTGTCCACTCTAAGCGAGTACTAGAGGGAAGCTTATTCTCAAGTAATTGAATGAATATCATGTCCCAATATTGCACAGGAAGATTAAGCGCAGTGAAAATATTTTTGCTCTCCAAGGCTGTATGTAAGAGCTGACTCAAATGTTCACCAGATTCCTTCGTAGCAGCTCGGAGTCGAAGAAGGGCGTTAAGGGGGCTAGACACCTTTTTTCTCTGAAATAAGATTTCACATTTTAATACATAAATGTAAACTAATTATTTCATACTTTTTACATATAAAAGTGGGTATATTTACCTTACCTTAAAACTTTCTCCGATGGGCCTTTTATATGGTCCAGAACCATAGTCATCGATGAAACAAGTTTTTTCACTAACCGTAAGCTTTGAAATTTTCCTGTGGATGGATTGACTCCAGATTTGAACTAAATTACTCCTGAATAGTATAATTCTCATATGAGTGTAGGGATTTTTTATCTAATGAGAAAAAAAAAATTGTGCTGTTTTTCAAGAGTTTTTTTTTTTAATTTTTTTTTATTTTTTATATTTTTTCATAATTTTTCTGATGTAAAAATTTTTTCCGACATTTAATCCTAAATCCCTACACTCATATGAGAATTATACTATTCAGGAGTAATTTAGTTCAAATCTGGAGTCAATCCATCCACAGGAAAATTTCAAAGCTTACGGTTAGTGAAAAAACTTGTTTCATCGATGACTATGGTTCTGGACCATATAAAAGCCCATCGGAGAAAGTTTTAAGGTAAGGTAAATATACCCACTTTTATATGTAAAAAGTATGAAATAATTAGTTTACATTTATGTATTAAAATGTGACTTCTTATTTCAGAGAAAAAAGGTGTTTAGCCCCCTTAAAGTGGGTAGAAAACCTTAGAAGAGAATTATCATATCGACTACACAGGGCCTCCCAGGCCGTCGCAAAATTTTTTTCTATAAGATCGAACCTATTCAGTTTCTCCGCTGCTTTGCCTTCAAGTGAGTTCATTAAATGCTCGAATTTTATGAGAGACTCAGAGCGCGAGTCTCAGAGCGCGGTCGTCCGCGCAAGCCGGCCGTCGGGCTGAAACTAGGAAACTGCCGAAAAGTAGTTGCGTAACGAGCGCCGAGGTACCTATCGGTATTTACCTATACTTACAAGCGTCGCGCGAGAACAAAGAAATCCCTCGAACGGATTATTTTGAATTCGTATGCTCGGGCGCGACCATATATATATATATATATATATATATATATATATATATATATATATATATATATATATATATATATATATATATATATACGAGGGGTGTTCAAAAAGTAAGTTTCCCTGCTCCAGGAAAAAAGCAAAACACAATTTTTAGGTTAAAGTAACATATGTATTTATTGTTTGACTTATAAACTATTTTTCTACATAGTCCCCTTGGATTTGAATACATTTTTATATCTGTTCTCAAGCTTTGACAAACCTTGTTTATAAAAATCCGTGCCCTGTTTTTTAAAGAATAATTTAACGATGTCTTTCACTTCATCATTTGAATTGAAGTGATGGCCACCCAAACTTTCCTTTAATTTAGGAAAAAGAAAAAAGTCACTTGGTGCGAGATCTGGAGAGTAGGGTGGGTGATCAAAAATTTCCCATTTGAATTTTTCCAGTAAGGTTTGTGTTTTTTTTTTGCTGAATGAGGCCGTGCATTGTCGTGAAAAAGCAACACTTTTCTCGATAATTTTCCAGGACGCTTTCGTTTAACGGCACTTTTAAGTTTATTTAGCACTTCACAGTAACGATCTGCATTTATCGTGGTACCGGATATGCACTAATTCAGTATGAATTTCGTTGCCATGCCCTTTTGCAGTTAAAAAGCGAATAACTGCACGCAACTCACAGGTCGACACGTTTTTCACAGGTAGCTCCATGGTTTCCGAGCCGGTACTGATGAAAAAAAATGTTTCGGCAGCTAAGACCGGTTCCGCTCTTATCGGTATATCCTAAACTAAAACTATGTTCGGTCCCAGCTCGCTAGATGGCGCTGGGGCAAAACGGCAGACTAGGGAAACTTACTTTTTGAACACCCCTCGTATATATATATATATATATATATATATATATATATATATATATATATATATATATATATATATATATATATTGTAACGGGGTTCAGTTATGGAGAGGGTATTAATCCCTCTCAGGGGTTCGCGGGGTAATATACGGGCGTATTCTACGCCCGGAAAACTCACCGTTGTAGAATCACCTGTAGTCCGGCAAAAGCGCCTCGGCACAGGTTCCGAACATGCGAGCCCGGCTTCTATTATAGAAAGCTTAGGCCGCTTTCCACTAGAACCGGCGCTGCGCTCTGCCGCTGCTGCCAACTGCTGCCCGCGAACTACCGGCTTCTCGCTATGATTTAGCCTTACCAGCGCAGCCGGTCTTTCCCGCGTACAACGCCGCTCGGTCTAACCTCTCGAGCGGCTATTGAGATACTTACTCCCGCTACCGATGTTCCTCTAGGAGGCAATGCCTGCGACTAGCTGCAGCTGCTGAAAAGGGTAGAGGGCGGTATCCGGGAAATCATGCATAGGTTAAGGCGCGCTCAATAAATACTCGTGACTCGACAAGTTAAGATAAAAATGAACGGTTTAATTGCGCTAAAGATAGACGCGCTAAGGGGCGCGAAATCCGGACAATAGTCTAACAAATAATAACCGATAGGCCGAGAATTTCGATACCGCACGCACGCTCGCGGTTACGGCGGAGCCGCTTATTCGCGGGTGACGGGGGGGAATTATCTCGCGCTCCCGTCACCGAAGGACGTTAATACAAGTGCAGGGCCTACTTACTCGGGGCTGGCCAGCCATCGCGCACGAGTCTACCTAGAGCGGGCTCTCTCTCTCTCTCTCTCTCTCTCTCTCTCTCTCTCTCTCTCTCTCTCTCTGTCGCTCTCGCAGGCCGCTTGATGTGCGGGACGAGGCACGCCGCTTCTCTTGCTCCCGCGCTGTCCTCGTGCTCACGTTCTCTCTCTTTCTCTCTCGCTTCCACTCCTCCCAGTGGTGGCGGTGCAGTCGCGCGATTGGCTGCAGTCGTGGAGGCGCGGCACACACACAAACTCTCCGATGCACGGAGCTCACTCACTACGACTTGTTGCGTGTCACGGCGGTCAACAACATGGCCGCGCGCTCACGTTCGCAGCGGCGCGGCGGCTTCGCCTTCTTCTCCACCTGCTTGCGGCTTGTTCCGCGCGGCGCTCTGCCGATCGCGGTACGTGTCAGCGCGCGAGATTCAGATCTCGCAACGCAGTATACGTGATTCTCATAACTTATATCGGCGCCCGTTACAATATATTGTTTGGATTTTTACATCGTGAAAGTGCTACGTACAATTATCCATGGGAAAATAATTGTTTTTTTTTTTAAATATTCCTACACTATTAAAACTTTGTCCTTATGATTTATTAATAGTTATAGCAAATGCTAATACAATTGAAAATTGTTTTCTATATAAAATGAATGGTAACGATGATGATTCACAAATATTTAGTGTAATGCATGGTATAAATACTTTATTTCCTTTATTTTCTCCAATAATGATTTCAGCTTCAATATTATATTTATATAAATTTGTTATTTTTAATCGTGTTCCATTACATAGTCCATCAACGGTGCTAAGATTACGAATTAACATAACAATTGCATTTTTTTTTTAATTTTATTTCATATGGAGGTAAACCTTCTCGTATATTATTTAACATTTCTATCGGAAAATTTAAATGTATATTTTCATCCGTTTGATCTACTCCTTTATGTGTTGCATAATCTATACTATAATATGTTACAGTTTTATGTTCAATTAAGTTCAATATTTTATTATTTAATATATTTACTTGTTCATTATGTGAACTTAATATTACATTTTTTGAGAAATGATAATTTTTATTAATATTTTTATATATTTCATGACAAACATCATTTGTTTTCCATTTATCTGGAATTTTAAAGTGATCAATTTTTCCTTCTCCAATATCTAATAAAAATGATGCAAAAGCATTATCTTGAGTACGAATGTTTATTTTTAAATGGAAAATTTTAAACAAAGGCCAAAGATAAGAATTTTTTAAAATCTCGAAAATGTTTACGACTCAGCGCCCCCCCCACCACCCTCGCGTCCCCTCGCCCCCTCCCCCTCGCGTCCATTCGCCCTCCTCCTCAGCGCCCCCCTCAGTGCTCCCCTCACCTCCCTTCAAAATAACGTAGAAATGTGACTGGTTATACGTTTTTTTGAAAGAAATTGTTAGAGGCTTTAAATATTCCTTATTACATGTCCGATATATCTTCCATTTCTTCTAAAATGTCCCCGATAACAAAAACTTTTTGTCCTTCGATAATGTCCATTTCTTCAGAACAATGACAACATTTTTAATAATATAAATATTCAGTGCTACTGACTATAGATTTATATCGTTCTTAAAGTTTATCCAAAGGAGTTATAGAAGTATCCACAACTTTGATATTATTATAATTTTGCACGTGTAAATATAATACATTATTTTGTTATTCTAAAATGTCCCCGATAACAAAAACTTTTTGTCCTTTGGTAGTCTCCATTTCTTCAGAACAAGGAGATACTATTATGAGAGTGGTTATATATGGCTATTGGCGAAAGATACCACTTAAAATAACAATCCAACGCGTCAATGAACAGTACGTCCACGGTAATGTGGACAACTGTTCGTCTCTTCAACCAATCTTTATAGTTAAATCAATTTAAAAAAAATAAATAAATATACAAATAAATAAATATCAATATTATTACATAGAACTTGCGATACTCGACAATTCTTCTAATTATATCATGATTTATAACTGAAATAATTGAGGGGGGGGCTGAGGGAGTCGCTGAGGAGGGGCTGAGGGGGGCGAGGGGGTGAGGGGGGCGAGCCTCTAACAATGTCTTTCAAAAAAACGTATAACCAGTCACATTTTTACGTTATTTTGAGATGGGGGGGGCGCTGAGGAGGGGGCAAGGTGGCGCGAGGGGCGGGGAGGGGACGCGAGGAGGGAGCGCGAGGGGGGTGAGGGGGCGCTGAGTCGTAAACATTTTCTTACAACTATATAATATAGGAAGATATATATATAAGAGGGACAGGTCTTGGTGATGTGCGAAAGAAATATTGAGACTAGGTATGAGATGCAATGATTATTTATTACATACTAGTCATGCTGGTACATGGCTCAATATGTTAAAATGCGTATACAGATGTTAGAAAATTCTATTAATATTCTATCTTAACCTATTTAATTATCTTAAATAAAAAATTAAATCCTATATCAGTCGTGATCGCACACGACTTGATAATTACAAACTAAAATTATGAAACAATCTCCAAAGTTATTATTCCCTGCGGAGAAGCTCTTATATCGCGTGACTTTAAGTATAAATATCAATATATTTATATTATTCAAATTCAATCTATGACTCGATTATCAGTCGTTATCGCACACGATCTGATTAATTAAAAACTATAACACAATTATAAACCAGCTCTTAGATTATTATCTCTGACGGAGATGCCCCTACGACGTGTGACTTTAAGTATAAATATCAATATATTTATATTATTCAAATACGATATATGACGCGATTATCAGTCGTGATCGCACACGATCTGATTTAAAATAAAGAACACGACCATCCCATGAAATATTATCCTTCGAGATTAGGGTCGCGGAAAGACCCTCAAACCGGTCAAATAAATATTCATTCCTACCTATAGTATCTCAGAAATATCCCTCGTAATTCCTATGTTAATAGCCACGTTACTCTAAATATTGTTACCCGATGACTGTACCAAAATACGCGGAAGGAGAAAAACGAGCAAGTAATCGTTCGCGTCTAAACAAATTAGCTTGATTTTAAAGGTGCAGTGGATGATGCATAGTGTAGGGACGTCCCCTAATCCCTTTGATGAGTATCACTGGAAAGTTCCACTCAGGTTTCGGGGTAAGGCGAGCCTTTTTCAGCCCCTCACTATAATGGCTTCCGTCGCGCAAATATATAAAAAAAAGGTCGCCAACCTAGATTAATTCCAGGTGACTCGGCCTGGTTTGTCCTTCCGGATTAATCCCAGACCTTCGCTTTATGGTACCTTATTCTTTGAAGACGGCACGCCTCACTACCTGACTCAAAAAAAAAAAACGAAGGGGACACCCGAATATACGATGACCCACGCGTACGACAAAATTTGAAGCAGCTATATTAGGGCTCAAAAGAGAAACTGGAGCGCCAAAAACTGAGAGCCAAAAACTGAGAGAAAAACTGCTAGGCAAACTCAGAGCGAGCGTCCCGTGCCCTGTGATTTTATATCCCCTCGAATAGATAATTAACAATTCAACTATTAATAAATCTAAAGTGCGCACGGGCCCTTTTCTAATATCTTATACGGTGACCTTGCGCACATACGATCGGGTGTCGAGCTCTGATTCGCTCGCTATCACAATTTATCTTTATCATAGTTATCACGTGCTTTTATATCTATGCGATTTTCCCATGCTATGCCCTCTTTTATCAATCTTTTTTTTATGATCTAACCACGGCCGTCCCATCCCACATGCTGCAATTCTCCCCTTTTTTATGTCAAATTGCATTCAAACTTCGCGAGTCATCGTCTCCCATCTCTCTTTCTCTCATATAGTTACCTAGCCCTTATCTATCGTGCGCGCGCAGATAATCATCTTACCGATGGTCACGGTCTTGTCCGCGCGCGTAAGCGCGCCAATTTCAAATTGAGTCGATACGGCAATACCACACGAAGCATAATTATTCATCGGATGATGTATCACAATATTTTCTTATTCTATTAACAATATGATATGGAGTTTTTCATAATCATACACGGAGCAAATAAACATTTTTCTAACTGCGGTTTCTTGCGTTCTAAATCTCGCGCCGTTGGTGACGTCAGGCCCTAGTCACCGCCCACTATACTGCTGTGCTGGTCGTCGGGGGCGGTGCCATGGTAACTGCGTTGGTAACCGCGCGTTCTTCTTGACCTCCGTCTTACTTTTGCGCGGGACTTATAATTAGCAGATGAAAAAAATTCTTTATCTAGTACCTCTAAATGATAATGGAACGGTATGTGAGTCTCCATTTCCATTCTTTGCAACAGTGGCCCGTTGCAAACACGTCAACTTTAATTTTTTATTTTAAGGCCAAAAATGATTTTTATAATAATCAATTAAATTTATTGCAAATATTATATACAAAATAATTTAACAAATAAGGTTTTTCTGAAATAAAAAGTAATGATTCCCACCCCCGGGGACCAAACTATACTTGCTAGTTTCGTCATTCAAAGAGAAGAATTTTCCATTTTGTTTCATTTCAAAACATTAATTAGAACTTAAGATATTAAGAAAAAACCGTTTTCGGGGGTAAATTTTAAGGGCGGTTTTCACTATAAAAAAAATACGTGTCTCTTATTTTTCGATCCTCTACAACATATTAAAAATTTAGGAAAATTGGAAGCGGACACCTCGGGTAGTTTCCTTGTAAGACAAGTACCCTATGTGTGAAATTTCACAAAGAAAATATAATTTGAAGTAATGGTTATTTAGAAATTTTAAAAGGTTTTGACGATAATATTACAATCAATTATTTTATTTTTTTTTCACACATAATTTTAAAAAAAATCATACCTATTATTTTATTCATATATTATACATAATTTAAAAATTAATACTTTTGAATCTTCATAAATGAATTTAATTTAATTATGTCATAAATAGTTGCAAAAATTATATATTTTGTTATTAAAACTCAATTAAAGGAATAAGCAAATTAAGTTTGAGGAAGCCACAAGCCAATGAATTGGCAGCGGTTTTTTCTTTTATATTTTTAAATCATGTGTATAATAAATTTATGTTTATATTTTGGGACAGTTCATTCTTAAGTGATTTTATTTAAATTGATTGATTTTCGGTAAAAAGAGGTACCTTCATTATTTAAAACCTTCATTAGTTTTTATATGTTAGACCAAAACCATTTTTATGAATTTATTTAACTTACGATTAATTTAATATTATTTTGAGTCTTATAAAGTTTAGTCAAGCCAGTAAAAAGTTATTATTTTTGTTTTATCTCAAATTGTTCTTTTACTTATCCCCTTATTCCGACTAGCTCTTCAAATATTGTTTAAAATATTTAAAAATTGTGTTTTTTTAATATTTGTTTCAAATTAATATTTTCCTGGCTCACATGTTTAAGTTTACAGAAACAAATTATTTTATTGCATTTCCTAAACTTCTTTTTAATTCAGGAAAAATTCATTTTCTTGTACTTTTCGAAATGTTGTTTTCTAAACTTTATGAAAAATTGATAATTTTTCATTACAATCTCAAAACAAAACGATTATGCCCAACTAATACAAAATATTGACGTAAAAATTATTCTCTTTAATAAAAATGATAAATGCTATTGAATTTTTTTAATTTTTGCACCCCAACGTTGCAATCTTCAGATCCATATCTTCAAGAATATTTACTTAACAAAAATCAATGATACCTATGGTAAGAAGATATTTAATGTTAAACTTGTAAATAATTTTTCAAATATTATTTGTTCATATTTGTTTTGCTGTATTGTCCTAAATATTATGACACATAATAATTGCAGACAAATGTATAACGATTCGTAAAAATCCTTCATTTCTTTTTAATAATTTATTTTATCGAAAGCTTATTCTTTATATAAAATTATATAAAAATTAATGAAGCTTTACGTTATATCTCCACATACGGATACAAATAAACAAAAACAAAAAGTTATTTTTTATATTTAATTATTACTTTAAAAAGAAAATACTTAGTTCATAAAAAAGCAAAAACCTATAAATTTAATACAATTCTGTTACTATAAAAGTTTTAGTTAAAGGTTTTCAGTTTGTTTTTGCATT
Source organism: Torymus aiolomorphi (assembly GCA_036365515.1). Lineage (NCBI taxonomy): Eukaryota > Metazoa > Arthropoda > Insecta > Hymenoptera > Torymidae > Torymus > Torymus aiolomorphi. The sequence continues at coordinate 226,704,008 of CM070874.1, read as the reverse complement.
AACATTTTATTTCTTTGAGCGATGTAATTAATTAAATGTAATATTAAATTAACTTTCCTGAACGTTAATACTACTAATTAAATGTTTAACAAAATATTATATAATCTAGTAAATAAAACGATAACTAAAAGTATTTTCAACAATTTTACTCGTTTTATAATTTGAATAAAAATAAGAATAAGACAAATATAATTTTTTTTTACTAAAGTTCACTTGCTATATGAAGCAGAATATTTTTTAGTAATTTATAAAGGAATGTCCTAAGGGGGTTATCGTGATTTTAAAATGAGTCCACTATCTAATTGTAATATCATAAATTATTAAAATATAATAATGTAAGTACATACTGATATGAAAGGCAAATACTTTCTGAACCGAAAAAAACTGTTGTCATTAAAAATTGTTAATCGAAGATGTAGATATTGTTCGATAAGTAAAAAGGTTACTTTCGCAATTTTCCAACTTTTGTTTTCATTCGATTTTAATGTTTATAACGTCTTGTTTTACTCCTTAAACATTTGTCTACGATCCATTCAGGCTTATATTATGAAATAATTAATATATATAGAAAGCAACATGTAATTGTTTACAGTTTGACCACAATAAATTCAAGTTTATACTGTATTGTACTGTAAAGAATTACATGTTGCTTCGTATATATTAAATATTTCATATTATAAGTCTGGGTGGGTCGTAGACAAATGTTTAAGGAGTAAAATGAGACGTTAAACATTAAAATCGAATGAAAAATAAAAAGGTGGCAAATTGTGAAAGTAACTTTTTTTTCAACACTCCGTACGGAAAGTTCGTTTTTCCAGACGGTCGGCGAAAAACGTGTGCTCAAAATCTAACTTTCCACACGTCATATCAAAAAGTTCTGTACAATACACGTTCGGAAAAGAGATTCTCGTCTCGGGTGCTTTTCCACTCTTGTTTCGCTCAGGTATAAACGTTACACGAGACGAAAATCTACTTTCCCGCACTTGTATCGTAATGTACTACATTTATTGAACAATATCGACGTCTTCGATTAACAATTTTTTATGAAAATATTTTTTTTCATTTCAGAAAGTATTTGCCTTTCATATCGGTGTATACTTACATTATTATATTTGAATAACTTATGACATTATAATTAAATAGTGAACCCATTTTAAAATCACGATAACCTCCTAAATGCGAAAAATACATATGCATATTTATAGCAATATGTTAAAAGTAATTCAAAGCACGTTTCAAAACATAAATGCAAAAAGACAAAATATTTCTAATATTACTAATTTACAAAAATTTTAGAGTTCATGAATAAGTCATTTCCTTCAAACCCGTCAATTTTTTTACAATACATGAAAAACATCGCAAAATTAAAATAAATCATATAGTATAATAGACTATGTTGAAGTAATTTTGTCTTATTTAAATAAATAAAAATGAACTGGCTTAAGTGCACATATTTTCTTTAAAATTTATTTACGATTTACATATAAATAAAATACTTTCAAGACGGAAAGTAGAACTATGATGTAGGCGTGAGCACTAGGGGGCATAGGTAGCGCTCTTACTCGAAGGATCGGCTCGCAGGCCGATGTTGAGTCTGCCGACACCACTTCAGACTGGTGTTGTGTCTGGTAAAGGTGCACGAATGCCTGTTCAGGCGTGTTGTCTAGAAGTAGGGACCGGCGGAGCTTGTGTGTGCTCTTCGCCGATCGGCAAAAGGCAAGCTGTGAGTGCTCGTTGTGTGCGTCTACTCTCCGAGAGCACAACGGCGGCTGCAAGGCAGAGCGTGCCTGCTGAGGCGAAGTCCCCGTTGCCAGTCGCTGAGACGTTCTCGGTGAACGGCAGATCCACCAAGGCGGCACGCTTGGGAGCGGGAGGCGCTCTGGCGGCGATCCGCCGAACGATCAACTTCAGCGGTGGGCGCTTCCGGCCTATGGGCGGAGTGTCCAGGAACTGGTACGTCCGTGACACCGCCGGAGAAGACGGAGAGGCGTTGCCGGGCTGCGCTGGTTGCGGGTGCTGCCGCTCTCTGAGGCGCCGTCTCTCCAGGACCTGCTCCTGGATGATGCATCCTAGGCGGAGTCGAAGGAGCTCCTTTTCCGCCTCTAGAGCGGAACTTGGTGGAAGGGATAAACCCGGGAGAGAGGTGGAAAGGAAAGTAGGAAAGAGGAAGGGAAATGAGCCGGGAATGACTCAATCAAAACGCGACCAAAGGCCTCGTAAATAAAAAACACAATGTTTTTTTATTTAAACAAAATTTCCTTTATTCTACCCGAATTTAACTCTGCTAGTGCTGAGACCTGTCCTACTATGTAGGGGGTGTCGGGGAAACAAGGCTCTCGAGGCGTCAGCGTGCCCGCCTTATATGCCCTGGAGCGCGCTTACTTACTTTGGCGAGTGCAAAAGTAGGGCCGTCGCCGCCTGGCGGCGGCGCCGCGAACTACTCTCAAGCCGATCGGCGCGCGGCGCGGGAGAATTCAAATGCGCCGTATACATTTTATTCGTAAACCGGCGCGGAGAGTCTATTAATTAATACTAACAGTCTTTTAATAATTAATATAATTTGTTAATAATTAACTAATAAATATTACGTGAATACTACGCGCGTAACAACTATTATGTGTTAGGTAATAGATTTTCGAAAATTACAATAATAAAAACGTTAGGCGAGTTTTCGCGCTATTAAGATTAAAGCAGATTATTAATTTCAAAATGTCAAGCTATAGTGGAAAGAAGAAGGGCGCTTACACTCAAAATAGTAAATTAAAAAAAAGGACCAGAAAAAAAATTATTTTTTAAAGTTAAAGTCACAATTATATTCTTTATATTACTGTAAAAATGAGTATTCCAATAAATGAACTACACGATTAAAAATGAATAAAAAATCATGAAATAAACAAACTTGATGAAATAGAGAATCCTATTTATTTTATTTCTAATACAAAATGGTTGCTTTTTTTATCGCGCGAAAAAATCATGATATTTTTTGTAATTAATTTATTACTCTTTTATTACATCCATGACACATGTGAAATCACCGGTAAATATGTACATAATAAATTTCAACTTTTATTATTAAATTGATACAAGTAAGAAATTATCATTACGTTAAAACAATAGTCTCATTTGTTTTCTCTATTCTCATTTCGTTTCATAAATTAAAATAAATTAATAGCACATGTTTAAAAAAATCATTTTACCATAGAAATTTTCTTTTTGATTGATTACCTGTTATTTATCCTAATAGAAAATGGTACAATACTAACCTGAATTTTCTATCCACTGTAGCTGCGTTTCTTATTTAGCAGGGAAATGATACAAATGGTAAACATTGTCCCATTGTTGCAATGCAAGTATTTGCATCGACTGTAGGTGGTCTCTCGCTTTGGCATCACCGTCATAGCACTTTCACAAATTATAGAAAAAGTACACATTAAGTTACATTATAATAAATGACTGTACACAAGAACAGTCATTAGCGTTGTTCGATTAAAGAATAACCTACAAAAAGTTAACTGTTTTCGGCGGTAGCTAAAAAGACATTGTAAAGAAAGCGCACCTGCAATTTGCACAAATGTCACTTTCATACACTTCAGTTTTGTCACACGCACTAGAAATGTGGCTGTCCCTGCATGATGTCAAGACCAATTATGCACATGCCACGCAACTTAACATCTGGATATAAAAACAAACGCAAACTCTTTAAACCGCAAAACGCGCAACAACACACGCGCGCGCGCGAGCGAGCGCAGCACAGTAGCTCCGTTTGGGAAAAAAATTTTCAAAAATCTTGCTTGAAGCCAATTCTTGATGAAAAAAAAAAATTCAAATGAATTTTGAAAGTTTTTGATCTGTAAAATAAGAAACCAAGTCCCTAGGCGCCATATCATATGATTTAGGAGTAGTAACAATAGAATATGTACCAGATTTTTCGAAATTGCACTAAAAGCCTGTGAACTGGGTGTGCACCAAGATCGTCCTGAATAAAAATACATATTCTTATGCACACACACACATACACATACACTCACATGCCCACATACACGCAATTGTATATATCTATGTATGTACACTGAGAAAAAAATTTCTTTGAAACAAAGAAATGTTTCTTTGATTCAAAGAAATGAATATGATAAAGAAATATTCTTTAAATCAAAGAAAACTTCATTGCAGTTAAGAAATATGTCTTTACATCAAATAAATATTTTGTTGGATTCAAAGAAAAAATATACTAGGTGCAGTCAATGAATTATTTTATTGAAGTAAAGAAATAATCTTTGTCTCAATACGAAGGTATCTTTGATTTAAAAAAATTGATGTCATTCAATTGACAAAATCCTTTTGAAGAAATATTTTTTCAGTCTAAAGAAACATTTTTTTCTTTCAAAAGTTGGGTCTTTTGTTTAAAAAAATAACGACATTGAATTAAAGAAAACTGTCTTCTAATGAAATTCACTAAAATCAAAGAAAGCGTGCATACTAAGAAAGCTCTAGTTTTTTGATTCTATGCGAAAGTAATATATATTTCATTGAATACCATAATTTTTAACAACAAAGAAATATTTCATTATTTTTACTATTCGTTTTTATAATTTAAATCCTCATATCAATAAAAGCATGTATTCTGGCAAAGGTCGAAGATTTCAACTCAAAGGTACAGGTATTAGAGGCAAAGAATAGTATATTATGCACCAAGGACGCAAAATGTATCATTCGCGGCGAGTGTGACCTTTGGGGCCGAGCGATAGCGAGGTCACCAAAGGTCGCACTCGGGGGAATGTTACAGCTTGCGTCCGTGGTAGTATACACAATTTTTTTGTTCGAAGGCCGCAAAAAGAGTTTTCGCGGCCCGTATAGAGGGCGCAAAATACTAAATGTATTTTGCGGCCTAGGCCTTACATTTAGTATTTCGCGACCTCTATACGGGCCGCAAAAATTCATTTTGCGGCCTGAGGACAAAAAATGATTTTTTTGAACTTGGTGTTAATTTCTTATGACGTATTCGCTAATTTCAAAGAAATGCGTCATTATGCGAAAGAATAAATTTTTGATTGAATCAAATAATTTTTTTCAAACAAATAAATATTTCCTTGTTTTCACACTATTAAGTTTTTAAATAGCGATTGTAATTTCAAAGAAAGCATGCATAGTAAGGAAGGCCAATGTTTTTGACTCAATGATACCAGTCTTATCGGCAAAGAAATGATTTTCTTGAACGAAATTGATATTTCTTACGCTGTATTTGTCTTTTCAAAGAAACGCGTCTTTATTCGAAAGTAATATATTTTTGATAGAACGTTATCATTCTTTTCGAACAAATAAATATTTAATTGTTTTTACTACAAAGTTTTTAAATGTCTATCGCGATTTCAAAGAAAGCATGCATAGTAAGGAAGCCCAATATTTATGATTCAATGACACCCGTATTAACGTCAAAGAAATGATTTTCATGAACGAAATTGAAATTTCTTACGCTGTATTTGCTCTTTTCAAAGAAACGCGTTTTTAATCGAAAGCAATATATTTTTTTTGATTGAATGCAATCATTTTTTTTCAAACAAATAAATATTTTATTGTTTTTGCTATAAAGTTTTTAAATGTTATTCGTAATTTCAAAGAAAGGATGCATAGTAAGGAAGCCCAATGTTTTTGAGTCAATGATACCGGTTTTAACGGCAAAGAAATGATTTTCTTGAACGAAATTGAAATTTCTTACGCTGTGTTTCGACGGCTGAGCGGAAGAATATGCTATCTCGGCCGTGGCTCACAGAAGATGCTATCTCGCCCGAGGATCAGAGAACGTGCTATCTTGGCCGAGTAGCATAGCATTTTCCAGCTAGTTTTGGCCGAGATAGCATGTTGTGTGAGCCCCGGCCGAGATAGCATTTTCTTCCGCTCAGCCGTCGATTTGCCCTGTTTAAAGAAACGCATCATTATGCGAAAGAATACATTTTTTGATTGAATGCAATCATTTTGTTCGATAAAATAAATATTTCATTGTTTTTACTACAAAGGTTTTAAATTTTGTAACGGGGTGCAGTTAGGGAGAGGGTATTAATATTTCTCAGGGGGTAATATACGGGTGTATTCTACGCCCGGGCGACTCACCGTTGTAGAATTACCTGTAGTCCGGCAGAAGCGCCTCGGCACAGGTCCCGAACATGCGAGCCCGGCTTCTATTGTAGAAAGTCTAGGCCGCTTTCTACTAGAACCAGCGCTGCGCTCTGCCGCTGCTGCCAACTGCTGCCCGTGAACTACCGGCTGCTCGCTATGACCTAGCATTACCAGCGAAGCCGGTTTTTCCCGCACAACGCCGCTCGGTATAACCTCCAAGCGGCTGATGAGATACTTACTCCCGCTACCGATGCGAGGCAAGGACTGCGACTAGCTGCAGCTGCTGAAAAGGGTAGAGGGCGGTATTCGGAAAACATGCATAGGTTAGGGGCGCTAAATAAAAGGCGTGACTCGACTGCTAAGATAAAACAAAAGGGGTTTATTTAAATAAAGATTATCGCGCTAAGGGGCGCGCCCGAACAACTAATTGAACAATGGAGTACGCATAGGCCGAGACTTGGCGGGACGTATTCCGCCCGCAACGCGGACGCACGCAGTCGCTGCAAGCAGCTCGTTTTCTCGTGACGGCGGTGGGGGGGGGGGGGGGATTCCCACGCATCCGCCACGGACATTAACGCCGATAAGCTAGGAGAGCCTACTTACATTCGGCTGGCCAGCCATCGCACGCTATCTCTCTCTCTCTCTCTCTCTCTCTCTCTCTCTCTCTCTCTCTCTCTCTCTCTCTCTCTCTCTCTCTCTCTCCCGCTCACTCGGGATTGGTGACGGCGCTGTCGCGGTCACGGTTGCAGCGGTGGAGGCGCGGCGCACTCACACTGTCTTCCACATGATGCGCGACGGTGACGGACTACTCCTTTCGCGTGTCACGGCGGTCAACAACATGACCGCGGCGTCGCATCGGTAGCGGCGCGGCGACTTCGTCTTCTCCTCCATCTGCCTCATTCGCACACTACGTGCCGCGCTATCACTCACGATACGTGCAATTGCGCGAGATTCGGATCTCGCAACGCAGTATACGTGATTTCCATAACTTATATCAGCGCCCGTTACAATGTCTATCGCAATTTCAAAGAAAGCATGCATAGCAGGAAAGGTCAATTAATACCATTGTGATCAATATCTACGTCCTACAATAAAAAAATTAGATCTGTCGCCGAATACATGTTTCCTTAATGATAGAATTTTAATTAAAAAATTTAATAGTTAAAATAATAAAATATTTATTTGCTGTTGCAGTCAATAAAATATTGCAGTCAATAAAAAATATATTACTTTCAAATAAAAACGCATTTCATCGAAAAGAGCAAATACAGCGTAAGAAATTTCAATTTCGTTGAAGGAAATCTTTTGTTTGCCGTTAATACCGGTATCATTGAGTCAAAAGCGTGGGGCTTCCTTACTATGCATGCTTTCTTTGAAATTACGCTTGACATTTAAAAACTTTTTAGTAAAAACAATGAAATATTTATTTATTCGAAAAAAATGATGGCATTCAATCAAAAATATATAACTTTCGAACAAAAACGCATTTCTTTGAAAAGAGCAAATACAGCGTAGGAAATTTAAATTTCGTTCAAGAAAATCATTTTTTTGCCGTTAATATCGGTATCATTGAGTCAAAAACCTTCGGCTTCCTTACTATGCATGCTTTCTTTGAAATTACTAATTAATAATCATGTATTGTAATTATCAATATTTCTTTGAATGTGACCAATGCGGCTTATAGAAGCCTTTCGAAAGAACCAAATACTAGCGTGCGATGGCGTAGTGGTTAGCGTGCTTGCTTAGGAACTCAAGGATCGAGGGTTCGAATCTCGGTTAGGTCGTTTTTATTTGTAAACTTTTTTCTGCGAAATAAATGTACCTATAATTTAAAAATACATTTTAAACTTATATTTAAACTTATATGTTTGTGTGTGGGTGTATATATACACACACACTAACAAATAAATGTATGTATCATCACCATCATGAATATATTCTTTATCTGTACTGCAGAAACAGAAAGGTAAGTTTAATTAACTTAAATAAAAACTATAAAAAAAAGTTCGTTTAAATTTTTTTTTATAAAAGTTAAAAAAAAATACTCGGCATGAATGAAATATTTCTGTAAATGAAGGAAATTTACTGTAAATGAAAGAAATTTTCTTCATACTATGAAATCGGAGTCTCTATTATAAGAAATATAACTTTGATTCATTGAAATATTTTTTTGTTTTGATCACGGGAACTTTAAAATAAAAAAATATTTCTTCTATTGAAAAGGACGGTTTCTTGCCGTAAAGAAATATTTTTCTAAATGAAAGAAATTTTCTTCAAACCATGAAATCGGAGTCTCTATTGTAAGAAATATGATGTTGAATCAATGAAATATTTTTTTATTGTTATTACGGGAACTTTAAAATAAAAAAATATTTCTTTTATTGTAAAAACGGTTTCTGACCATAAAGAAATACTTCTTTCAATGTAAGGCATATAATGCCAAGTTAACGCAATATTGTATTCAAATAAAGAAATATTACTTCCATTTAAAGAAATATTGTCATTCATTCAAAGCAATATTTGACCGATTGCCCGCAATGACACGATTTCTTTGATTCAAAGAAATTTTCTTTATTTCTAAGAAATATTTTTCTCAGTGTATGTATGTATATATGTATGTATGTATTGAATGGATCCATATGAGCTGAAATTTTGCATGCATCTTAGGTTTGACCTAACTTTAGACTGATTGAATTTTGAAGTTAAATGGATGATTTCAAGATCTCATTTAGATAAAATAACAATTTTGCATAACAAATTTTTTTAACTGGGTGCACACCCAGTTCACGGGCTTTTAGTGCAATTTCGAAAGATATGGTACATATTCTATTGTCACTACTCCAAAATCATACGATATGGCGCCTAGAGACTCGGTTTCCTATTCTACAGATCATTAAGTCGACAAAGTAAATAAACACAGGAATAACGAAATGAAGGTATAGAGGATACTGCCGTGCAGAGGTTTCTTGCTTTCATGTTCAGTCCCTGTTTCTTAGTGCGCGTCGAGACTTGCGTTAGTGTACGGCCGGCTCTCCGACATTTTTGACGCCATTGCTGTGCGTGACGTCACGTTTGGAGGGAGCACGAGCACGGGCTTGGTGTGCACGGGAATAGCGACTAGCTTGGAACTAACTAGAATTCCTGTGCGGTCTAGCTTGGCGATAAGCAATATTATTTTTTATAAAATTAACTAATTTACGTAGAATAAATGTTTGGCTTTTACAGAATTTAGAAATTAGACACCAACCTCAAAAGAAAGGGAGGATGTCGAGCAGAGAGAGAACTTCTGAAAGAAGTACTGAGGCTGGCGACGGACAAAGTAATTGTCTTTAATATATACTAGCGGAAAGACCTCACTCGCTCTCGCTCGCTCGGCTTAATTATGTTTTTTTACGGATGATATTTTAACTGTTTAATTTACCTGTATTTTCTATATTTCAAATTTTGCATAGAAATGGCTACCATTATAACAAAATATATTAATTCAGATATATTAAGTTAAAAGTTGAATTAAGATATATTAAAGGGCGCGGCAGCGCCCTGCTTGGCGAGTATAAGGAACGAAGTGACGGACGAGCGAGCGGGGCGAAGGCGAATCCTTTATTGTTTGGGTTGGGTCTCTAACCTTACTTTTTTTTAATAATATTTCGCTCATCATTTTTTACATACGTAGATACCGCTCATGAGGTACTTTATTAGAAAGTATTTTTTATTTACATTCTACCTGTAAAGTTTGATGATGAAAGATGCTTTCGTATTGAAGCTGTTAAGCTATAAAGTTTTCGTCCCCGCGAAATGAAAATAATTTTTTCCTTCAGTCTCTAGTGACAATTTTTTGCAACCTGGGGGAAAATTTTTGTTGCTCCAGCTAATGTCAAATCGTATCAGAAATATCTCCGTTATAGTTACAATTCTAGTATTAACTACGTACAAAGCGCGGCACTACTGTGCTCGAACTAGATGATGACATGCGGAGAAACGTGAGTGAAGACTCAGAGGACTTGGAGAGTTACACACATATACATACAGTTATTTACTATATTGATGCCTAACCCCTAATATATATGTATAAAAAATATATACATTGACAGTAGAAAGCAGAGATCAAGATGTAGTTCTGTTTTTATTTTTTTAAGTACTGTCAGATCAGATCTTAGAAATTGAGTCTATCCCAACTATACGGCTACTACAATACAAGAGTTTAGATAAGTATAATTTTCAAGTAATTTGTCACAAAGACATTATCTCTCATAATGTAGGCTAAGCGAGAAGTTCCAAAACCTATTTCATTCATCGTAAAGGATTTTCAATGTTTTATGTTTGCAACATGACCAGTCGGGTGAAGGCTTTTCTTGAGACAAAGTTTATATTCTTTGTATAAATGGTTTATAGTTATGATTTGAAAAGTATCGAACATAAAAATTTTCTAATTTTAATTATTTTAAAAAACAAGTTATTTCACAATGCCATTTCACAATAAATTTTTATATTTTCTCACTTTCCAAATCATAACTATAAACCATTATATGAAGAATATAAACTTTGTCTCAAGAAAAATCTTCACCCGACTGGTAATGTTGCATAAATAAAACATTGAAAATCCTTTACGATGAATGAAATAAGTTTTGGAGCTTCTCACTTAGCTTACATTATAAGAGATAATGTGAAATGTGACAAATTACTTGTAATTAATACTAACTATATATTTTCTTCATTCTTGAAGGGGATATCTGATGTAAAATCCAAAGCTGTTAATATAACAACTATAGATGTTAATTCTTAAAACCATATAATGTATCCATAAGGTATTTTCAATATATGGCTTTTGGTATATAACTAATTGCGTGAGGGATGTAAAATCCAAACTGTTAATAAGTATAATAGTTAGAGGAATACCTTTACTTGTTTGCATTACTGATTGAGGTCAATATATAATAATACACTATTTAAAAATGGAAAAAAATAGTCCTTTATTTTAATCATATAGTTCTTTATAGTTCTTCATTTTAAAAATATTCATCTAATAATGGATTTACATAAGGATATCTCATACTATTGTTAAAATATTCACCAGGGTGCGTATACCACTCACAACCATAATGAGCATTAAATTGTAAACTTCCGTGCATAGGAGCGCGTGAAATGCTATCCATACACAAAAGTATAGTATACACTTTTATGTAGCGAGTTTCTCCTTTTATAATAATACATTGTATACCATTATTTGATAATGCATTCATTTTTTCTACAAATGGTCCTAAAAAAATACCTATCTCCGGCTTATTCTTGCCAAACCATAGTTTCATTACGATTACACTATCAAATCTTTTTTGAGCGGGTATTTCATTAATACATAAATAAATGGGCAAAAAAGTGAAGGTTGACGATTCAAATTTTGGTGCACCATCAGTATTAAATGTTACAGTTACGTAGTTATATATATATATATATATATACACACACGCACACACACACACACACACACACACACACACACACACACACACACACACACACACACACACACACACACACACACACACACACACACACACACACACACACACACACACACACACACACACACACACACACACACACACACACACACACACACACACACACACACACACACACACACACACACACACACACACACACACACACACACACACACACACACACACACACACACACACACACACACACACACACACACACACACACACACACACACACACACACACACACACAATTATCGAGGTTTATGTAGCCCAAGACTGTATATTAGTACTTACAGCCCAGAGTTCTCTATGGCAAGTGATTAAAGAAATAATGGACCCTGGGGTTATAGACTCTAGGTCGGGCCGCATAAACCCCTATATTTAGAAATATTATGAAGCCCGGGCTGCATAAGCAAAATCGGGCTCGATAAACCCCTATATATAAAAAAAAACGGGCTTTATAAACTCCTTTCGAGAAATGTATAATATATATATATATATATATATATATATATATATATATATATATATCCTTAACAGTATCTTTTTCGTGTATCCTCTCTCTAATAACGTAATCGTAAAAGTTTTCATTTGATTCCAAGTATTCAGAAATTGCATTTGATGGATCCAGAATAGCAAAATAGCAAGTATTCGGGGGATTAGACGCATCAACATTCGTTTCACAAACGTCACATTGAACAATTTTTTGTGTACTTTCAAATGTACCGATATATTTAGAAAACGTAGTGCACACACTATGTAAAACTGCACTATCATTTGAATTGCACAATTTATCAACCATGTAGCGTGTTTGTGACCGACATAAACTAGTTAAGGCTGTAAAAGTATGATTGTTTGATAATGAAAATTTTAGTGACAGCAGAAGTAATTCTCCGGGACTTTTAATAACGTTGCAACCGATAGATTTTAAGAAACTTTCTTCATTTTTAAGTTCTTGTAGACTCTTTGATTATGCATTAGCCTTTTTAAGATGTTCTAAAATTTCATCATCGCTGAATAGATCCTCTTCTAAAATAATTTCAAAATCTCGTTTTCGTTCCTATAAACAAAGAGTACATATTAAAAGCAGTAATAACATGTGCTGATAGTTATGTCCCTGTGAAAATGATTATCTCGATGATCTCAAATTTACATTGATTTGCCTTGATCCGAGGTAAACCGATGCACAATCAAGGTATATAAATCTAGGTTGATTTGAGGATATCGAGGTAGTCATTTTCAGTATAGGGGCCCAAGAAAGAATGCCTGGTGGTTCAGGGAAATAGAACACATAAAGAAAATAAAAAAATAAAAAATATCAACACGGTTAAGAGAAAAATGTAACATCAAGGAGGTTCAGAAGTTTTATCATTAAATAAAGAAATAAATAATGTTAGTATTTAAGGGAACAAGCCATGATTGAAGCTGAAATAAAACAGTATATATTTTTATTATTTAAGGGGATCAGACACCTTTAAAACTACCAAAAATCAATTTTTTACATATTTCACTAGAAAAACACTAGTAGAATATGTCCCAATTTGTTTTAAGGCATTATCTATTTTTGTTTTAAGGATATACACAAAACACCGATAACGCCATTCATTTGTTTTTTGTTCAAATTACACTTTTTCCCTTGTTTATGATATTTATATAATCGTACATTGATTTCTACTAATTTTTTCTTCATTTCTCTGGTTTTAATATACTCACAATTCTCACTTCAAATATCTACATATACTGTATAAAATCCAAAAATAATATTTTAACAATTAATTATAGAGATAAAAAATAAATATTATAATTTATGAAGATTTTTGAGATTTTTGACAAAAATAAAATATTTGAATTTGAGACTTATAGCAGCTAAGTTGGCATCGTAACAACCTGACTTATCGACAGTCACTCACGCCTTTATTGACTTTTATATACCTATATATATATATATATATATATATATATATATTTGATGATGATTTTTATATATATATATATATATATATATATATATATATATATATATATATATATATATATATATATATATATATATATATATATATATATATATATATATATATATATATATATATATATATATATATATATATATATATATATATATATATATATATATATATATATATATATATATATATATATATATATATATATATATATATATATATATATATATATATATATATATATATATAAGTCAGTGCAAGCATCAGTGTAAACATGAACAGCTGTCATTTCAAATTCATATAACTCGCAAATTTTTTTTTCTTTTTTTTTCATTTTTAACACAAGTAAAATTTATTTTATTATATTATTATACCACACACATTTTTTTCATTCAATTTTTATTCTCTAGTAATTCTAAAAATTTTTAGATAAATGTACAGCGGCCGATATACTCTTGTGAGCTATCTCTAGATAGACAAAATTAATATATGCATATAAATAATTTAAAGAAAACGTTCTATATATAGATGAAACAAATCTCGAGTTGTTTCTGCGGACGCAGGAGGAAATTTTCGAGTTCCGGCAGTTATATGGGGACGGAAAGATGAGCGTCACCCTAGAGGAGAGCCGAGTCGTTTTTAAACATGAAACCAGAAAAACTCATGAACTTGGTACGTCTGAAGGAAAATACTCGCAATAAAAATAGAAAATTATGAATAAGTATAATAGTGAATTCACTCTAAATTATATTGAAACTTTGTTGTCAATTAGAAATCTTGTGTAAACTCGTAGTGCTTGCGTTCGGCACAGTTTGTTTACTAGAAGGTTTTATTATTGAAACGGCATTGAAATTAGTTTAACCTCAGAACTCAGTTCTTACTCTAGAATCTTGTATAAACTCGTAGTGCTTGTGTTCGGCACAGTTTGTTTATTAAAAGATTTTTTGCAGCTATAGCGTTCGTGACATTGAATGAACAAGGCATCCTGCGAGATGCAACCGAGAGGGCTGAGTTGGAGGGAACTGAAGTTCTGATACCATATTGCAAAACAAAGGCATCCTGTCAAACCAACGATGAAACAGCGGCGAGTATAAGCAACAGAGATGTGGCTGAGACAAATAGGGCGAGCTCGGTACCGAAAGCGACGGAGGGCGAGGCAAAACAAACGGATGCTGCAAGCGAGAGCAACGGCAGCGAACAGCGACAAGTTGAAAGCGACGGAGTAAAAGTGACTGAAGTAAACGACGATATTTTGAGAGGTAAACCCAGCATAACAGGCGTACAGAAATTAAATCACAAAATATATGTGAATAAAAATATGATATCAACATTTAATAAAGAAAATCTAGCTAGTAAAAACATTAATGAAAATAATTCTACAGCAATATAGGAACAACTCGAAACCATATCACTGCAGATGGTTGAGTTTAACCGTATGATGAGCGAACTGATAAGCGACAATAAGGCGAAGGATGAGCGACTGAGTCAACTGGAACATTGTTTGAAAGCGACTGAAGCGCAGGTAGGAAAATCCAATAATAATAAATCGACTGTTAATAATTATATGTTTGAAAGAAAGGATTTTCATAACTGTACCGCGATAGCTCCTGAATGTGACAAGATTAGCCCGAATGATATCTCGTTAATAGTACAGAAAGAAATTAAGAAATTAAATCTAGATACAAGTAAAAACGACAGTATTTCGACTAATGTATCGCGAGAATTAAGAAACACAATTCGATCTGAATTACATACTAAAGACTCAAACATGCGACGGGAGTGTAAATTGACTGTTAAAACAAAATACGAACATTTTATGGACTTTTTGAAATCAGAGTTAAGAACGAAGGATTTGCTGTACGTGATCGACCCGAGTCTAAATACGACCGTAGACTTAGATCAAACTGTCAAAGAAAAACATAAGTTCAGAGTTCGGGATATAATCATAAACTGGATAGATCAAGTATATCATGCGACAGTAGTAGAAATTCAGGAGCCAATAGAATTACTCAAACGCATAAAAGAAATAAAAGGAAATGAAACAAACGTAACAAACGTAACAAAAGTAATGTCTATGATATTACGCAAACAATATCACCCGTCCAAAGAAAAAGCGAGTGTTTTTATCGACAGATTCGAGGACGTGGTTAGAGTTTATAATAATCTTACTGAAGTCGAGGTTTTACCCGAAATAGAGAAAAAGGACACCTTTTATAGTGCCGTCGTAAGCGCAGTGCCGCAAATAATGAATATCGATTTCATGACAAAAACCATGGCTGGTAAACAATTAACGTACGACAGTCTAAAATTGTATATTATGCAGGTGGAGAGCATCAAGATGCAGACGGCGACAGCAGCGACGGATATGAAGTCTGCACACTTGACCTCAATGGATAAAGTCAGGTGTTATGGGTGCGACGGTTTTGGACACATGCCCAAAGACTGTCCTAGATCTGGTACAGGAATGAAGCAGTGCTTCGAATTTAAGAAATTTTGCGACCACATTGCCGCAAACTGCCCGCAACAGAGAGAGCATCCGAGCGACAATCCAAGGTACGGGAATATATTATATGATATAAACCGTATAATCGCGGAGGTAGAGGTGGCCGAGGTCGTTATAGCGGAGATAATCGTAAGAGCGATACTGTGGATCATCAGAGCGATCCGAAAAGACCGAGACAGGACAAGCAAAACATGCAACGAAAACGGCGACACTGGAGAGGTTGAGGAAGAGGCGGCGGAAAATCTGAAAACGTAAAAGCAAAAGACACGGCGTCTAACGGTGATAATAGTGAGTATTCGATTACAATCCCACAAAATGTAAAAACCCACCTTGTAACTGACATATATGCATTAGAACAGTTTGAAAATAACAATATTCTATTATCTCGATTTTTAATAGGTACCGGAGCGACTGAACATTTAACAAACTCGATACTGATTTTCAAAAGTTATGGAGAAAAGAAAGATGAAATAAAATGTGCAAACAAAAACGAAAATACGAACTTAAAATCGGAGGGAGTCGGTACGGTCGAAATATATGCAAAGATAATAAATTATTGAAACTTGATAATTTGATTTATGCCGAAAATTTGTCGGAGAACCTATTGTCATTGCGAAAATTTACCGACTTAGGACTGTGCGTTTATCTTGATAATAAACAAATTGATATTTATGATCCTGTATCCAAAGAATGTTTTCTTTCGGGTATCTATAAGAAACCGTATTGGATGATACAATTTGAAATTAATAATGCGAATATTGACTGTAACTTAAATAAAAACAGGATAATAGCCTATGTAGCTACGAGAAACATGACTAAACGAAAAGCGACTGAAACAGTGGAAGCGTGCGAAAAGGAAAATGAGAATGAAAATAAAGACGGAAAATCATATGAAACGATTTGTTCAGACTTTGAAAATACCATACGCGACAGAAAGTTAAGCGACATAAATGAAGCGAGTGAAAATGAAAGACCAACGTGCGACGTAGAGTTGGAAGAAAAATCGAACAAATCTCAAGTCAGTAATCACGCAATGCTTTGGCATGTGCGTATGGGATATGCATCAGTTGGATACTTGAAGGAATTGCAAAAGAGATTTCCAGAGATTGAAGATTTGAAAAGAACAGTTTTTGACGAATCAATTCGAAATTGCGAAGTGTGCATGATCTCAAAAATAAATTCATTACCATTCAAGACAGTACGACAGAGAGCGACAGAACCTTTACAGATCGTACATACTGATGTTATGGGTATGATAAGCTCTGCTACGAACCCGAAACGATACAAATACATTTCTGTCTTCGTGGATGATTTTTCTCGTTTAGCCATGGCTTATCCAATGAAAACAAAAGATGAGACAGGATACTGTTTCGAATCTTTTGTACGAAGTGTCCGAAATCTGCTAGGTAAAGACACAAAGGTTTGTTAATTGCGAAGCGATCAGGGAACGGAATTCACAGGTAGTTATATACAACAAGTTTTGAAGCGACTGGGTGCTGAATTCCAGTTAGCGTGTTCTGATACGCCACAACATAATGGTGTTTCTGAAAGATTCAACCAAACGATCCAGAGTCTGGACTTCCGGAAAACATGTGGGACCTGGCATTAAATGCAGCAGTGTATACATACAACAGAACACCACATGCGTCAAATAATATGGAACCGCCTATTGATGTCTTTAAATCAAATCACAGAGTAGATATTACACAACTAAAGCGTTTTGGACGTATTGCATACATGAAAATACCGAGAAAGATTGGTCCAAAATTTAGATTTATTGGTAGAAGGGTTGTGTTAGTGGGATACAAAGAGACCGGTTACCTACTACTCAAACCAGAAGAAAGAAAAATCTACGAGAGCCGTGATGTCAATTTCAATGAAAAGCTTGTTTTTAAAAACAAATACAGAAAGACAGAGAGATACAAACTCCTGGTTTGTCGAATTTGAAACTGAAACAACCGAAACGGAGGGAGAGACAAGAAGAGGTCGTGGTCGACCGCGAAAGTTAAAAGAAATCACACCTAAAGAGACGGAATCAAGTGACAAAACGATTCATGCTCTATTGGCCGAAATAAATGGTGATCCTGCAAATTATCAAGAAACCATATAAGCGACTGATAGCTTAAAATGGACTGAAGCGATTAAGGAAGAAATTGACTCAATGTACAAAAATAAGGTATGGAAATTAGTTGACAGAGAAACTATACTTAGCGACGGTAAGCGACAAAACATCATCGATTCGAGTTGGGTGTTAAAGAAAAAGATTGAGTCTGATGGAAATTTGAAATATAAAGCCCGCTTGGTCATTCGTGGCTTTAAGGACAAAAATGAGTATGATTTACAGGAAACGTATGCACCTGTCTCTCGCTTACCTCTGATACGTATGACGCTTGCAATAGCGAATAAACACAATCTTGAACTCTGTCAGATGGATGTTAAGACAGAATTTCTAAACGGCCACTTACATGTTCCAGTTTACATGAAAATTCCAGATGGAATTGAATGTGCGACAGAAATTAAACGACAGAAAATATGCAAGCTGGAGAAGGCCTTGTATGGTCTAAAATTAAGCCCAAAATGCTGGAATGAGAAATTTACTGAAATTGTTATGAAATTTGGATTGAAACCAGACAATAACGAGTTTTGTCTGTTTACCTAGCGTGAAGGTAACAAATTTCGGATTCTGATTCTGTATGTTGATGACATACTATTGGCATGTAACGACAGTGAGAAAATGCGCGAGATGAAACAGAATCTTAATAGAAGTTTTGAAATTACTGATATAGGAGAACCTAAATCATTTCTTGGATTGGAAATTAAAAGAGACAGAGAAGCGAGTGTTGAAAATCAACCAAGAAAAGTATATCGTGAAAATGATAACTAAATTTGGCTTTCAGGACATGCACCCGCAACGAACGCCTCTATGATTACAAACCAAGTTGCAAATCGAGAGCAATACGAGCGAGAAGAGACTAAAAATATTGATACCCTAGTAACAACGGAAAGTAACGAAAACATACCATATCGTGAAGCGATAGGTACACTGTTATACCTAGCAAATACATGCAGACCCGATATAGCTTACGCGGTTAATGTGTTAAGCAGACATCAAATAAATCCTACGGATAGCGACTGTCAAGGCGTGAAGCGAGTGTTTAGATACCTGAAGGGTACTCAAACTATGGGTTTGTCTTATTTAGGTAAAAGCGACATATTCGAGGATTAGTCAGATGCGAGTTTCGGCAACTGTAAGGGTTCTCTGACAACGAGTGGTTATATAATTAATCTCTTTGGAGATGCCATTGCTTGGAAAACGCGTAAACAGCGATAGGTTGCGCTATCCACATGTCAGGCCGAATATGTATCTATGAGCGACTGTAGCCAAGAATTGATTTCAATTCATAATACTTTGAAAAATGTACTATCCAGAGAGTTTACGCCAATCACATTATGGTGTGATAATCGATCGGCTGAATCGAATGTCAAAACAGGCGGTGGAAACAAGTTGTGACATCGGCTGTGAATATGGATATTTTCGAGGTTTATAAGCTATTTGAAATCGATTGGATTCGAATGAAGGGAGAAAAACTTTTTCTTTCGAAAACTCACCAAAACTCTTATATAGGGGTATTTTTTTGCGCTCTTTCAATTGACGCTATGAGTTTTGCATTAACTCAAAATTTTTGAAAATTGCTCCTTTCCTATTGGCCCTACGGCGCTAAAACCATTTCCATGCGATAGAGCGGAAAAAATAGTCGGGTATAGGCTTGTGCGGGATTGAAGAATGAAAATTTTGGGGATATTAAGCGATTTGACGTCGATTAGGCCTGTATAAACGGAGAAATAAACAACATTTTTCAAAATTACTCCTCTCCTATTAGTCCTGCGGCCCTAAAACCGTTTTCATTCGATAGAGCGGGAAAAAATAGTAGTGGGTAGCGAATAGTTTGCTGTGAATATGGATATTTTCGATGTTTATAAGCTATTTGAAATCGATTGTATTTGAATAAAGGGAGAAAAACTTTTTCTCTCGAAATCTCACCAAAACTCTTATATAGGGGTATTTTTTGTGCCCTTTCGATTGACGCTATGAGTTTTGCATTAACTCAAAATTTTTGAAAATTGCTCCTTTCCTATTAGCCCTACGGCGCTAAAACCATTTCCATGCGATAGAGCGGAAAAAAATAGTCGGGTATAGGCTTGTGCGGGATTGAAGAATGATAATTTTGGGGATATTAAGCGATTTGACGTCGATTAGGCCTGTATAAACGAAGAAATAAACAACATTTTTCAAAATTACTCCTCTCCTATTGGTCCTGCGGCCCTAAAACCGTTTTCATCCGATAGAGCGGGAAAAAATAGTAGTGGGTAGCGAATAGTTTGCTGTGAATATGGATATTTTCGATGTTTATAAGCTATTTGAAATCGATTGGATTCGAATGAAGGGAGAAAAACTTTTTCTTTCGAAATCTCACCAAAACTCTTATATAGGGGTATTTTTTTGCGCTCTTTCGATTGACGCTATGAGTTTTGCATTAACTCAAAATTTTTGAAAATTGCTCCTTTCCTATTGGCCCTACGGCGCTAAAACCATTTCCATGCGATAGAGCGGAAAAAAATAGTCGGGTATAGGCTTGTGCGGGATTGAAGAATGAAAATTTTGGGGATATTAAGCGATTTGACGTCGAGTAGGCCTGTATAAACGGAGAAATAAACAACATTTTTCAAAATTACTCCTCTCCTATTGGTCCTGCGGCCCTAAAACCGTTTTCATTCGATAGAGCGGGAAAAAATAGTAGTGGGTAGCGAATAGTTTGCTGTGAATATGGATATTTTCGAGGTTTATAAGCTATTTGAAATCGATTGTATTTGAATAAAGGGAGAAAAACTTTTTCTCTCGTAATCTCACCAAAACTCTTATATAGGGGTATTTTTTGTGCCCTTTCGATTGACGCTATGAGTTTTGCATTAACTCAAAATTTTGTGAAAATTGCTCCTTTCCTATTGGCCCTACGGCGCTAAAACCATTTCCATGCGATAGAGTGGAAAAAAATAGTCGGATAGAGGCTTGTGCGGGATTGAAGAATGAAAATTTTGGGGATTTTAAGCGATTTGACGTCAATTAGGCCCGTATAAATGGAGAAATAAATAACATTTTTCAAAATTATTCCTCTCCTATTGGTCCTGCGGCCCTAAAACCGTTTTCATTCGATAGAGCGGGAAAAAATAGTAGTGGGTAGCGAATAGTTGGTTTTGAATATGGATATTTTCGAGGTTTATAAGTGTTGAATTATGGTAAATATTATATCTAGACCTAGTCACCTAATGTATGATACTAGTGGCGCCACCTATTCGTACTTCGGAGGCGCGGCCTACTCGAGGCCAGCGTTGGCCCCGCGAGGATTCGCCCGGTAAAACGGAATCATTTGATTAACTTCAGAGCGAACCAGAACGGAATCATTTGACTAAGTTCAGAGCGCTGCTCCGGCAGACCACAGCGAAGAGAGCAGATACTACAGCAAAGAATCGAGCGTTCTGTTGAGTTTTCCTTTTTACATTAGAGGTAATTTCAGGAAATTTGCGGTGAAAATGATATATTAATATACAGAAACATATTTTATCAGATATGGAAAGAATTCATATATGTATTACTTATTTTGTTTGAATAATTTTGTAGTTTTTGCTAGCGGAAATAATTTTGCTCGAAAAAGTTAAAAACTGTTAGTAAGAGTTATAAACTGTTCAGAAATGTTATAAAATTTATAACTGTTTGTAACAGTTTTCAACAATTTGTAATAATAGTTATAAGAATAGTTAAATTCATTACATATTATTAATTCTTCTTAAATATTATTCAAAATACCACTCATAAATATAATTCTCAAATGTCACTAGTTTAATTAATTATTATTATTATTAGTTAATAATAGTATAATTAATTACCAATTATTAATTCATTTTAAATATCATTGGAAATTATTTGAAACTTTTTTAAAATGTTCCAAACTTGTAAAAACTGTTTGAAAATGTGTCCAAAATCTTACATTTTGTAAAATTTCTAAACAGTTCTAAACAGTTACAAACAGTTACAAACAGTTTTAAGTAATTTGTACAGTTATTAACTGTTATTGAAATTTATAATTTAGGACGGATGAATAAAAATAATTTGAATATATACTTTTTGATTTTTTTTTTTATTTCAGAAAAACGTGTACATTACAATGCCAGCTATAGCACTTACAAATTGCTCTTTATAATTATAGAATTTACAACCAAGTTTCAAGAATCGTCGTAGTTCATTACTACCGTTACGTAGATAACTATTGTCATACATTCATACTGGATACAACACTTTGACAGGGATTCGAAAATAAACTTTATTTAAAACAATAAAAATAAAATATGTCTTGTTTCAAATTACAAGTACAAATTGAACAGGCTATAAGTTTTATAAATATGTACATGTATGTACCTAATTAAAGAGCGATAGTTTAATTAATGAAATAAAAAAGAGACATAATATTTTCTTAATAAGAGTCTTGGTGTCTTTGCATAGTTCACTTGCTTATAAGATCATAACTGTAAAATAATTTTACAAACTTATGCAAAATTAAAAAACATTGAGCCTTCATATTAATGGAGCATTGAAATAAAATTCCAAATACCGTCGCATGATAGTACCACAAACTCATCTTTTTCTAAATCTAACGTGATAATATTAATGTCTGGTAATGCTGATATCATTTGCTCTTCCAGCGGTAAATCTTTGTTTCTTTTAAAAGCATGATCACTGAGTGCTCTTGATAAATTGAGTCCAGCATTAACTCTACCATCAGCAGTACCTTTTCCACCAGCTTTGACTATTTGTTCTATTTCTGGTTGATCTTCTCGTTTGTAGTCAAAACTTAATTCAATAGCTTTACTATTTCTGCAAAGAACGCATCTAGAATCACCTGCATTTGCTACATGTAATTCATTTCCTTTCAATACCGCGACTTTTCCTGTACATCCACTATCAGAACCAGGCTATATAAAATTAGAGACCAATTTTACTCACTAGGAGAGGCTCAGGGTTCGGGAACCCCAATTTTCTTGAAACTTGTAGAGGTTGTATGTCTCTATCCTCACCATGAACCTCTACAGAGTTATAATAGACCCTAACACCTTCACAGAAAAAAGCTGCAGCCATTCTATTTTAAACCAAAATCTGAAACATATGTACGGTATTCACATTTTTTTCCATTTTCTACTGTTTGTACTGTAAAAAAATTTATCCAATTACTTTATTACTTATATGAATAAAAAATACATAAATTATATTGAATATTAAGAGTCAAGTCAAAGAATTAGTTTAAAAAAATTTTACTACCTGAATATATTCTATTCTTAGCGATATTTCCATTATTCCTGTTTTGCAACTCCAATGATAGATCAAATGCCAGAGCTCATTATTCTCTTTGTAAATCTAGAGAAATTTCTAAGTGGGAGTCAATGAGATATCGCTGCTTCATGTTAAATGAGGTTGTCTACTTCTATATCCTAAAAAGAGAAAAAAAAACAAACAAAGAATCTATTTTTAAAGTAAAAAAATTAAGGTATAATGTTTGGAGTCTCCTCAAAAACTTTTGAGGTTATACTCGTACATATCTTACAAATATTGCTCCAGTGATGCTTCTACAGTTATTTATAACAAAGAAACTATAAAGATTTGCTGTCAGTGATACCTACACATCCATGTTTATACTAGACTGCCAGATGAGTGTTGCAGTTTGCAATATCCTTAACTGATTGCCGTTGGTAGCCAATTGACATAACCATTTGTCAGCTAAAGTGCAAGTATACATCGCTGATAGCAACAACTCCATAAGGCCTGATGAAATTGAACTTCAGACAATAACAGTTTTTGTTATAAATATATTATACATATATTTCTTGTGTGCTAAGCAGGCTTGTCGCTTTTATGTGTAGATACATCTTGAAACTTATTGCAATTCAGAACTCTTCTCAATTGAACTATATCCTATAAGTAGTGAGCTAAACTCAATTATCACTGCTTCTATTATTAATGCTTTATACTGCTGAATTACTAAATTATTACTGCTTCTTCCTTAAAATACTTTATTAAATCTTGTCACTGCATATGTTTTTCTGAATTTACTTTCATACAGCATTCCTATATATTAAACTGAAGATACTTCCCAAATTTCAACAAAACTGTCACTGCACACTTGTACTATAATTACATTTATAAATACTTTTCTGATATATATCTTCACATTATAATACATTCAATTTTCATTTCTGAATTCACTTATGAATACAAATAATTAAACACTAATAAAAAAACCTTCATGAGGAAGCAAAAACTCTGCAAAACAACCTGTTGAAATCACATTGTTATGAATCTTTGCTTATATGAACTGTCAGCTGTGCAACTATGTTTACACTCATATTAGCAGACAAGTTATGTATAGGCACAGAAGGGCGTATTCATATAGTAAATTGCTGTCACAAGACGATTCCACTGGATTTCGAATTCCACAATATGGTGTATTTTTTTTTATTTTTAGAATAAATTCCGTATGTAAATTTAATTATTTTGTTATCCTTATACTAGTATAGCTTAAATAATGTTTGTGATATGTTATAACACATTTAAGTAAACGTTTTCTTATCAGAAGCGTTAAAGCATAAAAGAGGGCAAAATAAAAAAGAAAATCAATTTTTTCGTCATTCCCAAACAGAAATGATCTTCTATAATATAAGTTCAATAACCGATATAAAAGTTTATAACCGATATTAGCAGATTATAAAGTCAGAAATTCAGATTTTTATAAAAGTTTAAAACTGTTATAAATAGTTATAAATATAGTTATTAACTGTTATCAGTTTTTGGGATCGTCGTGAAAATTTGAAACTTTGATCAGTAAAAAAAGTTAATAACTGATAATAACTGATAATAACTTTTACGAATGTTTACTAATTAGTACTATTTGAAATTTATAATTATTTGTATTTTGGATATCCATACTAACAAAATTTCTTTCTTACAAAAAGTGAATAATTAATAAACTTGTTGAAACTATTAATAACTATTATTATTGAATAAAAAACCTTTATAACAGATAATAACTTTTTGTAGATTGATTCTATGGTTATGGTTATGGTTATGGTTATAATATAACTTTTATAAACTGTTACTATGTAGTCTCAAATCCTAACTTTATAAACAGTTATTAGCAGTTATAAACGTTTTTAAAAATTATAAAAAATTATATATTATTATTAATCATTATTTACTAAGTTTTATTTCCGCCTGAGTTTTAAAGATAGTAAGCTACTTCAGCCGTATCACCTTATATTGTTGTTAATGTTTGATCCAAACTAGTTTGAATAGGTTCAGAATAAAACATATAATAGAAAAATTCAATAAAAAAAATTGATTTTAAAACATTTTTAGGTATAAGACCGCCATAAGACGAAAATATAAATAATTCTTTAAAACAAGGATCAGAGTATATTTTTATATTATTTTTATACTATCAAATACGCCCTTTGGTTTTCACGATGCTTAATTATTTAATCATGCAATTTTAGATGCATACCACTAGATTTAATGAATTTTACCATGATATTTTAGAATATACCTGAATGAAAAAAAGAAATATACGAAAATGTAGAAAATCGTAAGAGGCGGGGGATACGAGGTCCACGCATATTGCGGTAATTGCGAAGGTGTGCAACAATAAGTAAGACAATTATGTAAACAATTTTTAAACAAAAGTAGGCGGGGGATACGAGGTCCAAGCATTTTCGAAAATTGCTAAGATATGCAACAATAAGCAAGAAAATTATTTGAACAATTTTAAACCCAAGTAGGAGGGGGATATGAGGACCACGAATATTAGGGAATCATGTAGATGTGCAACAATAAGCAAGACAATTATTCGAACAATTTTAAACCCACATAGGCGGGGGATACGAGGTCCACGCACATCAGGAAACTACAATGATGGGCAACAATTTAAATAATTTGTAAACCAAATTAGCCAGCGACGCGAGCTCCACGCATATAAGGGAGTCATGTAGACATAACAAGAAAAGAAAAACGATAATTTAATTAAATTTTTAAACGCAAGTAGCCGGGGGAGGCAAGGTCCACGCATATTAGGAAATTACGTAGACGGGCAACAATGAGCAAAAATATTATTTAAATAATTTTTGAACCCAAGGAGCGGGAGGTCCACGCATATTAGGGAATTACGTACACGTGCAACAATAAAGAAGACAATTATTTAAACAATTTTTAAACCAAACTTGCCGAGCGACGCGAGGTCCACACAAATCAGGGAATTGCGAAGATGTGTAACAATTATTTAAGGTGATGCGCTACACACACTATTACTCAAAATTGGGTTCCCGTTATTCTCATTCAATTTTTAATTTTAAGGAAAGAAATCTTTGACACGTTATCTATCTCTGTTAAACTGACAACGTGTCAAAGAGTTTTTTTCGAAAAGTTTTATATTGAAGGAGAAAAATGGGAACCCAGAATTGAGTAATAGTGTGGGTATCACATCACCTTAAACCATTTTTAAACCCAAGTAGGTGGGGGATATAAGGTCCACGCATAAGTATAAGGGAGTCATGTAAACATGAAAAAAAGCAAAACGTTTAATTAAATAATTTTTAACCTCAAGTAGGCGGGGGATACGAGGTCCACGCATATCAGAAAATTGCTACACGGAGAGAAATTTTGTAGTGAAAATTACAAATATTCGAGACAAAATTACCAGTTTCTATGGTAATGGATGGACAGACTGACAATTTCAAAGTTTTTACCAAAGTGCCTTGGTAAAATTTTTTTTTAGTTAATTTAAATTTAAAAAATTAACTTTTTTTAAACATATTGATGGATATATAGTATTTTAATATAGAAATAGAAACAGAAACAATGATGAAAAAACATTCAACTGAAAAAAAACTTTTACGGAAGCGGTATTCGATCCGACGATCTTTGGGTTGAGAGTCCGACGTTCTACCGACTGCGCCACAGAAGCTGTTACCAACAGTCATTTGAATCGCCGTTATTACTTACTGAAAATATGTGTATTGTTTTCATTTTAACGTCGCGCACGCCTCTAGTATCAATCTTCTGAAACACAATAATGCGCAGTGCGCATGCGCGAGTACACAAATACCAGGTTATTTGGTAAAATTTATCAGTTTTCTTAGTAAAAATTCTTAGGTTACCTTGTAAAAATGACTAGATCTCAATTTTTACCAGTGTTTCTGGTAATTTTTATTCAGATAATTTGGTATTTTTTTAAGTGGTTATGGTAGTTTTTCTTGGGAAACTTATAAATTGTATTAGAAATCTGGGAATAACACGGCTTTTGACAGTCTGTCCATGCGCTACCAAGGCACCTTGGTAATTTTTACTCTAAAATTTCTCTCCGTGTATGATGGGGAACAATAAGCAAGACAATTATTTAAACAATTTTAAACTCAAGTAGCCCAGCGACACAAGGTCCACGCATATTAGGAAATTGCTATGATGGGGAACAATAAGCAAAACTATTATTTAAACCATTTTTAAACCCAAGTAGGTGGAGGATATAAGGCAAACGCATATAAAGGAGTGATGTAGACATGAAGAAATGCAAAACGAATATTTAAATAATTTTTAAACCCAAGTAAGCAGGAGGTAACGAGGTCCACATATATTAGGAAATGGCGAAGATGTGCTACAATACGCAAGACAATTATTTAAACAATTTTAAACCAAAGTAACCGGGGGACGCGAGGTCCTCGCATATTAGGGAATTATGTACAAGTGCAACAATAAAGAAGACAATTATTTAAATCATTTTAAACCTATGTAGGCCGGGAATATGAAGTTCACGCATAAGTATAAGGGAGGCATGTAAACATGAAAAAAAGCAAAACGTTTAATTAAATAATTTTTAAACCCAAGTAGGCGGGGGATACGAAGACACGCATATTAGGAAATTGCGAAGATGTGCAACAATAAGCAAGACAATTATTTAAAAAATTTTTCAACTAAAGATGATGAAGAACGCAAGGTCCGCGCATATTAGGGAATTACGTAGACGTGCAACAATAAGTAAGACAATTATTTAAACAATTTTGAACCCAAGTAGGCGGGGGATACGAGGTCCACGCATATCAGAAAATTGCGATGATGGGCAACAATAAGCAAGACAATTATTTAAACAATTTTAAACCCAAGTAGCCCAGCGACGCGAGGTCTACTGATTTTAGGAAATTACTTAGACAAAAAGCAAAACTATTATTTAAATCATTTTGAAACCCAAGTCACCGGGGAACGCGAGGTCCACGCATATAAGGGAGTCATGTAGACGTAACAAAATAAGCAAAACGTTTATTTAAATAATTTTTAAACCCAAGTATCCGGGGAAGGCGAGGTACACGCATATTAGGAAATTGCGAAGATGTGCAGTAATAAGCAAGACAAGTATTTAAATAATTTTAAACCCAAGCGGGAGGGGGAACAAAATAAGCGAAACGATTATTATCAACTGATAAGAATTTTTTCATCGTTCTTACAGTCTTACAAATTAAATTAAATTAATTAATATTTATTTCAATAATTTTTAAAGAAAAGTATCTGGGGGACACAAGGTCCACGCATATTAGGAAATTACAAAGTTTTGCAACAATAAGCAAGACAATTATTTAAATCATTTTTAAACCGAAGTAGGTGGATGATATAAGGCACACGCATATAAAGGAGTGATGTAGACATGAGAAAAAGCAAAACGAATATTTAAATAATTTTTAAACCCAAGTAGGCGGGGGTTACGAGGTCCACATATATTAGGAAATGGCGAAGATGTGCTGCAATACGCAAGACAATTATTTGAACAATTTTAAACCCAAGTTGATGGGGGACGGAAGGTCCACACATATTAGGGAATTACGTACACGTGCAACAATAAGCAAGAAATTATTTAAACAATTTTTAAACCCAAGTTGGTTGGGGATATAAGTTCCCCGCATATAAGGGAGTCATGTAGACATAATAAAATAAGCAAAACTATTATTTATCTTATTTTTGAATCTAAAAGTAGCCTGGTGACGCATAGGTCCACGCATATAACTGAGTTACGTAGACGAGAGACGTAAGCAAGACTTTTAGTTCAAAAATTCTTAACCACTACAACTCGACTCCCTTACATGCGTGGACCTCATATCCCCGGCCTACATAGGCTTAAAATTATTTAAATAATTGTCTTGCTTATTGTTGCACATCTACGAGATTCCCTAATATTTGTGGACCACATGCCCCCTCCTATTTGGGTTTAAAATTGTTTAAATAACGTTCTTGCTTATTGGTGCACATCTTCGTAATTTCCTAATATATGTGGATCTCGTATCCCCTGCCTACTTGGGTTTAAAAATTATTTAAATATTCGTTTTGTTTTTCTTCATGTCTACATCACTCCTTTATATGCGTGTACCTTATATCCTCCTGCTACTTATGTTTCAAAATTGTTTAAATAATTGTCTTGCTTATTGTTGCAATAATAAAGAAGACAGTTATTTAAACAATTTTGAAACCAAACTTGCCGAGGGACGCGAGGTCCACGCATATCAGGGAATTGCGAGGATGTGTAACAATTATTTAAGGTGATGCGCTACCCACGCTATTACTCAAAATTGGGTTCCCGTTTTTCTCATTCAATTTTCAATTTTAATAACTCTTTGACACAGTATAGATCTTTATTAAACTTACGACGTGTCAAAGAGTTATTTTCAAAAAGTTGAAAATTGAAGGAGAAAAATGGGAACCCAGAATTGAGTAATAGTGTGTGTATCACATCACCTTAAACTATTTTTAAACCCAAGTAGGTGGGCGATATAATGTCCACGCATATAAGGGAGTCATATAGACATGAAAAAAAGCAAAACGTTTAATTAAATAATTTTTAAACCCAAGTAGGCGGGGGATACGAAGACACGCATATTAGAAAATGGCGAAGATGTGCAACAATAAGCAAGACAATTATTTAAACAATTTTTCAACCCAAGTAGGTGGAGGATATAAGGCACACGCATATAAAGGAGTGATGTAGACATGAAAAAAAGTAAAACGAATATTTAAATAATTTTTAAACCCAAGTACGCGGAATGCGAGGTTCACGCATATTAGAAAATTGCGAAGATGTGCAAAAATAACCAAGACAATTATTTAAACAATTTCAAACCCAAGTAGGAGGGGACATGCGGTTCACGAATATTAATTAGGGAATGACGTAGATGTGCACCAATAAGCAAGACCATTTGTTCGGGATTCAGCCAAACCCAAGTAGGAGGGGACATGCGGTTCACGAATATTAATTAGGGAATGACGTAGATGTGCACCAATAAGCAAGACCATTTGTTCGGGATTCAACGTTCGAGCGTACGACGCCGAGAGCGTTCCCCTTCTCCGGCTACATGTACTACAAGCGCGCGCGAGAGCCGCTCCGATCAGAACTCGCCGCGCGTCTCTCTTACCACCCCTCCATCGACCAAGACACGCCGACGGCACTTCGCAGCGCCGGCCGGCTCAGTTCATCACGCGACGGCAAGAGCGACAGCAACAACCACTGTACGCTCCACAGCACGACGGTCTCAGCAATAAACCACTTTTTCTCTAAACGGAAACTTATTATTTAAAGAACCAGCCATCTTGTTGCAGCCAAGAGTAACAAGTGGCAATCTCAAACTGAGAAGAGCGTGCATTGTGAAACCCGCTCAAGAGTCATCGCTTTTGTACGATGATCAATTAAACGTTGCAATCAAGGGTAACTATTCTCGGGGCTCAAACGAGCCAGCATACGGACGACCCGCGTGCAGCGTACACGCTACGGGGTCCACATCAGTCAAGCCAAGGAGTACCCGCGTGAAGCCTACACTCTACGGGGCTCACGCAAGCCAAGTCAGGAGTTACCCACGTGTCAACGCGCTACGGGATCCACGCAAGTTGAATCACGGACTACCCACGTGGAGGGCAAGCTACGGGGCCTACACCAGTTCATCCACGGACTACTCCAGGAAGCGAAGGATACATTGGCCCATTAACTGAACACACGTATCGTTCCAATTTATTTAGCTTGAACTTGGCCTTTCTTTGTTTGAACTTGGATTAATTGTAATTGATCTTGGTGAACTTGAACTTTCTTTGTTAGAACTTAGTTTACTTTTACTTGAATTTGGTGAACGTGGCCTTATTTAGCTTGAACTTGGCCTTTCTTTGTTTGAACTTGGATTAATTGTAATTGATCTTGGTGAACTTGGACTTTCTTTGTTAGAACTTGGCTTAGTTTCACTTGAACCTGGTGAACTTGGCCCTATTTAGTTTGAACTTGGGTTAATCCTATATGAACTTGGGAATCACATCACTGTTGAGTTTGATCTTGGGTGTAATTTACTTATACTACTTGACCTTGCAGTCTACTTGGATAACGACTACCTTCAACACGAGGAACCGTTGCTACCAACTGTAACTTCACTATAGTCTGCTGGCATTCAACTTGACTGCAACTTCATCTGCTGGCCCACATCTGGATGCATTCCTGTCTCAGCTGTTGACAACGCTGCAGGGATAGCAAATTACAGCGCTTACAGTAACTTCTCTTCGAACAGTCAACGCTGTGGATCATCAGCTGATTCACCGTGGGAACGTTGGCAGACGCACTCAACATTGCATCTTCAAGCACATCTCTACGTTCATACTAGCATAAGTATTATAATCTAGGTTAAGTCTTAGTTGTAAAAATTCTCACTATTTCTTTCTCTACTCTCGAGTGGGTAAGAATAGTTAACTCAATACCTAGGTTAAATAGTCAAATCTTGTTGCTAATCTAGTCATTTTTGATCTCAAAATGGAGGAGTATCATGCTAAACAGCTGTCGCTTCAAGCAAAAATTAACAATTCATTTCAAAACTTCAAATCTAAAGGTAAAGATAACATGACTGAGGGTAATGCTCAAGCTCGCTTAGACGGCCTTCAGAAAAATTACACTAACTTTCAAACAACTCATGAGAAAATCATGCACCTCGAGGAGCTTGACAAACGGCATGCCTACTTTACAAGTAATCTCGTTGATTTGATTGAAGATAGTTTTTATGATCGCAAAAGTGAATTTCTTGATTTCCTAAAAAATTTGAGGGAAACGAACGTTGCAGCCGGTTCTTCTACCGCCGCTGCTGCGGTTCCTCCAAGCACTGCTTAAACTACTAACGTTTCGTTTCAATCTTTACCGAAGGTAGATTTACCAAAGTTTTAGGGGAAACTCTCGGATTGGGAAAATTTTAGAGACATCTTTCGTTCAGTCATACATCGTCGCGAAGACTTAACGCCTGTTCTAAAATTGCATTATCTTCGCACTCACCTTACAGGTAAAGCACTTGAGAAAATTAAATCTCTTCCAATTTCTGGTAATAATTATGACAGAGCATGGACAGCTTTAATCGAATATTACGAGAATCAATGTCGCATTGCTAGCTCTCACATCTCAGAAATCTTTTCAGTTAAATCTACGAAGGCAGATTCTTCATCGGAAATCAAACGGATTTATAGGGAAATTTTCAATCCCATCGCTAGTCTGAACTCTCTAAATAGAGCGGCTTCTTTAGGTAGTGATTTAGTTGTTCATTTTACGCTGAATCATCTTGACTTAAATACTCGTAAAGAATGGGAAAAGCATCTAGGTGATAGTGTCGGTCCTCCGACAATGGAACAACTTCAAGCATTTCTTCGAAGTCAGACACTCACTCTAGAGGCCATCGAAGCAGGTACTAGAACTTCTTCGAGTAACAATCCTAAAACTCCATCATCCAACTCAAAATCACGTAAGCCAGAACAGGACAATACTTATACGGCTTATTCTCATCAAGCGTCTCCTCAAAACGCGAAAAACAATCAGAACGGAACCAAAATTCAAGTTCGTGCGCTAATCGATCCTCGATCTCAAATCTCACTTGTTACACAAGCTTTGTGTAACTTGCTTTCTCTAAATTGTAGAACCAGTCATACGCACATTCAAGGTATAGGAGAAAAGACAGCTGCCGTGACTTGAAGGGTAGCTTGCCTTACTATACAACCCCATTTTGATTCAACTTATTCTCTAGAAGTTGATACAATAATCTTGCCAAGATTATCTTCGAATAAGCCTCCCATTGTAGGTGGTATTTCTAACCTCGAATACTTAAGAGGTCTGCAGCTAGCAGACCCCAAGTACTTCGAACCCTCACGCATCGATATTCTTCTCGGTGCAAGCGCTTATGAGCAAATCATTCAAAGCCAAATTGTTAAGGGTCAGAACCTTCAGCTGATAGCACTAAGCTCTAAATTCGGTTGGCTCTTAACAAGTAATATTTCCACTTCAACCCCAGAAATCGGGCCAACCCCTTGCCTCTTCATTGCTCAAATGAATGTGAGCATGAAGCCAAACTTTTGGAGCTCGTACAAGATTTTTGGAGGGTGGAGGAAATAACAGTCTATAAAAAATCTTACTCACCTGATGAACAAGCATACGAGGAGTTCTATCAGAACACTACTCGTCAAGATGAGACAGGGCAATATATAGTAAGTCTACCCTGGAAAAGTCGAGACAAGTTGAGTTCTGCTCATCTCGAAAACTCTCATTCTGCCGCGCTACGCGCACTTAATCGTCTCGAAGCAAGCTTCGCTAAAGATGAAAAACTGAAATTAGCTTATACTGAATTCATAAAGGAATACATTGACTTAGGTCACATGTCTCTTTCTTCGAATTTTGATTCATTTACGAGCAAATCTCAAGCCTTCTTACCACATCATGGTGTGTGGAAAGAAACAAGTACTACGACCAAGTTACGTACTGTATTTAATGGTTCAAGTAAAACTAAATCAGGAGTCTCGGTCAACGAGCTCTTTCATGTTGGGCCTAATCTTCTTCAGAATCCCGTCGCTTTGATCTGTACTTGGCGTAGGTACAAGATCGCTCTATCAGCTGACGTGGAGAAAATGTTCCGACAAATTGGTGTCGAACAATTTGATCAACCCTATCAGTCGATCTTATGGCGTTTTGACAAGAGTGAACTCATCCAAATCTATCGATTGACCACAGTGACGTATGGTTTGGTCTACTCGTCTTTTCTAGCCATACGCACGCTCTTAAAATTAGCCGAAGACTATGGCATAAAATATCCAATCACAGCTGAAGCTGTCCGAACAGAAATGTATTCAGATAATGTGCTTTCTGGTGCACACTCTTTTGAAGAAGCTTTGCAAAAGCAAGATGAGTTAATTCAACTCTTTAAGCAAGGTCATCTCAATCTTCGTAAGTGGACTTCAAATAATACTGAAGTACTCACGGCTTTACCGTCGAATATGTTAGCTGCCGATACGATTACTTTATTTGCCTCAGAAACATCTGTACCAATTTTAGGCATAGATTGGCAACCTAACACGGACTATTTTAGTTTTCATATGGAGGATACTCCTCTTCACCTGCCATTTACCAAGCGTTCTGTTCTTTCACGAATTGCTCGTATCTTCGATCCTATGGGATGGTTAGCTCCTGTTGTGATCACTGCAAAAATTATTATGCAGTCGCTGTGGATTCTGAAGGTTAGTTGGGATGAAGAACTTCCTCTCCATATCTCAAATCGGTGGCAGACTTGGTTGCAAGATGTTCATTCTATTAGTCTGATTAAAATCCCTCGCTGGAGTGGATACACGCCACAATGCGAATTTCTTGAAATCCACGGATTCGCAGATGCTTCTAAATTTGCGTATGGAGCAGTAGTCTACCTGCATTTAATCCAAACACAAAAAGTGCTTGTCACACTTCAAGTGGCTAAAACGCGAGTAGCTCCACTTAAAACGCTAAGTATACCTCGCTTAGAGCTTTGCGCTGCGTTGCTACTTGCTCGACTTACACAAACGTTCACGGAATCATTCCCAATTAAGGTTGAAAGTATTCATCTATAGTCAGACTCAGCGGATGTGCTCTTCTGGTTAAAGGACCACCCATCTAGATGGGAGTGTTCGTAGCTAATAGGTGTTCGGAAATTCACACTCTTACCTGACGCACATTGGCATCATGTGCGATCAGCTGACAATCCTGCTGATGTTATACCACGAGGTATTGAGCCCTCCAAACTAGCTTCGCATAGTTTATGGTGGAAAGGTTCCGCCTGGCTCTCCGAAAATCACGAGTCGTGGTCAAAAGCTCATGATGAGCTCAATTTTGCGGTAAATAGTTTGAATATTCAACCTAGTCATACTCTAGTCGCGAGCAAAGACATGGCAAATTCTGTCGAGAATACTCCAGAAATTTGGAGTCTTATTAACAAATATTCGTCGTTAAATAAGTTATATCGACTAGCGGCGTACTGTTTTAGATTCATCTACAGAATCTGCACGAAAGCTGAACGTCAAGCAACTGCAAGTTCGGTTGTTAGTTTTCGTACTGTTCTTCAATCCCTACTATGCCATCACACTCTGACTTCGGAGGAAATAAGTGCTAGTGAGATTGAGAACACCAGACTTTGTCTGATCTATCTAGTTCAAACAGCGTATTTTAAATTTGAACTCCAACAGTTACAGCGAAAAGGTAAACTTTCAACGAAAAGTACTCTTTTGCCATTAAATCCCGTGATACAAAATCATTTGCTCAGGGTAGGCGGTCGACTCTCTCACTCTCTTCTCGAAGAAGATGCTAAGCATCCACTAATTTTACCTGCTGATTGCCACTTTACAACTTTGTTAATTAGATATGTTTATCATCGCACTCTTCATGGTGGCACTCAATTAACGCTTGTCACACTCAGACGTCAGTACAGCATAGTGAAAGGTCGATCCGCGGTTAAGAAAGTCATCAGAGCCTGCCTCACATGCCCATGCCAGGCCGTTCGAGTGCCAACTCAATTAATGGGTGAGTTGTCCAAGGCTCGAGTGTGCCCTTCTCCGCCATTCGAGTGCTCAGGCGTCGATTACGCCGGCCCAATTCAGCTTCGTCTTACTAAGACTAGGGGAGAAGGCACCATGAAAGGTTACATCGCGATTTTTATCTGCATGGCTACCCGAGTCGTACACATCGAGATAGTCCAAGACTACACGAGTGAAGCGTTTATCGCTGCCTTCCATCGATTTACAGCTCGTAGAGGTCATTGCAGGGAATTATACTCAGATCAGGGAACAAACTTCGTAGGTGCTGACGTTCAATTAAGAGAAATGGTCGATGCTGCGTCGTCTTTCTCATCTCATGTTGTTAGCTCTCTCGCTCAAGAAGGAACTTCTTGGATCTTCAATCCTCCCGCTGCGCCTCTTTTTGGTGGCATTTGGAAAGCCGCAGTTAAATCGGCGAAACATTATATGCGCCGAGTCATTGGAGAACAAGTTCCCACCTTTTCCGAACTCGCTACCCTCATGTGCCGAATTGATTTCCTTTCACCGTCACATTTTCTTATACAGCGTTCGTCATTTTTAGTGCCTGAAGAAGACCTCACCGACGCCAATGTACCTCCAGGAAAACGCTGGCTTTTAATCAGACAGATGACGCAACATTTCTGGGCCAGGTGGTCCACAGAGTACTTGACGGCTCTGCATTCACGTATGAAGTGGAGACAGCCGCAACCCTCAGTCACCGTGGGGAACTCATTCTCGTTCGCAACGAACTCACGCCTCCATCCAAATGGTCCCTCGCACGCATCACAGCCATCCATCCAGGGAGTGATTGCCTCACCCGTGTCGTCGAGCTTCGCACGGCCACCTCTATACTTCGACGTCCCACCGCCAAGGTCGTCCGCCTCCAACCCAAGGATTGAGACCGTTCGCCAGTCTGTCGAAGGTGGGCGGAATGTTCGGGATTTCGCAGCGCCGGCCGGCTTAGTTCATCACGCGACGGCAAGAGAGACAGCAACAACCACTGTACGCTCCACAGCACGACGGCACCAGCAATAAACCACTTTTTCTCTACACGGAAACTTATTATTTAAAGAACCAGCCCAGTCCACGATCCAACATCCTTCACTACAAAAAACCATTATTTAAACCATTTTTCAACCCAAGAAAGTGGGAGATATAAGGTTCACGCATAAGTATAAGGGAGTCATGTAAACTTGAGAAAAAGCAAAACGATTATTTAAATAATTTTTAAAGCCAAGTAGGCGGGGGATACGAAGACCACGCATATTAGGAAATTGCGAAGATGTGCAACAATAATCAGGACAATTATTTAAACAATTTTAAACCCAAATAGGAGGGGGACATGTGGTCCACGAATATTAGGAAATCACGTAGATGTGCAACAATAAGCAAGACAATTATTTAAATAATTTTAAACCTATGTAGGCCGGGGATATGAGATCCACGCACGTAAGGGAGTCGAGTTGTAGAGGTGAAGAATTTAACTCAAAGTCTTGCTTACGTCTCTCGTCTACGTAACTCAGTTATATGCGTGGACCTATGCGTCACCAGGCTACTTAGATTCAAAAATAAGTTAAATAATAGTTTTGCTTATTTTATTATGTCTACATGCCTCCCTTATATGTGGGGAACTTATATCCCCATCTAACTTGGGTCTAAAAATTGTTTAAATAATTTATTGCTTATTGTTGCACATCTTCGTAATTCCCTAATATGCGTTGATCTCATATCTCCAGACTACTTGGGTTTAAAATTTGTTTAAATAATTGTCCTGCTTATTATTGCAAGTCTATGTTATTCCCTAATATGCGTGGACCTAACGTCCCTCACCTACTTGGGTTCAAAATTGTGTAAATAATTGTCTTGCTTATTGTTACACGTCTACGTAATTTCCTAATATGGGCGGACCTTGCGTTTCTCATCATCTTTAGTTGAAAAATTGTTTAAATAATTGTCTTGCTTATTGTTGCACATCTTTGCAATTTCCTAATATGCGTGGTCTTCGTATCCCCCGCCTACTTGGGTTTAAAAATTATTTAATTAAAAGTTTTGCTTTTTTTCATGTTTACATGACTCCCTTATACTTATGCGTGGAACTTATATCCTCCACCTACTTGGGTTTAAAAATGGTTTAAGGTGATGTGATACCCACACTATTGCTCAATTCTGGGTTCCCATTTTTCTCCTTCAATTTTAAACTTTTCGAAAAAAACTCTTTGACACGTTGTAAGTTTAACAAAGATCGATAACGTGTCATAGATTTCTTTTCTTAAAATTGAAAATTGAATGAGAAAAAGGGGAACCCAATTTTGAGTAATGGCGTGTGTAGCGCATCACCTTAAATAATTGTTACACCTCGAATGGAAATAAAAATCGTACGATCCTGTTACAGTTACGTAGGTATGCATACGTTCGAGTACGTTCGCATACGTTTCCGTACGTTTGCATACATTTCGGTTACGATTCGGACATTTTGTACGCTAACGTACGTGAATGTACGCGAACGTACACGAACACACGAAAATCTGCAGTAACGTGTAAAAAACTACAAAAACGTACATTTACTAAAAAAATTATTTTTATTATGAAAAAATGTCATACTTTAATGTGCGGAAACGTACGCCATCGTACGGATACGTACGGAAACGTACGCGAACGTACGCGAACATACGTAAATCTACAGTATCAAGTACAAAACTACAAAAACGTACATTTGCTAAAAAAAATTTTTTTTATTATTAAACAACGTACGGAAAACGTACGCGAACGTACAGAAATCTACAGTATCGAGTAAAAAACTACAAAAACGTACTTTAGACGCAAAATAGTACATTGTGTAACAAGGGGCGAAAGTAGCAGATTTTTCCCGCAGGTGAGTTTACTGCCCGAGCGACAAGATAGTTCACAAGCGTGCCTTTACTGCCCGAGCGAAGCGAGTAACCACCAAAGAAAAAAATCTACTTTCGTCTCGTGTTACATATAGTATTTTTCATTATTTATGGTATGGTATGGTGAAAAATCGTATACGCAACACGAGGATAAAGAGGGCCACCCCAGAGGACATGTTTCCACGTACTCTGGACTGGCCAACTCTTTACCTCCCTAGTTGCGTAATATACTATTATTCCACACTCGACCGTGGCCACCGTTTGACTCTGAAAAGCGGTGCTGACACGTTTTTTTTTTTTGTTTTACACTAGATTTTCAAGGATTTATTACAAAATAATATTATTATTGTAAAAATTGTAAAAAAATATCTATTTTTACTTTCGCCCCGCAAATGAGATTTGCGGGAAATATATGCGACTTTTGCCTCGATTTTCGGAGGTGATTTTGGGATTTTGGAAAGATGGCCATTTTGGTCGAGTGTGGAATAAAATTGTTTTTATAGCTGCAAAATTTCATACTTCAACGTACAGCACAGTACGTTTGCGTACGTTG
Organism: Torymus aiolomorphi; assembly: GCA_036365515.1. Taxonomy (NCBI): domain Eukaryota; kingdom Metazoa; phylum Arthropoda; class Insecta; order Hymenoptera; family Torymidae; genus Torymus; species Torymus aiolomorphi. The sequence goes on along the minus strand of CM070874.1, from coordinate 226,664,537 downwards.
GCGTACAGAACTATTTTTTATCAACATTTATTTCATGTTTAAAATATACAAATCCGTACATATGCGTATATATAAGTACGTTCGCGTACGTTGGCATACGTTCGTGTAGGTTGGCATACGTTGGCGTAGGTTGATGTTCGCTGGCGTACGTTGGCGTACGTTGGCGTACAGAACTATTTACTTATCAACCTTTATTTCATGTTTAAAATGTATAAAGCCGTACATATCAGTATATATAAGTATGTTTCCGTATGTTTGAGTACGTTCGCGTACATTCGCGTACGTTCGCATACGTTTGCGTACGTTCTCGTATACGTTCGCGTACGTTTCCGTATAATGCTGTACAAAATGTCCGAATCGTAACCCAAACGTACGCGAACGTACGCATACGTACACAAACATACGCGAACATATGCGAATATACGCAAGCCTGCTGGAACGTACGATAATTTACGTTACAGTACTGTAAATTTTTTCCATTCGGGACATCTACGTAATTTCCTAATATGCGTGAACCTTGCCTCCCCCGGCTACTTGCGTTTAAAAATTTAATTAAATTATCGTTTTCCTTTTTTTGTTATATCTACATGACTCCCTTATATGCCTGGAGCTAGCGTCCCTGGCTAATTTGTTTTACAAATTATTTAAATAACGGTCTTCCTTATTGTTGCCCATCATCGTAATTTCCTGATATGCGTGGATCTCGTATCCCCCGCCTACGTCGGTTTAAAATTGTTCGAATAATTGTCTTACTTATTGTTGCACATCTACATGATTCCCTAATATTCGTGGTCCTCATGTCCCCCTCCTACTTGGGTTTAAAATTGTTCAATAATTTTCTTGCTTATTGTTGCATATCTTAGCAATTTTCGAAAATTCTTGGACCTCGTATCCGCCGTCCACTTTTGTTTAAAAATTGTTTAAATAATTGTCTTACTTATTGTTGCACATCTTCGCAATTTTCTAATTTGCGTGGACCTCGTATCCCTCGCCTCTTACGATTTTCTACATTTTCGTATATTTCTTTTTTTCATTCAGGTATATTCTAAAATATCATGGTAAAATTCATTAAATCTAGTGGTATGCATCTAATATTACATGATTAAATAATTAAGTATCGTGAAAACCAAAGGGCGTATTGGATAGTGTAAAAATAATATAAAAATATACTCTGATCCTTGTTTTAAAGAATTATTTATATTTTCGTCTTAAGGCGGACTTATACCTAAAAATGTTTTAAAATCAATTTTTTTATTGAATTTTTCAATTATATGTGTTATTCTGAACCTATACAAACTAGTTTGGATCAAACATTAACAAAAATTTAAGGTGATATGGCTGAAGTAGCTTACTATCTTTAAAACCCAGGCGGAAATAAAACTTAGTAAATAATGATTAATAATAATATATAATTTTTTATAATTTTTAAAAACGTTTATAACTGCTAATAACTGTTTATAAAGTTAGGATTTGAGACTACATAGTAACAGTTTATAAAAGTTATAAACATTTTTTTCTGTTATTAACAGGTAAAAAAAGTTTATAACAGTAATAAACTTTGATTTATTTTTTTGGGCCGTGGCGCATAACCATAGAATCAATCTACAAAAAGTTATTATCTGTTATAAAGGTTTTTTATTTAATAATAATAGTTATTAATAGTTTCAAATCGTTTATTAGGTATTCACTTTTTGTAAGAAAGAAATTTTATTAGTATGGATATCCAAAATACAAATAATTATAAATTTCAATTAGTACTAATTAGTAAACATTCGTAAAAGTTATTATCAGTTATTATCAGTTATTAACTTTTTTTACTGATCAAAGATTCAAATTTTCACGACAACCCAAAAAACTGATAACAGTTAATAACTATATTTATAACTATTTATAACAGTTTTAAACTTTTATAAAAATCTAAAATTCTGACTTTATGATCGGCTAATATCGGTTATAAACTTTTATATCGGTTATTGAACTTATATTATAGAAGATCATTTCTGTTTGGGAATGACGAAAAAATTGATTTTCTTTTTTATTTTGCCCTCTTTTATGCTTTAACGCTTCTGATAAAAAAATGTTTACTTAAATGTGTTATAACATATCACAAACATTATTTAAGCTATACTAGTATAAGGATAACAAAATAATTAAATTTACATACGGAATTTATTCTAAAAATAAAAAAAAATACACCATATTGTGGAATTCGAAATCCAGTGGAATCGTCTTGTGACAGCAATTTACTATATGAATACGCCCTTTTGTGCCTATACACAACTTGTCTACTAATATGAGTGTAAACATAGTTGCACAGCTGACAGTTCATATAAGCAAAGATTCATAACAATGTGATTTCAACAGGTTGTTTTGCAGAGTTTTTGCTTCCTCATGCAGATTTTTTTATTAGTGTTTAATTATTTGTATTCATAAGTGAATTTAGAAATGAAAATTGAATGTATTATAATGTGAAGATATATATCAGAAAAGTATTTATAAATGTAATTATAGTACAAGTGTGCAGTTACAGTTTTGTTGAAATTTGGGAAGTATCTTCAGTTCAATATATAGGAATGCTGTATGAAAGTAAATTCAGAAAAACATATGCAGTGACAAGATTTAATAAAGTATTTTAAGGAAGAAGCAGTAATAATTCAGTAATTCAGCAGCATAAAGCATTAATAATAGAAGCAGTAATAATTGAGTTTAGCTCACTACTTATAGGATATAATTCAATTGACTAGAGTTCTGAATTGCAATAAGTTTCAAGATGTATCTACACATAAAAGCGACAAGCCTGATTAGCACACAAGAAATATATGTATAATATATTTATAACAAAAACTGTTATTGTCTGAAGTTCAATTTCATCAGGCCTTATGGAGTTGTTGCTATCAACGATGTATACTTGCACTTTAGCTGACAAATGGTTATGTCAATTGGCTACCAACGGCAATCAGTCAAGGATATTGCAAACTGCAACACTCATCTGGCAGTCTAGTATAAACATGGATGTGTAGGTATCACTGGCAGCAATTTTTATAGTTTCTTTGTTATAAATAACTGTAGAAGCATCACTGGAGCAATATTTGTAAGATATGTACGAGTATAACGTCAAAAGTTTTTGAGGAGACTCCAAACATTATACCTTAATTTTTTTACTTTAAAAATAGATTCTTTGTGTGTTTTTTTCTCTTTTTAGGATATAGAAGTAGACAACCTCATTTAACATGAAGCAGCGATATCTCATTGACTCCCACTTAGAAATTTCTCTAGAAGAAGAGTTTGGATTATGAATATCAATCCGCTTAACGTATGCCCAAGAACATTTAATTTTCTTCAGTGTATGGTAAAATTATGAAATATTAAAAAATGCCTTTACAAAGAGAATAATGAGCTCTGGCATTTGATCTATCATTGGAGTTGCAAAACAGAAATAATGGGAATATCGCTAAGAATGGAATATATTCAGGTAGTAAAATTTTTTTAAACTAATTCTTTGACTTGACTCTTAATATTCAATATAATTTATCTATTTTTTATTCATATAAGTAATAAAGTAATTGGATAAATTTTTTTACAGCACAAACAGTAGAAAATGGAAAAAAATGTGAATACCGTACATATGTTTCAGATTTTCTTTTAAAATAGAATGGCTGCAGCTTTTTTCTGTGAAGGTGTTAGGGTCTATTATAACTCTGTAGAGGTTCATGGTGAGGTATTACCTACAACCTCTGCAAGTTTCAAGAAAATTGGGGTTCCCGAACCCTGAGCCTCTCCTAGTGAGTAAAATTGGTCTCTAATTTTATATAGCCTGGTTCTGATAGTGGATGTACAGGAAAAGTCGCGGTATTGAAAGGAAATGAATTATATGTAGCAAATGCAGGTGATTCTAGATGCGTTCTTTGCAGAAATAGTAAAGCTATTGAATTAAGTTTTGACTACAAACCAGAAGATCAACCAGAAATAGAACAAATAGTCAAAGCTGGTGGAAAAGGTACTGCTGATGGTAGAGTTAATGGTGGACTCAATTTATCAAGAGCACTCAGTGATCACGCTTTAAAAGAAACAAAGATTTACCGCCGGAAGAGCAAATGATATCAGCATTACCAGAGATTAATATTATCACGTTAGATTTAGAAAAAGATGAGTTTGTGGTACTATCATGCGATGGTATTTGGAATTTTATATCAATGCTCCATTAATATGAAGGCTCAATGTTTTTTAATTTTGCATAAGTTTGTAAAATTATTTTCCAGTTATGATCTTATAAGCAAGTGAACTATGCGAAGACACCAAGTCTCTTATTAAGGAAATATTATATCTCTTTTTTATTTCATTAATTAAACTATCGCTCTTTAATTAGGTATATTATACATGTACATATTTATAAAACTTATAGCCTGTACAATTTGTACTTTTAATTTGAAACAAGACATATTTTATTTTTATTGTTTTAAATAAAGTTTATTTTCGAATCCCTGTCAAAGTGTTGTATCCAGTATGAATGTGTGACAATTGTTATCTACGTAATGGTAATAATGAACTACGACGATTCTTGAAACTTTGTTGTAAATTCTATAATTATAAAGAGCAATTTGTAAGTACTATAGCTGGCATTGTAATGTACACGTTTTTCTGAAATAAAAAAAAAAAAAATCACAAAGTATATATTCAAATTATTTTTATTCATCCTGTCCTAAATTATAAATTTCAATAACAGTTAATAACTGTAAAAATTACTTAAAACTGTTTGTAACTGTAACTGTTTAAAACTGTCTAGAAATGTTACAAAATGTAAGATTTTGGACACATTTTCAAATAGTTTTTACAAGTTCCAAACATTTTAAAAAAGTTTCAAATAATTTCCAATGATATTTATAATGAATTAATAATTGGTAATTAATTGTACTATTATTAACTAATAATCATAATAATAATAATTAATTAAACTAATGACATTTGAGAATTATTTATGAGTGATATTTTGAATAATATTTAAGAAGAATTAATAATATGTAATGAATTTAACTATTCTTATAACTATTATTACAAACTGTTGATAACTGTTACAAACAGTTATAAATTTTATAACATTTCTGAACAGTTTATAACTCTTACAAACAGTTTTTAACTTTTTCGAGCAAAATTATTTCCGCTAGCAAAAACTACAAAATTATTCAAACAAAATAAGTAATACATATGAGGCGTTTCACGTCAGCTCTCCAGGCGCGGCGCGCGAGCGCGAAATCATGCTGTTCTCAGCTTGTGTTTGAAGGACTAAGATGTATCTAAAAAAAATAATCCGCAAGTGATTTCGATGTATTTTTTCCTCAGCTTTCCGATGGTGCTATTAGTTTCTCAAAATTTTTCAATTCTAACCTCGAAAAAACATAAAACGTGTTATATATCAAAAACTATATTTTTAATATTTTTGTTACCTGCTAGATCGAAAGAGGAGGAAATTTTACATGGATCTAGCCTTTTTCTACATAGGGGTTTTTTGATTTTTTCGAGATATTATTCAAGAAATACTTAGAATTGAAAAATTTTGAGAAACTAATAGCACCATCGGAAAGCTGAGGAAAAAATACATCGAAATCACTTGGGGATTATTTTTTTTAGATACATCTTAGCCCTTCAAACACAAGCTGAACACAGCATGATTTCACGCTCGCGCGCCGCGCCTGAAGAGCTGACGTGAAACGCCTCATATATGAATTCTTTCCATTGCTGATAAAATATGTTTCTGAATGTTAATATATCATCTTATCTTCACTACAAATTTCCTAAAATTACCTCTAATGTAAAAAGGAAAACTCAACAGAACGCTCGATTCTTTGCTATAGTATCTGCTCTCTTCGCCGTGGTCTGCCGGAGCAGCTCTCTGAACTTAGTCAAATGATTCCGTTCTGGTTCGCTCTGAAGTTAATCAAATGATTCCGTTTCACCGGGAGAATCCTCGCGGGGCCAACGCTGCTCGAGGCGCGCAAGCGCCGTACGCACAGTATATCTCTCTCTCTTGTCGACCGTCATGTAGTGTAGTCGTAGAGCACATGTATCCAATTTATCTTCTTTATACTTCTTTATTAATTAACTCCGTCTAACATTCACTTATTTATGATCAACAATACCTCAACATTACAACATGGTAGCCGAAGTTCGAGGTTGTCCGGTAATGTATTTTTCTTCTGCGTGTACTTTAGAGTCGCGAAGAGAAAACAAGTGTTAAAAATTAAAAAGTGGAAAATCGAGAAAAATGTAAGTCGAAACAAGAAACTGAAGGTGTCAAGAAGAGATTTGTGCAAGAGGAATCAAAGATTAATGTTGAAAAGTGAATGATGCAGACCGATTAGAATTCCCTGTCGGAGCATGCGGCGGAGCACCAGTACAGAGCACGTGGTGAATTTTGAGGTTAAACACGTTGCAAATGAAAAATAAAGAAAAGATAAATAACAAAGAAATAGTGCTGAATATTAAATTGAGAAATATATTTAGAAAAATTTTGTACGAGGAATTAAACAAGTCGTGCTGTTAAATAAAATTATTGAAATAAATTCGAAATCAAGAGAGATTGAAATGGCGAGACAAGCAAAATTTGAAGATATTGTTATACCAATTTTCGATGGAGAAAATTACTCAAGTTGGAAAATCAGGTTGATGATGCTGCTGGAGTACAAAGAGTGTAAAGATCCTACAGTCAGATTAAGAAATAACGACGAAAACGAAGCATAATGGAAGAAAAAGGACTTAAAGCAAGAACGATTTTAGTGAGTACAATAACAGATAAGCAGTTAGAATACGTAAAAAACTGCACAACTGCTCGTGAGATGATAACTCAGTTCGACAAGATATATTTGACGTAATCCACGTCATTACAAATAAAATGTAGAGGAAAACTGGAAGAAATCAAACTCAAGAATTATGATCGAGTTTATGAATTTTTTGTGGAATTCGAAAAGGCAGTGAACGAGTTCAAGGCAGCTGGTGGAAATATAGAAGAAGCCGAAAAGATGAGATACTTAATTCGATCATTACCATCAAGCTACAGCTACATTGGAGATTTCATAGACGTCATACCGGAGCAACAAAGGACAGTAGACTATGTCAAATCTAAAATTAAAGAAAAGAACATGTCAAAAAAAGAATTTGATAAAAAAGGTAATATGAGTACTTTTACAGCTAAGTTCGAAGGGAAATGCTTTTCCTGTGGAAAAACTGGCCACCCACAAAAGGACTGTTGGAGTCAAAAAGGTCAACAGGGCAACAGGGGCAGAGGTGCCCAACGAGGTCGTCCAAACTATGGACAGAGAGGCAACAGCCGAGGCAGAGTCGCTCAATCTGGCAGAGGGCGAGGCGTAGGTAGACATCCAGATCATCATAGAGGCGAAGCGTCTAGTGAACAACGCTCAGCAATAACTACAGAAGCAGACTCAACTGAAGCTTGGGTAACACAAGTAGTTAATCCGCAAATTAATCAGGTAACAGGATGCGAATTTAACCAAAACTGTACCGAATTACTATGGTTATTAGACAGTGGGTGCACTGATCACATAGTACAAAATGATAAATTTTTGATAATTATGTAAACTTGAAAGAACCTATAAATGTTAAATTACCGGATGGAAAAATCTTAAAAGCTACGAAAGTAGGCAACATAGAAGTACAGTTCAAAAATTATTATAACGTTTCAAATATTGTTTTAAATAATGTATACTATGTAAACGGAATTAAGCAAAATTTATTAAGTTTATCTAAAATAACTCAAAATTGTACAGTAGTAGCCAGAAATGAAAACGCCAAAATTTATAATAAATATAGAAAGTTATTAGCTATTGCATATAAAAAGGAAAATTTGTACTTTATGAAAGGTCTTGTAAACAAAAGCATACCAAATGAAACATATGTAAATAACGTAAAATTAACTGAAAAAGAGAGATGGCACAGAGCATTAGGCCACGTCAATTTTCAATATCTAAACAAATTAGTGAATGATAAATTAGCAATAGGCTTGCCAAGTAAAATAGAAAATATTGATATGAAATGCGCAAACTGCATTGAGAGTAAAATGTCAACTGTACCATTTAAAAATGACAGATCAAAAACTAGTGAAATTTGGAATTAATACATACGGATCTAAATGGACCACATAACACTATAGGTTATGGTGGTGAAAAATACTTTCTAACATTTATAGACGATTACAGTAAATGCACTAGAATTTTTTGTATTAAAAAAAAGTCAGAAACTGCAAGTTGCTTTAGAATTTGTCAATCAAGTTGAAAACATTTTGAATAAAAGAGTAAAAAAGTGCATGCGCCTGCAATACCAACCGGTTTTCATTTACCATGCCGATCGCGACCGAGATTTCCCCGGCCGATAGTGCATGCACCTGCAGTACCAACCGGTTTTCATCTACCATACCGATCGCGGCCGATTTCCCCCTGATGGTAATCGATCAGATTGATTTACCAGCGAGCATCGGGATGTTACATGTGTCCTGATTATCTTTTTTTGCAGTGCAATGTTAGATGACACATATTTATTTTATTTATAGCTATATTTGGAAAATGAAGAATATAAAAAATCTAAAAATTTTAATTATGTCGTTAATAAATTACTTTGATATAAGAGATTACAAGGTAATGTTTTAAGAAACTTTCTTAAGATTTTTTAAAGCAAAGGCGCAAATGCATTGTAATCAACAAATAGAATGAAATAATGAAAATAAGATTTAAATATTATGTTTGAGGGTGAGGTAACTATAAATAAAAACACATATAATAAACCTTATGATAAATATTTATTTAAAAAATATAATAATAAAATAATTACAAATAAAAGAAAGTTATGAAACAATTTTTTTAATATCACCACTAATCGGATTATATTTAATGATGCGATCATGTAAAATTAGACAATAAGCTGTTGTTCCTTCAGGTATATTCTCCTTGGTCTCAAACTCTAGACGAACATCTACAGCAGCTTGCTTCAATGATTCATTTTGTTTTGAACAATCAATAATTATTAATGGAGTATATTTCTTGAAATCCTTTTTACTGAGAAATGGATCTGTTGAAACACTTACACCGTGATAATATTGTTTTTAAAAATTTACATACATGTCATATAATATTGCATACTGATTTTGATTTATGTCTAGGCTTAGATTTCCATATGGGTAGTATTGAGAATTTAGAAAAAGTTTTACATTTGATACATTGCAATGATCAAACTGACTTGTATTTTTAGTTCGTTGTCCTTTTCTATTTGTTTGGAATGCAAGAATAACAAAACGTGGTTTTTCCAATTGATTTGATGTTTTGACTGTCCATACATGTCGTGATGTTGCGGGAAGCATAGGGTATTCATATAATTCCCACGACCGAAAACTCATTGATATTGCTATATCTTTTTTAATGTAGTTATAAAGATGTATCTTATGTTTATCTGACAGTATTACATAAGGCATTAACCATTCTATTCTACTTAAATTAATTTTAAAATCCTCATATTCGGTTCTATCATCCCGTTCGACTCCTTCTTGATATACAGCGTTTATGTCATTTCTAGATCTTGTCAGTACAAGTTCATGCTTTACGTTTACAACAATTTTACGATAATCTTCAACAAATCCTAAAATCATTGAAAGTGGTATAGATATATCAAAGTTTCCATTATCATCAACAATTTTGTTAGTTTCTTCAACATCGATCCACCCAGAATTTTCAAGAATTTTACTTTGATTTGAATTGAATGAAGCATAACCTTTCCTAAGAGTAGTTAAACCTATATTTTTACACTTATCGATTTCTATAGCATTTATCTCATAGCGAATTTCTTCAAATAAATGACATATTGCATTGTTTACAAATTGAGTCTTTTTTACTGGTTGTCCATTTGCAAGTGTAAGACTTCCACATATATGTAAAGAACTTCGTGATGGTAATAAACATAAGTCTTGATGTTGGATAGATATACGAATTTCATCACTATTATTAAATGCTAGTGAAGTGTATGGTTGATGAGCGTGAATCTCATAGTGTGATATAGATTCATCGAAAATAATAAGTGTCTGTACATTAAGAATTTCCTCCATTATTTTCAAAGATGCAACGATAACAGCATATAAATATACAAGTTAATTGGCGTAAGAACGTTTCCTCTTGCGATTCTCTTTGTTTATTTTTAGTTTTAGTCCAAGACTTTTTAGAAACTTTATGTTTCGTAGTGTTAGTTGCTTGACTGCTTGTCGTTGACTGATTTTTGGATGGCATGTTGATGTCTTAATATAGTTTTCTGCTGCTGTTGCCTTAAAAACAATACCCATTATACAGCTTTCTTCAAATGTAAACGAATTGTAATAATTTCACCTCGTAGGTTAACCAAATTTCCGTTCTGATCTACAATACGTAATTGTAAATGATCAATAATTTTAACATTAACTGGGAGATATATGATTTGCTTAGGAATTTCAATAGTTTTAAATCCTGGTGGCACGGCTGGGAAAAATTCGTGAATCGTATGAACTTTATTCTGATTGATATAAGCTCCAGACGAAATATTACATTCTACTCGTAGAGCGCTTATCTGTAAAATGGAGACGGGCATGTCAGAGATGTGATTTATATAGGGTTCCAACAAACGTTGAGTGAAACCTGACAGTCTACCAATAGAATTGTATGGTTGAAAATCGATTTGTGAACTGCAAGAAATTTCACTGCGTAGAGTGTTATTATTAGGTGCAATACTTATTTTAATTTCTTTGGACTCCAGAGTCTTCTGTAGAAAACTTTCTATATCACGAATTTCATAGCTACCTGTAGGTATTTCAATAACTTCTTCTCCAACATAAAATTTGTTTTGCCCATAGTCTACATTAGGAATAGAATTAAATGTTAATAATTCAATTAATCCAAGAACATACATTTTCTCAGGATCAAGCTCTATCGGTGGAAAATAATGTGTTCCTAGCACTGACGAAGAGCCAGATAAAGTAAGTGTCAATGATTCTATCATCTTGAATAATTTAGTTAAAGTGAATCTGATTTAGCGGGGAATCTTCTTATATAGATTATAATTGTCAGAATGATCAAGTAAATTACATACAAATTTTAAACAAAGATGACCACATATAAATGAATTAAATGTTTGATACCGCTGATAATTATATTTAATTTTTTCAACACTCCAATATTGCATAAGATCCATTGGAGGGTGTAAATCACCAAAACTATCAAAATAGATAACATTTTTATCATTTTTTTTATAAGCTACCCAATGTGTACCGGGACCTGTACTATCATCAAGATTAATGATAGCTGACTCATTATACAGTGGTCCATTTGATGGTAATGCATTCCTCATGAATACTCCTCTAAAATTAAATATTTTCAAGTGATGAGCATATTTTCTTAAATCTAAATTTGTTAAAGCACGTTTCGGAAGTATTATTTTAATAATGTTTTTTTTCTCTCGTGACGAAATTTTTTTTTTTTATTACTTTTTTTTCTTCAAGCAAATCCCATATCCTTTTTGATAAGGTTTCAAGTATAATCCTTTACCAAGAGCCAAAGCTTCTATTTTTTCATTATGTCGTTTCATTTCCTCCAATTTTTGTTTAGCATTGTTTGTTTTATTAATAGCTTGAGCTATACCAGCAGCGCCACCTGCTAACGAACCTACTGCACTTAAACCTGCAAATATTGGAATAAGTGCAGGAAGAAAGCCACCTACTTTTGGAACAGGCAATATTCGCGGAATATTAATATACTTTTTACCACCAATTTTCTTTATACTATTACGTGCAGTTCTGAGTGCTGATTGAATAGCAATTCGTGAATCATTACTTGGTTTGATAGTCTTTGACATTGATTTTATTTGTTTTTTCAATGTAAGCATTGCCTTCTTCTTATTTTTTTTCCTCTTACCAATCCCCATTCCAAGCTTAGACTTAGCTTTCATGATGTTTGCAACAGTGTAAGCGGCTTCTTTTTCACTTAGATTTGCGTCTTTCGCTAAGACACGTTGCCAAGCTCTTTCAGCTAAAATTTTATCTGCAACGTTTCTCGCTTCAACGTTTTCACGGTTTTTCGAATAAGCAATATCGTGTTCTTTGCAAGCAGCGTCTAACGGATTTATACCGGGATCGCCACGTCTCAGTCTTTGTTGTAATTTCGTTCCTGGTCCGCAATACCGGTAACCAGGTAAATGAAGTTCGAATGGTAAATTATTTATGAATTTGTTCACTAATCCTCGACCTTTATGAATGATCATAACTCTTTAAAAGTTTTATGCTGACTGACTTAATGGTTATAAATACACGCTTTTATAGCTTACTGTCACAGTTTCGTTTATAACTTCAAGCACAATAGATTTTAAAAAACAAACTATTAAATTACCGGTGATAAATTTTGATACTTTTACTGAGCCACATAGAGAAAAATATAAACGACACGGAGAATTACTTCCAAATAACATTAGAGCATGCATCACAGGCCCTTCAAATTGTGGTAAAACAAATACTTTACTAGCACTTTTAACTCATCCACATGGTTTAAAGTTCGAAAATATTTATTTGTATTAAAAATCTCTTAATCAACCAAAATATAAATTTCTGGCACAACTCATCGAGCCAATCGAAGGAATTGAATATTTATCTTTTCATGAGCATGATACAGTTATTTCACCTGACGAAGCTCTTCCGAATTCTATTATGATATTCGATGATATAGCATGTGAAAAACAAGATAATGTTAAAGCGTTTTATTGTATGGGTAGACATAAAAATTTTGACTGTTTCTATCTCTGTCAATCTTATGCACAAGTTCCTAAGCATTTAGTACGTAACAATATTAATTTTTTAATTGTGTTTCGTCAAGATGATATAAACTTAAAGCACATTTACAATGATTAGGGATAAAAGGATTTGATTGTTTTTTTATAAATATAAGTCGTTTGGAAACTAATTAAATAGTATGTCATTAGACATTGAACTAATAAGATGGCTAACTTTACTGACGAGATCAATATTTTACAACAAATGGAAGAAGCACGTGATGCTATCAAACAAAAATATAAACTGTTGAAATCAAGTAAATTAGACATTGAAAAAGTTATGAATGAAACATTTAAGCCAATGGTTCAACCATTAGAAAAATTAGTGAACGTTTCTGAAACAACTAATCAAGAAATAAAAAATAAAAATGAATTAGCAATAAAAAATAAGCGAAATAGTATAAAGAAGGAAGAGAAAGTTAAAAAAGAAGAGAAAGATGAAAAACAAGAGATAGAAAATGAGTATGATACTTCATTTGAATCAGCAAGAAGTGAAAGTGAAAGTATTGAAGATGATAATGATAATAACACTACATTAAAAAGGGATAATATTAATGAATATTTACCAATTTCAAATAAAGGTAAAACTGAATTATCAACAAGGAATGATATTACTGAATATTTGCAAATGTTGGATAACAATAAAACTGAATCACTAGATACTACAAATGGTGTACGTAAGTTGCGTGGAGGTTATATGATTGGTAATGCTTCTATATATTTTAATGATAATTATATAATTATAGATGATAGAAACTATGTGAAAACTCAGGGTCTTGTAGAACTAATATTTAAAAAAGAACCAACTGAAAGCCTTATTTCAAATAAAGATATGAGTAACTATGGAGAAATCTTAAATATGACTAATGCTTACAGAAAATATTATAAATCAGAAGAATCTGTTCGTGAGCAAAATACATTGAAATATAAGAATTTTATTTCTAAATTAATAAAACCGTCTAAACGTTCCTCTACTAGTTGTAAAGGATTAACTTTACCCCCACCATTTAAGATAGCACGAAGAATGACCAATATCGACTATATATACTGGGATGATCCTAATAAATTAGTAGAACGATTAAAATTATTATTAGCTGAAAAATCAGCTGGTAATCAGAATCATATAAACGAAATTCACTCGATCATAGAGGAGCTACGTGAAGCTACTATTATACATTAAATTTAAGATGAGTGTAGATGTGTTTGGACGCCATTACGACGATATAAATTCACAGATAATGGTCAGTATGACATTGACAATAAAAGACTGTGTAATGTTGCAGCTCCTAATGAATTGATGCTGTAAATTTAATAACTTTACATCGAATAGTCAGAGCTGAAATTGATAGCGTATTGGATATTATAAAAAAAATAAAATCTGATATTCAAGATTTAGAGGTAATCGTTGAAAATCACCGAGATGAAATTGATGAAAAACTAAACAAACATGACATAAATATTCAAGAGATTAAAAAGTTGATAAATGAAAATTATTCATTCTCTCCATAAGCAACGCTGCAAAACTATAAATACTTTCACACACTCTTTAAATGTGCATTAAGTATAATGGAGCAGAAATACAAAGATATAAAATATACTCCTTTTAAGGAGGCTGAACGAAAAAAGGAGAAAGTATTAATACAGTTCCTGTGACTTACCACTTAAAGGATTACCAGAACAAAACAATTGCTGGAGGATTTTATGCTGAAGAACTTCTGAAGACTAAATATCCTGATATTTATCTAGTAGAAAAAATATTGAAAAAACGTGGTAATAACATCTATGTAAAATGGTTAGGTTTTGATAATTCTCATAATAGTTGGATAGATAAAAATTATATAAAAGATTAATAGGAAAATCTGAAATTTGTAATATATTTTTATTAAAATTATAAAAAATTACATGTAATATATATTTTAAGGTAACAATAAATGATATCAATATAAAAATGTATTTATTTATTTTTTTAAATTCCTCACATTTTGTTAAAATTATTGGATCAAGTACTTTACTAAGTTTTTTAATTCTTAATCGAAACCGTTCATGATCAGTGCAAACATTTCCCATTCACCTCGTCGAGCGTTTTGATATGCATATAGCCAAGTATGCATTACATGAATAGATATCTTTTCTTGAAAACGAACGCGCTTTACCTGCTTACACCTGAAATAAATGTTTACTATTTTAATTTATAATTTATTTATGTTTGATTTAAATTTAAAAAAATAATTTACATATTATAATGTCCCCAAGCAAGTGTCTCTGTGCTACCTTCTTGTAAGCATCTTTTATCATCATAAGGACTTAGTGCAATCTTTTCTTGTCTTACTGTTTCAACTTTATGTAACTTTGATCGTATCATATACTGTTTTCGCTTTTGAACCAATAAATCTTTCAAACAATTAACGTAATCATCAGAAGTTATAGTTTTCATAACAGCAGTTTTAATCCCTTTGATTTTTTTGTAGCATCTTCTCCATTTACACGTGTACTGTACATTTTACTTCTTAATCCTACGAATTCTGTGAGTATTTTTCCATTACACTCGTCTTTCATTAGTCCAACAATTTTTTTATTTACTTGTGGAATACCAAATTCATTGTTCACTAAATATTCTGAAGTATCAAAATAATGAATATTCAATTTAATATCATTATAAATATCATGACATTTTATAGAATAAATTAAACTATCAGTATCAGTATAAAGAAGCTTACAATTATTATTATACATTTTATGCATGTAATCATAATGAAAACTGTACATGAGTATCTTGGATACATCCAGAACGGTGAGTCCCACATATATTGGTTTATCCATTAAAATTTCTACCTTTCTTAGTTCCACAGCTACTAAATTTTCATTAAATATAGCACTCTTATGAAAATTTGGTTTTGAAATATAAGCTTCTAAGCCATATCTTCCTTTCCATTGTGTTAAAAGTTTCACATCAACGCGTTTACGTACATTTTCCATAGTTTTTCCATAAACAGCATTATTCATTAATTTGAAGAGATTTTTTTCAAATTCATTTTTAGCATTTGCTCTCATAGAACTATTCAAATCAATATAAGATTTGAGCCATGGAGATTGTTTGAATTTTAAAACTTTATGTATATTAACAAGTCGAAGTCCATGTGCAATTACTTGTTTTAGATAACTATAATGAATAACGTAGTTACGTTTGTTCATCAATGTAGCGCAAAGCTTTGTTTGTTTTGATCCAGGCGGTTTTATATGCTCTGGACAAAATGGCAAATCATTGTGTTCATCATGAATTTCTGAAGGATAGTCTAAATCAACTTCTAAAATATAACCAATCGAAGCATTATCATCAACATTGTAATTAAAATTTTCGTAATCCTCAACCCACTCAAATGAGTCATAAGGAAGAGCTTGTGTCATTGCCCAGCCATATAAATTATTAGCATCAAAATACATTAAATACACATCCTCTTCATTTTCTTTATAATCTTTCATGTATTTATTATTAGCAGCAGCGTAACGATTTGAACATTGGCTTAAACCGCCTCTAATACCACATTCGATAAATAAAAGCATGTCTATGTCTGTTAGAAGACTTAATTTGACTCCTGTGCATTTAAGCATTGCATCCCAAGAAAAACCAGATGTACTATAATAATGAGCTGGATCAAGTCCATATGATTTCATACATTGATGTCTAAAATTTTCAAACACACCAGCCAACAGTAAAATATCTGTTTTCATGTACAGATCAGAATATTCACCAAGACTCTTTATATTAAAAAGATTCCAGATTTTTTGTGCATGATTATAATCTTCATCTGATATGTTTGAATCATTAAGTGTACTATAAAATTTATCCTTTGCTGGTAATTTTGTTTCATCTAATTTTTCCCAAGAATCAATATATTCATATGGTAAAATACCTTTTCTTGTAAGCAATTTAACTTTTTTTTCATCCAAGCCTGGAAATTGAGAGTATATAATATTGTATTCATCGAGATAAGATGCTAATTTATCTAACGAAGAAGCCATAAATTTAGAAGAATCAATAAATCGAAATTTTATATTACTATTTTCTATATGTTTTGTAAAAGCAATATATCTTTCCTTGTTTAAAGGCAGCAAACCAACTTTTCCGGGAAAATGATTAGAAACATCTTGTATAATAAAATGAGCATCATACCCACTAAGATTATGAAATACTACAGGTATAATTCGTGAATCTTTATAATTAAGATTACAAGATGCATGAGCTGGTCCTCTATATGTTTTATCAAGGTGTGAATGATCATGAACTTTAATGCTAGTATTATTGAATGCCTTACAATGTTAGCGTTTCCATAGGTTCTGCATTACAATATATATTTTCAATCAATTTTGCTATACATTTTAATTCTGTAGCGAACCAAAGAGCTGCATTTTTACCTCTATAGCTTCTATAATATGAAAGACAATCGTTATAACTGCATTTTAAGTAATAACCAATACTAAATATTTCATGTCTTTGAAAAACAGTTGTATTACTTTCTTCATTTTTACACTCAATAACAGACTTCAATAAACATTCACAATCAGCATAAATTATAAAAGGTATTTTTTCTTTATGTTTGTAATTTTTAAATTCTATGATATTTTTACCGTCTTCAGGTAGATTAATTCTACAGTTATTAAGTTGACTACAGTATATTTCATGTTTAGCTAGACTATTTGAATCATTAAAAAAGTGTAAACATCTATCACAAATATAACATTTTTCTTTATGATGTGAAAGGCTTCTCCCTACAAGTCTGGACAAGTTTTTTATGTAGACGTAATGAAATATTGTATCTTGAAACATTTCATTTTCATCACCCATTTTTCAATCAAAAGAAGATTTACATGGTTTAGTTTTTTACTAGACGTTAAGTATAATGGTACAATATTTTTACCATTAAGTCTAAAAACATTAACTGATATTTCAGAATTCTGTTTCTCAAATTTCTGTATTTGTCCTAAGGGAACAGGAAAGTCTATATTTTTCATATTTAGTTCTTCGGCGTGTGATAAATAATTTATTAATCTGTGAGGATTATTTTTTGTAGGTATTGGATGTAAAGCTGCTAAAATAGACCACTTAAAACACTGATTATCACTATTTTGTACGTTAACACAAGCCTTCTTGTTATGAACAAATTTTGGCAAAGGAATGCATGAACTACCACTACGCATAGGATTATATTTATTTATATTAATCTGAATATTTAGTATGGAGTGCAGAGACCAACCTGAATATCTTGAAATTCTTCAATGTCAGATGTCAGAGGAGTTTTAATATTCTCATTGAACTATTGCTCAAGATCTGTTGAAAGAAAAATTTCAACATTTTTTGTATTAAAATGCTTTTCTTCAATTTTTTCTTCTTTTTCACCGTTGCTGTTTAACTCTTGTTTGTACTTACATAGAAGAACTGCGTTAATTTTTAAATCATCAATATAATTTTCTTTAAATAATTTTTTTACATAACGAGTAAATAAAATTTTGACATCATCTAAAAAAGAATGGACATCAATGTGCGCAATATTTGCAACGATACTTGTCCACATACGTTTTCCAAAAGCACTATCAATGTCTATCCAACGTACTTTATTTTTAATTGTTTGCTGTGCAACTCCTGCACCTCGTTTTAATAGAGTATCTAGTCTAATAATAAGGCATATAAGTCGTCCCATTGCATGTAAAATACTTTGCTTCTGTGAAACTACTAAATTATTATATTTAAGAATACGTTTCAAATTTTTTTTAGATGAAAGACAATGTTTTTTCCATCGGTTGATTATATTTATATCCACGTTCTGTGCACAAACTAAGTCTACACCTTTATTTAACAGGTGCACTTGTTCAAGACACTCACTTATAATTTCTTCAGTCATAGTTTCTATCTTGAATTGGTAAAGTTAAAATGAATACTGATGATTCACTGTAGACTACTCACGCTTTTATAAAGAATTGTAATAAACTGGAGGGGATAACTTTATCAGCCTTCTTACTCATTATATGAAATTTAAATTTACGCGGTCAGGGTGAATACTACTTTACCATCACTCACTAAGTGATTGTATCGATAGCTAAGGCGTATATATGTACAAGTACATATAGTCGAATAGACCGCAGGAGTAACCTTTAAGGTGCGATTTCATGGCAGAAAAGTTGTCGCTCTGTCGCTGTGTGTGTGTATATATATATATAAATTAATGCAGTTCTTCTATGTTAGTACAAACAAGAGTTAAATATATAGTTAAAAATTAATGTAGTTCTTCTATGTTAGTACAAACAAGAGTTAAATATATAGCTAAAAATTAATGCAATTCTTCTATGTTAGTACAAACAAGAGTTAAATATATAGTTCAAAATTAATGCAGTTCTTCTATGTTAGTACAAACAAGAGTTAAATATATATATATGAAAAATAAATTGAAAAAAATTTTTTTAATATAAATCGTAATATTTTTATTTAAAAATAATATTCTAGTTACAAATATTAATAATACCAACATTTTTTAAGAATAATTAATTATTTATTTATACTTTTGACTTTCCTCTTCAAATTCATCTGTGAACGTATCAAAAAAATGATCTACATTAAAGTCAAAATTTGATGAGTGGGGAGGAGAGGTTGTAGAATCTAAACAAAAAGATGTTGGGTTTGGTTCATCTTGCTGTTGTAATTGTTCTGACAGTTGATTCTGTTGATATTCTATCTAAAATAAAACAAATGTTAATGAATGTTATTTTATTTTAAAATTAAAATATTTTGAAAATTCTATAAACAATAAATACCTCTGCTATTTCTTGAATGATTGATTTTACTGCTTTCTCTTTCTGAAATGATTGAAATGTTATTTTATTTTACTTTATGATTAGATAATTTTTAAAATTCAGTAAAAATAAATACCTCTATTATTTCCTGCATAATCGATTGAGTAGCTTTCTGATCTGAGTGTGACAGATCATTCTGTTGATCATCTACCTATAAATGAAAATTTATTAGATTTATTATTATCTAATTTCATAATTAATTAATATTTTAATAATTTAATATAAAATAAATACCTCTTGAATTTCTGGTGCGTCATATTGCACTGCTTGGTCTTTTTGTAATATAATATCTTTAGTATAAAATTCTTGTTGTTTCAGTTCCTACAAATAATTTTATACCACTCTAACCTCAAAATCACAACTTTGATATGATTTTTCGGCGCCCGTGGTATAAAATACCGTTCGAAACTAGTGCGTAAGTCGATTATTTAGGTGTTGTGACTTTTTCGCACTCGCTTCGCTCGTGCAAAAAGTCACACCTGCTAAATAATCGACTTCCCCACCCGTGTCGAAATGTACTATAAACATATTACTATCTATACGTTATGTCAACTTCTTTTTTAAATTTATAAGAATAAATGTTAAAACAAAAATTAAAAATCAAAATGAAATAAATTAATAGTTATATAGTAGAACTTACTTCTGCAAATGGTGGTAACGGAAGATCACATATTTTACGAGGATCTCTCCGGAAGTGTGTGACTGTGACTTCACGCGTTCCGTGTTGCGGTGCCACCGATGATTTTTTTATCCTGTAAATTGAAATCATTTTTATTAATCTATTCACTCACTCACTAGTGTTCGCGATCAGAAACTGAACTAGATTGAACTACATTCGTCACCGAATTCAAGAGTCCCTTATTATCAAAGTACTAGTATGTAAATATAATGAAATACTTTAGGTGTCCTATTACCTTCCAAAGATTTCCTATAGCATTAGTACTATAGGTTTGAAAGAGGTCACTAAATTCATTACCAACTTTTATTTAAGACAAACTAGTTTTATATCTATAGAAACAAATTTTATAAATAATTATTAACAAAAATGTAAAAATTATAATGATTAAAAACTAATTTTCTATTGAAAAATAATATGTTGAAAGGAGTTGTTGCTAAAAATAGATGATTTGGCTGTAAAAATGCTG
Source organism: Torymus aiolomorphi (assembly GCA_036365515.1). Classification (NCBI taxonomy): domain Eukaryota; kingdom Metazoa; phylum Arthropoda; class Insecta; order Hymenoptera; family Torymidae; genus Torymus; species Torymus aiolomorphi. The sequence goes on along the minus strand of CM070874.1, from coordinate 226,643,712 downwards.
TAAACCTTTGAAATTTGAATGTATCTAGTTAAAAATTTCCTGTTGGAAAATAATACGTTTTAAAGGAGCTATTGCTAAAAAATAGATGATCTAGCTGTAAATGCTTTAAACCTTTGAAATTTGAATGTATCTGCTAAAAAATTTCCTGTTGAAAAATAATACACGTTTAAAGGAGCTGTTGCTAAAAATAGATGATCTAGCTGTAAATGCTTTAAACCTTTGAAATTTGAATGTATATGCTAAAAAATTTCCTGTTGAAAAATAATACGTGTTTAAAGGAGCTGTTGCTAAAAAATAGATGATCTAGCTGTAAAAATGTTGGAAACCTTTGAAATTGAATGTATCTGCTAAAAAATTTCCTGTTGAAAAATAATACGTGTTTAAAGGAGCTGTTGCTAAAAAATAGATGATCTAGCTGTAAAAATGATGGAAACCTTTGAAATTGAATGTATCTAGCTAAAAAATTCCTGTTGAAAAATAATACGTTAAAAAGACCTGTTGCTAAAAAATAGATGATCTAGCTGTAAAATGCTGGAAACCTTTGAAATTGAATGTATCTAGCTAAAAAATTTCCTGTTGAAAAATAATACGTTAAAAAGAGCTGTTGCTAAAAATAGATAATCTAGCTGTAAATGCTTTAAACCTTTGAAATTTGAATGTATCTGCTAAAAAATTTCCCGTTGAAAAATAATACGTGTTTAAAGGAGCTGTTGCTAAAAAATAGATGATCTAGCTGTAAAAATGATGGAAACCTTTGAAATTGAATGTATCTAGCTAAAAAATTCCTGTTGAAAAAATAATACGTTAAAAAGAGCTGATGCTAAAAATAGATGATCTAGCTATAAAATGCTGGAAACCTTCGAAATTGAATGTATCTAGCTAAAGAATTTCCTGTTGAAAAATAATACGTTAAAAAGAGCTGTTGCTAAAAATAGATGATCTAGCTATAAAAATGCTGGAAACCTTTGAAATTTAAATGTATGTAACTAAAAAAATTCTAAATATTGTTGACTTGGCTAAAAAGATCTCTGCTTAAAGTTGAGTTTTCGATGTGAGCTAAAAATTGATGAAAGTCTTCTTCCTGTAACTAAAGAAAAAAAATCTTATAAAATTTAACAAAATTTATAGTTACCTTTAACAACATATGCCCCATTATTCCATGTAGTTGCAGAATTTTATGCAACATTTGGAGCGGTAGATAAGCGCGGAGCTCAGTCTCCTTACGCTTGCTCTTCACTGAGCCACCATCCATATTAAAATGAGCGCATGAAACTGGGATTGCAGTGACTCGTGTCACCTCATCGCTGAAATCGTGGAGGGGTGTGGGGTGAACTATCTTATTGTAGTGGGGACCTCGTTTGCTATAGCTAAGTGTAATAAGTGGGGCTGCGGTAACTCGTCACCTCGACGCCGAAATCGTGGAGGGGTGTAGGGTGAACTATCTTATTGTAGTGGGGACCTCGTTTGCTATAGCTAAGTGTAATAAGTGGGACTGCGGTGACTTGCCGCCTCGCCGCCGAAATCGTGGAGGGGTGTAGGATGAAGTGTTCTTATAAGCTTGCGTAACAATACGAATCAATTAGTCAAAAAATCTTTCTTAATAAGAACTTCTAATAAAGACATAGTGCTGTGAAGCTTATGCTATATTCCTAATACAGCTATAATACTATAAAAAGTGATTTTGTGTGTGCTTTTGTAATAAACTATTTCAATAAAATATTTTAGTGCAGTGAAGTGCTACTTAAAACCTATAATTTCAAAAGATCATTAAAAATAGTCTGCAAAAAACGTTTAATAAAGTTATTATTTAAGGTGTGAAAAAATTATATATTATTTTTTATTTTATAAATTTTAGTTTTTATTTAATTAATTCTCATCCACAGCAAAATGGAAGTAGTTATGGATTTTAAGGGATTTCTTGGAAACAACAATGAATTCATATGTAAAGAATTAGCTGCAGTCAATGTACAAACGGATAGTAACAAAATAGTTAAAACGATTATAAAATCACCATGTAAATGGTATGAATTGAACAAAAAATCTCAAAAAACTAATTTATGGTTACAGGATTATTTACATGGCTTAGATTGGAATTATGGAGAAGATACACATGAAGATTTAGTAAATACTTTAGAAGAACTGCCTGAAATGGCAAAGAAAATCACAATTTATGTAAAAGGTATACAAAAAAAAGACTGGCTTCAATCGTTTTACAGTAATCATAATGTGCAAATAGTGAACTTAGAAGATCTTGGCTGTCCAAAAATTGGAAAATTAAAGTCCTATGTGGATGATAGTGAATCGTGTGATGTGCATTTAAATAAAAAATCAATAAGTTGCTGTGCTGTGCAGTGTGTTTTACTTTTAAAAAATTGGATCCTGCAGAACTCCATTTCTACAGAAATGTCTGTAAAGAGTGGATTAATATCTGATATTATAGATCAATTTAATTTAATAATATTAGACGAAAAATTGTCAGAAGAAGTACAAAAGCAAAGAATTTTTACTAACAATAATGGGGAGGAGGAGCCAAAGAAAGATGGTGGGGAGCAGATACAACCAGATAAGAATTATGAATACAGTGAGGAGCAAGTACAGTCAGATGAAAATTATGAATCCATGGAAATTGACTAGGTGGGGATAGAAAGAAGCGCTGGAGTGCTTAAGTGAACGCTCCTAGTGCCAAAACATCAGTTACGCTCACTCTACTCTACTTTACATAAAATAGTCTTGCAATTACACTTAAATAATGGAAGAACTCAATATTGCAGCACGTTCTTCTAACTTTTTACCTTGTAAGAAATTAAAAGATTTAATTGTCAATGAACAGTATAAAGTGACTAAAATAAAAATAGTAACTACAAAATATGGGAAAAAAGCTGTGGTAGAATTGAACAACAGTTTCGACATCTTCTTACCAAAAAAAGCTAGTGATTTATTGGTAAGCAATGAAACTTTATATAATCATCTTCAAGAAGAAATTCATGAAAAAGAAGTTAAATTAAAATATCTTGGTGGCTTTGCAGTAGACTTCATATAACTTTTTAATCTAAATAATAAAATTGTAACAACCAGTTTATACATTTAAAACTTAATATAATATCACAATGTGCTTTTATATTACTTTTATAATACATTTTATACATTTACACGTAGCTATTTTTTATATGTTTAATATACACTTAGTTTCAATTTTGTAATATTCTTTTATATCAGTTCTAAACGATTTAAATCTTATAATTTTTATAATTTACAATTATTTTGTACCAGTATATTCACACATTTAACACATAATATAAAATCATAATGTACTTTTATATTACTTTTATAATCCGTTTTATATATTTACGTATAGCTATTTTTATATGTTAATACATTAAGTCTCAGTTTTATAATATTTGTTATATCCTTTCTAAACGATTCTCTATATACCTATACATTTAACTATTATATAATATCAGATTTAATTTTGTATTACTTTTATATTACGTTTTAACTATTGTATTACTATGTATTAATCTTTATAAGTTATATATTTCATATTATAAATAAAAACCAGTCGATTTTTATTTCTATTGTATTTTTTATTGTAAGTCTTGAACTCACATTTTCATCTAAAATTATAATTAAAGTTTAATTTTAGTAAAAAAGTTATAATTCAATAAAAAAAATTTATATTTTTTTATATAGAGTGAAAATATTAGATATATTTTAATAAAGTTTTGTTGAAATTGAAATGGAAATTATCATTCAATAATAATTTATTGTACAATTTATTCTATTGTATACAAAGTAATGATAGTTTTATGAATTTAAACAACGTTATAAAACTTTTAAACATCTTAACTTTTTCAGAACAAAACTTTTATTAACTTTAACGATGGGTAATAAACACACATCTATTTCAATAATGATTTTACATTTTATGTAAAGTATATTACATACTTTGATAAAGTATTATAAAATAATCATAAGAATGAGAGGTATTCAATATGTTTCACACAATTTATTTATTTCATTGACTCTGTCGTCTTATCATACATAACAAAAGTTTGAATATCTTTTCAATTTGTAGTTAATATTAAAATAATATAATTTAATACTCATTTATATTCATTTTATTACATATGTAAAGGAATATTACTCAAGACACATGAGACATCCCGATGCTCGCTGGTAAATCAATCTGATCGATTACCATCAGGGGGAAATCGGCCGCGATTGGTATGGTAGATGAAAACCGGTTGGTACTGCAGGCGCATGGATTACCGGCCGGGGAAATCTCGGTCGCGATCGGCATGGTAAATGAAAACCGGTTGGTATTGCAGGCGCATGCACTACCGGCCGGGGAAATCGGTCAAACATTAAAAATTTTGTTGTCTTATTCTTGTAAAAATAAATTGTTCATAGAACAAATGGACGTAGAAACGGCGTTCTTGAATGGGAATGTGAAATCCGAAGTGTATGTGAATGTACCGAAAGGCTATGAAGTTGAAAAAAACAAAGTTTGTAAACTACGAAAAGCGTTGTACGGACTCAGGGAAAGCCCTCGAGCATGGTATGAATGTTTTAAGGAATATGTAAAAAGGTTAAATTTTGAGAGAAGTAAGTATGATTACTGTTTGTATGTAAACAATACAGGCAAAGATCCAATATATATATACTAGTCTTTGTAGATGATTTGTTAATTAGTTGTAGAGACAAAATTAAAATAAATGAAATAAAAGATAATTTAATGCAAAAATTTTCAATGAAAAATGTTGGAAAAATTGGACAATATATAGGAATAGACATAGATTATAGTGAAGATAGAAGTAAGATAACTTTAAGTCAAACTAAATATATTGAATCTTTGGCCAAAAAAATACAATCTGGAGGATGCAAAATTGTATGATACTCCAATGGAAACTAATCTTAAGTTAGATCAAGATAGCGAAAGCGATGAAACTATAAAGTACATAAATTTGATAGGAGAATTGTTATATATAAGAACAGGCACTAGGCCAGATATAGCATTCAGCGTAAATTATTTGAGTCGATACCAAAGTTATTATGATAAAACACACTTTAAATACGCTATGAGAATTCTAAAGTATTTATTCAAAACAAAAGACCTAAAATTAACGTATAATTGTAACCATGAAAGTAGCGAAATATTAGACTGCATGGTAGACTCTGACTATGCAGGCGACAATGTAGACAGAAAATCAACAACAGGTTTTATAGTAAGATTATTTGGAAATTTAGTTTTTTTGGAAAACTCATTAACAGAATACGGTTACAAAATGTTCGACTTTTGCGGAATATACAGCTATGTCGGAAGCAATGACAGAAGTATTATTTATAAGAAACTTGTTGAGTGAATCATTTCACGTAAAATTTGAAAATGCCATAAAAATATATGAAGACAACTCAGGTGCAGTAGCAATAGCAAAGTTCGAAAATTTTACCAAAAATTCGAAGCACATGGAAGTACAATATCATTACATTAACGAAAATTACGAAAATGGAATTATAGATATTGTTAAAATTGATTCAATCTGTAATATAGCTGATATGTTAACTAAGAGTTTAGACAAGAAAAAATTTGTTAAAAATAGAACAGCGTTAAAATTGATTTAAAATTGTAAACAAAAGTTGAACAAAGAAAATGTAATTATGACAAGAAAATTTTGTAAAGGTCTAGAGTATAAATTTAAGGAGGCGTGTTGAATTATGGTAAATATTATATCTAGACCTAGTCACCTAATGTATGATACTAGTAGCGCCACCTATTCGCACTTTGGAGGCGCGGCCTACTCGAGGCGCGCAAGCGCCGTGCGCACAGTATATCTCTCTCTCTCTTGTCGACCGTCATGTAGTGCAGACGTAGAGCACATGTATCCAATTTATCTTTATTAATTAACTCCGTCTAACATTCACTTATTTACGATCCACAATACCTCAACATTACAACAATAAGCTATTTGAAATCGATTGGATTCGAATAAAGGGAAAAAAACTTTTTCTCTCGAAATCTCACCAAAACTCTTATATAGGTGTATTTTTTTGCGCTCTTTCAATTGACGCTATGAGTTTTGCGTTAACTCAAAATTTTTGAAAATTGCTCCTTTCCTATTGGCCCTACGGCGCTAAAACCATTTCCATTCGATAGAGCGGAAAAAAATAGTCGGATATAGGCTTGTGCGGGATTGAAGAATGAAAATTTTGGGGATTTTAAGCGATTTGACGTCGATTAGACCCGTATAAACGGAGAAATAAACCACATTTATCAAAATTACTCCTCTCGTATTGGTCCTGCGGCCCTAAAACCGTTTTCATTCGATAGAGCGGGAAAAAGTAGTAGTGCGTAGCGAATAGTTGGCCCGTGAATATGGATATTTTCGAGGTTTATCAGCTATTTGAAATCGATTGGATTCGAATAAAGGGAGAAAAACTTTTTCTCTCGAAATCTCACCAAAACTCTTATATAGGGGTATTTTTTGCGCTCTTTCGATTGACGCTATGAGTTTTGCATTAACTCAAAATTTTTGAAAATTGCTCCTATCCTATTGGCCCTACGACGCTAAAACCATTTCCATGCGATAGAGCGGAAAAAAATAGTCGGGTATAGGCTTGTGCGGGATTGAAGAATGATAATTTTGGGGATTTTAAGCGATTTGACGTCGATTAGACCCGTATAAACGGAGAAATAAACCACATTTTTCAAAATTACTCCTCTCCTATTGGTCCTGCGGCCCTAAAACCGTTTTCATTCGATAGAGCGGGAAAAGATAGTAGTGGTTAGCGACTAGTTTGCTGTGAATATGGATATTTCCGAGGTTTATAAGCTATTTGAAATCGATTGGATTCGAATCAAGGGAGAAAAACTTTTTTTCTCGAAATATCACCAAAATTCTTATATATGGGTATTTTTTGCGCTCTTTCGATTGACGCTATGAGTTTTGCGTTAACTCAAAATTTTTGAAAATTGCTCCTTTCCTATTGGCTCTGCGGCGCTAAAACCATTTCCATTCGATAGTGTTAAGTCCTGAATGTCGAGGAATCTACTCTTATAATTGATTGTTAGTTATATTTTGGCTTATTTACCTTTTTTTCCTGTTGGTGTAGGTTCTCGAAATGAATAGATTGTTGATTCAATAATTGCACTATTTATTCGTTTATAAAATTAACAATAAATTGATATAGAGTCACAATTGATTTTTTAAAATAATTATATTCGATCTGTTCGATTGATATGTGTAATATATGCGTTGCTTGCGCGGATAAATAATACCGATAGATTATTGATTTTATAGATATAAGTATTTTCTCGTAGTCTGTTATAGGCTCGAATTGGCCTGTACAAAAATATTCGCTACTCCTATTGTCGGCTGGAGTGGTACGGAGCTCGCGACCTTTGCACGATTACTAATTTGTGTGTTGAGAGTCGCCGTATTTATTAAGCGGTTAATTTGGGTTAAAGATGATTTTGACGCCGAGTCAAAATCATCTTTTTAAACAAATTTAGTAAACATTTAAATATCATCATTTTGATTTCACACTTAAAAGTGTTGATTTTAAACAAAGTTGCGATGAGCGATTGGTTTCACAAGGTCAGTGGTGCGCTACGTCACGCTGGCTGTTACGTAGCCGAAATTGCTGTACTGTTAAAATTCGCACTCGCATCGATTTGTGGGTCAAAGAAATGAATATTGGAATTTAATAACGTCACAGACATTTCAGTTTATAATTGTCTTGCTCCATCGCGATGCCGCTTGCATTGGAATGCAACGTTGTTAAAATTCGCATATACGACATTTGTATGTCAGAAAATTACTGGCGATAAATATGCACTGTTAAATTGATTTTAGAGTACGTCACAGACGTAACACCTCCCCCCTTAGATTGTTGAATATCGTAGTGATTCAACAAATATAATAATAGTTAGCCATCAGTAATTTTCTGTTATAGTAATTTCAAATTACAATTATAAGATGAAGAATAAACTATAAATACAATAACGTTTTTCATAAAATGTTTTGAGAAAATTTTAAATAATTTCAATATGGTTCGTTTAAAATTGTGGTTCATTTCGTACAAGAATGTTTACAATTTTCCTGTGTTGCAATTTTTTTCTCTATGCTAGTTGATACGTGGGTGTCAATAAATTTGCAATCACATAATTTTGTGGATCAAGAAATTACTGATGAGAATATGAATATAAAATGTAATTTATAGGGATACGTCACGGACGTAACACCTTCTCCCTTAGACTGTTGAATATCGTAGAGATTCAACAATTATAGGAATAGTTGAACCATCAGTAATTTCTTGTTACAAAAGGTTCAATAATACTAACAATTCAAATAATAAAAACAATAATAAAAATTCATATCATTAAATCCATAATAAAAATTTATATATATATATATATATATATATATATATATATATAAACAATAACAAAAACAATAATAAAAATTCAATATATTTAAACAAAATTTCGTATCGTCTATCAATTTCTATAAAGTAAATCATTTATTTTGTTCCTAACACTAGACTACACTTAACCTACGGTTTTACTTTGTATTGCATGTTGAATGCCGATTTTTCCTAGCGTTCAAATGGCGGTGCGGATTACTATAGAATAAACGGGTATTCTTACTTCGTCATGTGATAATTCAGCACATAATATATTATTATCAAAGTTACACTAAATCTATGATTTAATATCATTCACTTTTAAGGCCATGTGATACTCAACAAAAATTGTGTTGGGTTCAGTCGCTAATGTAGGTGGGTGCCAACTACTGTAAGTAGTTATTGTGGCACCATGGGGAAGACACAACAAACCCTCACCACCACACCCTGGTGGAGGGGGTATTATACATACCCTCCCCCTCCCACCAGAGTGTGGTGGTGGGGGTTTGTTGTGTCTTCCCCATGGTGCCACAATATTCAAAATTCAAAATTATGATTTAAACTTAACTCTATGATTTCAAAATTTAAAATTATGATTTAAACTTAACTCTATGATTTCAAAATTTAAAATATAACTTGAACTTTTAAAATTTATATAATATTGAACTCTGTGATTTAAAATTTAACTTTACAATTTAACTCTATAATATTAAACTTTATCTGCAAGAAAACTAGGTGGTATTTTAGGATAGGCGTATAAAAGGTAAGTAAAACAAGTTTGATATTTAAATCTTTTTATTCATTAAAGATATAATATTTTCTAAATGTAATGATACAAGCTCATATATTAAAGACATAACATCATGAATGGGTATTGATATCGGTATATCATTTTTTTTAATCATTATTTCATCATAAACTTTATCAGAATCAGGTATGCCGAATTTTTGCGCATAAGTTAATAAATCATCCTTAGAAAAATGTGTATATTGTGATGATGGCGATTCTTGCAATTTTTCTTTGAAATAATGACAAAGTATATTAATAATATATTCTATGTTACATGTTACATCTAATAAAAATCTCACTCTCACACGTATACAATGTTTTAATATTTTTAATCTATCAAAAGAAATTTTTTTAAATACTAAACTACGTCGGTACTGTTTCTTTGGTATTTGATCACCTGACGTCTGTGAATCTTCTTCTTCTACAAGTTCAATTGCCTTGTCGCCATAACTCATAATAAGCCTTATGCTAAAACGGCTAAAGGGCATCTTTTTATCCAGCATATCACCATCTTCAGTTTCAAAGAACTTATGAATAACTGGAAAAATTTCTTCAAATAAACGCCAGTCAGACACAGTAAATGGTATACCAACAAAGTCGTCACCACTAAGACGGATGATAGGTAGAAATTCACCACCAATTTCCTTATTTTATAGACCAATTGTAATTTTCTTAGTATAAGATTTGTTTAGTCCGGACACCATTGGCAACAGTTGATGACGACAATGATATTTGGAAACACTTTCTTGACCTGCCATTCTTGTGTATTATTTTCAGCAGGAGTGATCGTGTGAACTAATGAATAGGTTGTGGTAGACGCTCTTTTTTATACTGTTCATTCGGATGGTGGAGCGGTTTTCTATTGGAAGGGTAGGATAGTAGCGGGATGTGTTAGTAGTGGAGGGGTTGGTAATGATAGTGGGGAAATGTGCCCCTATACAATTTTGAAACATAATTTCTAACAATTTCATCATTTTTGTGTAAGTTACAAGAAAAGTTTTCGAGAAAATGTCCAATTCCAAGGCCCACAGACATGTAATGTAAAAACATGAGACAAAAATAGCCACGTGTATCTGAAGTTTCACTTTGTAGTTGTCGTGAATTCCATCGAAATTTTCTAACATTTCTCCGAATACGGCTTATATGATCGGGTATGTAAGGAGGTACACCAAAACTATCAAAGTACCAGGCATCACCGTTTTTATTGACGTAAATTGCTACCCAATGCAAGCCAGGTTTACCGTGCCTTTGGGTGTTGAAAATAAAAGCTGTCGGTCTCGTCCAGACCAGAGGAATTTGATCTGCCGCAAAGACCCTCACAGCGTGAGTAGGAATTCGAGATAAAATCCGTTGAATTTGTATATTGTTCATCGCAGAGGTTAATAGGTGGTTTAAAGATAAACTCTTCACCAACAGCTTCAGTTTTACCACGTGTTTTCAACCACGTTTTTAACTTAGAGACGTTATTCAAAGCACAACTAAACTTTGAAAAACCATATTTTAAAGAATGTTGCATGCAATAATTACCAGATGCTGTAAGTTTGTGAAATGGTGAACAATCTTCCTCAAACTCTAAATTTATAATTTGTCGTGTAGTGATTTTTCGTAAAATCGCCACTTTCATGCCACCACGAACATAAATATTGTTTGCCTTCTTGCAAATTTCTTCTAGGTTTTTGAACAAGACTTTTTCGGAAACACCTTGATCAAGCCAGTCCAAGCCGTGATGGTTTCGTGATAACCAATCATTTTCTTTTCTAGCCTCTTGACATCGTGCAGTTATTTGTCTATTCGGAGAAACAAGCCAATGTCCTGTAAAATTTTGATTTAATGAAAGAACTGCCACTTCTTTTGGTACCGGACGGTTTTTATAATCTTTGGCACACTGTATATCTACGACGATATCCATCTTCATAGTTTTGAATAAATCAACGTCCAATCAACGACTGACATATCAGAAACATTTCCAAACCATTAACCTTTACCCCCCGCTACTACTACTTTCCCCCACCATCTCACCGACTATAGTCCACGAGAACTTGACGTGACGAATCAATCTCAAATATGTTTTCATATTCAGCATAAATTATACAATTTACTGTACTGCTTAACGGATCATCAAAACGAACATCAATTCTCACACTACCATGTTTTACTAGATTCCAATGTGTGTCTTGATTTGCTGATAAATCAGGTGTTAAATCGAAAACGAAAAGACAATATCCATTGGCATAAGCTTCGCGTGAAATGGAATTACCATCATTTAAATAATGTATACCTGTACCAGAAAATAAAGTATGATATGCATCAAAATACATATTATTCGTTTTAAAATCAGGTTGTAATGGTTTAGACGGTACTTGTACACCATCAATGTAGAGACACAAATAATTTATATTGAAATTTTTAAAATTAAATGGATTGAGACCCTTATCATTGTTAAAAGCTTTATTTTCTACAAAGCCAACGATAATTCTTTTTGGTAATTGACCTAAAATGACATTATCTAATGTTTCTCCATGAATACCACTATGCATTGTAATAGCTTTTACTTCTACACGTGTGAGGGGATATTTAGCTGTTGTTTTCGAAAGTGCTTCTTTGTGAGCCAATATAATACTTGGTCTAAGTCTGACACGACGTACAAAGAGAGCAGCTTCGGTGATTCGAGCGGTGTAGAGTCCTGTCGGGTCCATAAGACAAAAACTATCTCGTGATCGTACGAGCCGCACACGTACTTCGACACCATTAATTAATAATTTTTCTTGATTGAAAACATCACAATGTAAATACACAATCATATCTATATTTTTCTCATCGCCCATAAGGATTCGGCGGTTTGTAAGACCCTCGTTTTCGTCATCTATAGCATCCATTTTTCCCGGAGTGTCGGTGTACCGTAGTGCACTGGTGAGATGAGATTTTTTAGCTGCAGACCCAGAGTTTAATAAAGTTTCAATGTATGATCGATAAGCGTAGGCGTTATTGGGCGGGGAAACAGGTTTTTGATTAAAAAACACATCAACTTGATTAAATATCGAGTGCATAAAATTATTTACAGGACTAACATTTTTCAAGGTATTTTTATCTATAGTTTCAGGAGGTGTTACTGTTTGTGCGATAGTTACACGAACACTAAGCGGAGTATGTGCAAGGTCGATATATTCACTAGTTCCCGGTATAGAAAACTCTATTGGCGACCCTTCAGTTAGCGAAGATATTGGCTTATATTGAACATAATTTGAATTTTCAATCGTTGTTCGAGTAGGGGGTACACTATATAAATTCACTTCAGATTTAAGACATGCACACGAACCACTATGCAGAAAAGCCATTATTCTTCAAAAATATCTCGTGCAGTACGTTTTTCTTTCAAAGTTTTCCTTTTATTTTTACAGTGTTTTTTTTAATACCAAATTTTTTATTTGGTTTAACTTTGGAACGTTTTCTACTTTTGGTGTTAACGGCATCAGAGTTCTTAGTCAACTGTTGTTTCTGGTCCCGACGCTTAGTTTTATATCCTGAGCCACTTATCAGATTATCCAATTTTTCTTCGGCTTTTCTTTTGAGATTCTTTCCTGATTCTCGAATATTATTGCGAAAAGATTCTTTAAAAGGTTTTTCATGTGTAATGTCATCTAAAATATTTACACCTGCTCGTAAAGCCTCTTTACCAACAGCTTTTCCTAGAGCCTTACCACCTTTTTTTACAAACGGTAAAACACTACGATAGACACCTTTTATAAAGCTTCCAACACCTTTTCCTTTTTGCATAGATGTATCTATTATAATATAATTATTGAATGGATCGTGGGCACTTTGGTTATCATAAATTGTTTCAAAATAACCCATCTTATGCTGTTCTCTTAAAATGAAGTGTTACTGACAACGTACCGTAATCGAATGCTATAGGGTTTTCATCTTGGTCCTTTATATCTATTGTGATCGATTGAAATGACGTAGATAACAATGGAATATACATTGGCGTGATAAAGTTTTTAATCTCAATGCTACCATATTTATACTCGTTCATATTAAGAGGTAAAATATTAATGCGTAAAAGAGGTGTGTGTACATCACCTGTAATGTAAGGTTCACAAATATCACTATACACTCTTATTATTGATGGTAAACCGCTAATAAGATCGGCAGGTCTTTTACCGGTAATTGTATCTCTAATTTTTTCAAGATTATGATTTTCGAAGCCAATAATTCTCAAGAGCTTTTCAGACAAAATTAAACTATGAAAACTCGTGTCACAAGTATCCTGGCAATTTCAATTTCTATAAACCCTCCACGTTGTGCTTTGAATTGTAAGTGATTTTTTATGTTAGGTAAATTATTTATTTCTTGTAAAAGATTTTCCATATCTGTGTAAATTCCTGGAGATAAGTGTGCAATAACATCATTTTCTATTGATTCGTGTCTCACATCATTTGGTGAAAACGACTCAGTTGTTTCTACACAGACCATACCCTCATAGTTATCGAGCGAAATATGTTGAAATGTGTGGGGTATCTGAATCTCACATAGAGCTACAGACCACTCACCGTGTAAATAAATATTTTGAGGTAGCTGTGAGGTAAAATGTGTTGTTTTATTTTCAGGAAACACATACATGCTGTTGTTACTAGATAATACTATGTAAAATTGTTCTCTCATTATATCTTTTTTAAATTGTTTGCTGAAACCCAGGAATTAAATTTATCGGGATAACCTTTCCAAGTTACAAAATATTTTTTGTTTTTCCCTTTACCTTTAGTTTTAAGAATCTTATCTATTTGAAATGATTCTGTATTCAAATCTTTTTGTACTCTAGAAAGTTCTTCTTCGTAGAAAAAACCTTCGATTAGTTCACCGTCAAGATCTTCCAAAGTATAAACAGGCTGTTGGCGTTTAGTAGATATACGTATAATTCGGAATAATTCCAAAGTCCATCCGCTTTCATATGCTTTCTTGAACACTAGTTTGGCGCGACTGACACGTACTAAGTCACCCACCTTATATTTAGGGTATCGAATACGGGTCGTGTTGTATCGTTGGACTAGGTTTTGGTATGCTTTTACGGCATTGTACGAATTAACTTTAGCAGGAGTAATTTTAGTACCAGAATGCCAAGAATTATTGTAAGCATCAACAATTTTTTGTAAAATATCAATATATCTGTACGTATTTGTATGAGTAAAATATCGCCATAATCGACCCTTCAATGCTCTGTTAAACATTTCAACCACAGCTGCTTTAATATCAGGATTTCTAACTACACGATAGTTTATACTGTTCTTTTTCAAAACTTGTTGCATCTCTTTGCCGAGAAATTCTTTACCTTTATCAGTTTGAAAGAGCATGGGGTGTTGTCCTTTACAACGTGTTAAAATACGTTCAAATGCTGTAACGACAATTTTCGATGTTTTGTTACGAATAGGTTCAACTCATGCAAATTTTGATAAAACGTCTATAACCACAAGTAGATATGTGTTGTCATTGTTATAGGTTTTTAATGATCGTAAATCAGTGAGATCTTCTTCCCACACATCAAAAGAGTTACGAACGTCATAAGACCTATGCGGAAAATGACGGCGTACAGGTTTATGTAGAGTATAAGCATCCCGACTTTCAAGCCATTTGATAATTTTTTTGCGATCGTGTTTTTTACCAATTGTTTTTAAAAGGTTGTACGCACCAGCATAGGCTAGTGATTTCGGTGGTCGATAGAAAAAATTATTTAACGTTTTTTCCATTTATCTTATTCTTAAACTTTTTTAGTTTCTTTTTTACGTTTCTTTTAATTCTTTTTTTAATGTACAAAGAAAACTTGTCAAAAGTTATTTTACTTATCATACAACAAGTTGTGACTAAAGCCACACCTCTCTCGTTAGTTGTAGCTGTTTCAGACAATAAACGTGCAAAGGCACGTTTAGCCAGCAAACAATCAGCTTTGCTACGATCACTACTGTTTGCATATGCTATATCATGTTTACGACAATAATCGTCAAGTGGGTTGATACCTTTCTCACCTTTCTCTAACCTCTCGTTTAGACGTGTACGAGGTCCACAAAAATGGTATCCTGGAGCATGTATTTCAAAAGGTAAAGAATTGATTAAATTATCTACAAGACGTGATTCTGGGTGTGTGATCAAATCTTCTTTAATGTTTACTCTAGGCGATCCCATGGAAGAATACGAACTTTTGTAACGTGTCTAGGTGTTTCTTGGGGGTGTAATCTTTTTTTCAACTTTCTTGGTGTTGCTCTATTGGCTGGTTTTTCATTTGTTTCTTCACTATTAGATTGTTGAGTTTCTTCGTCGTCGTCGTCACTATCAGGTTGTGGTGAAGAAACAAGTTCCCAAATTTTATTGTTACCAATAAATTCTCGTGGTATATTTGCTCTGCGAAGCGCTTCGGTAAACTGCCTATAACCACTTGACAACGGCTGTTTTCTATTTCTCAGAGCATCGTTAATCAAATCTACTATATTTCCACCTTTGACGACACTGCCATCTATGGTAATCTTACCAAGATCATCCCATGTGACATCACCAGAAGCAGACAATCGCAGTAATAACTGTTTTGCTTTAAATCGAAGCGTTGACGGTACACTGTTTATTATGTTATCATCTACTTTTCTGCTATCTTCATTGGTATCTTCGTTATTATTTACTCTGCTTACTTTATCGATATCTCCAGGGGTGGTTACGTCGCTCACGTGAAACTTTTTTGCACCATCATTTGATTTATAATACATAAAACGGTCTAATGCTTGTTGGTACATCGCATATTTTTCACGATCATCTTGAATTGATGTCGAATTTATAATTTCGCTCATTTCTTTGTCTAATCGCGACGAAGGTGTACCCGGTGTTTGCATAGTAACCAATTTTTCACCTGATAAACGATGGTGTAAATTGTTTATACTTTCTTCATGGATCAAAATCATTTTTCTTGCATGCTCCATAGTTTTATCACAGGTACCAAGATGAGTGGTAAACAAGTCTGGTATTTGATAATCAACTTTTTTTTATTTTTCAAACTTTGCGAAGAATCAGTTAATTTTCTTAAGAATAAAACGTACTTTTACAATTTATTTTTATAGTTTTTGTTCAAAGGCACGTTACCACGTAAAATATTTAAGCCACATTCGCAAATGAGAATAACAAGTTTTTTATCTGCTTCGCGTAATAAAACACGTCGTTGACTTTTATCGAAATGAAGCAGAGATTTTAAAGTATTTAAATTTTTTTGTCCAAGACGCTTGCGTCTACTCGAATCCATTACAATCGTATGACTGGTATATTATTCCCAAGTTCGCTACCTTTTATAGATTTCTTGGGAACATAAACATAGTGATATTTATCAAACGGAAATATATTACTACGAAAACGACAATTATCTGGTGTATCTTGTCGTCTATAATTATCAATTTTGGTCTAGGATCGTCGACAAAGTCTGAATTTTTTGGTAAACCCTCCTGAAATTCGACATCATCACTCAGTTCTTTATACGTTGATTACCATTCGGAATAGTAAACTATTATTCGGTCAACGTGTACGTTACTCATACTATCTATATGTTTTAAAAAGTTTTTAACAAACACGGTTTTCCCACATGATGTGGGACCACAAACCATAGATGTCCAAGGATGTTTCCACCGTGGATCCATGACAAAAACTGTTTCGTTAAAGGAGATAATATTTTTTATAAGTCTCGAGGTTTGTGGCGGCGGCGGCGGCGCGCGCATGTCACAAGCTTTTTGAGAAATCAGATTGCTGATGAACCGACAAGCTAATTTGAAGTGACAAGCTAATTTGAAGTGACAAGCTAATTTGAAGTGACAAGCTAATTTGAAGTGGTAAGCTAATTTGAAGTGATAAGGTAATTGAAGTAACAAGCTGGTTTGTAGCTACAAAACTTGTGATAAATATGCTCAACGAGTATCAAAAAGCTTAATGCGAATCAATAAGCCTAATGTGAATTGAAAAGCTTGATGTGTTATATCAAACTATTTAATGTACCTCTTGAGCCTTTTGCCACTGCCGCTACCACTTTCGACAGATTTATTTATGCTAACTTTATTACTTTAAAATAGAGATAATTAAGAAACAAACAGATTTTTAATTCAAATATAATTAATTTATTACGGTCATATACCTAACGTGTCAAAGGTAAGGAAAAACAAGATTGATATTTTAATACATTTATTGATTAATATTTTTGTTCATAACATTATCAATATCCTTCAACTGTAAAGATATTCATACATCAAAATATAGGCATCATCTATTAACATACTTAAATTATTTTTTTCAAGATTTTATGTAACTTATTAACATTATGGGTATAAAATGTGCTTGTTATAGAATGTATATCATAAAATGTAAACTGTGTATATTGTGATAATTGATTTTTTTCTTGTAATTTCTCTTTCCTATAGCTACAAATTTTATTAAATACATATTTTATATCTTTGCACGCATTTAACAGATATTTAATCCTATTGTCTACGTTTCTAGAGATGTGTTTGAGCTGATCATAGATTGTTTTATTATACACCAATCTTGATTGAAAGCATATCTTTGTTGGTGGATCACCGCTATGATTTTTCTCTTGTGTTTCGTCTATCAGCTCAAAAGCTTTATCAGAAAAACTTATCATGAACCTTATGCTAAAGCTGGTACCACAAGATATTTTTTGATCAACCATTTCGTTTCCTTCAGATTCAAAGAATTCGTCAATCCTGGGAAAACTTTCTTCAAAGCAGATCCACTCGGTATGCGTAAGTGGTATACTCGCAATATTTTGACCACTTAGACGAACAACAGGTTTGAAATCACCACAGCCAATAACATGGGTTTCTAGACCAACGGTAAGTTTCTTACAGTACGATTTATTTAATCCATACAGTATGGATAGTATTTGGCGACATTGGAATTTAGAGTTTTGATTACTATTCTGAGCAAACATTTTTCAGTATTATCATGCTTTAGTAGGATCCAAGATTAAAATGACATATAATTAAAGTACCCCTTTATATATAAAGTATCCATAAACACTCACACTCTAACAACCCTTCCTAATCTTTGAAAATGTAATCATTTCTAGATTGAGTGTGTGTGTGTGTGCGCGTGCGTGCGTGTGTGTGTGTGAGTGCGTGTGAGTGTGTGTGTGTGTGTGTGTGTGTGTGTGTGTGTGTGTGTGTGTGAGTGTGAAGGTATGGTGTTATGAGTGTTAATAAACCATTAAATTAATTATAGGTATAATGATTTATAAAGTTTAAGTATTTTTGCTTCCTCCTAGAGGAAGCTTTGTGATAGTAAATAAAAGTTTATGAGATAATGTGTTAGAAATGTTATTTAGCAAATTTGGAATAGAAATACACTATTTTTAGAAAATGTCCGTATGGATGTGTGTGTGTGTGTGTGTGTGCGCGTGCGTGTGTGTGTGTGTGTGTGTGTGTGTGTGTATGTCCGTATACGCTGATATCTCATGATCTACTCAACCGATTTTAACGGGAGAGTGATCATTTTTTTAGATTTTGATTCCACAATTGGGGTCAATATTCTATTTTTATAAAATTTAATTTTTTTTATAGCCATTTTTTAGTTTTCAAATTTTTATTTTCGATTTTTTTAATATTTAGAACAAATATTGTTTATATATCATGAATTCCCTGTATGTAGGATAAAATTATCTACAATTTGAAAAAAAAGTCGGTAGCTATATGTCGTCATAAGTTATTGATGAAAACGTAATTTTTTGTAAATAGGTTATATTTCGAAATTAAAAAAAGATATTAACATGAATATTTTTTTGGTTATAAAGGATATTAAGTACTATAACTTACTAAATTTTTAGGTTTTTTTATTCATTATTTTTTGAGAAAAAAAATAATTTATAAAAAAAGTTATTTTTTTTGTCGTTCAATAACTATAGTAAAATTGGCTTAATCACTTTGAAATTTTTGTAGGGGTAGATTTTGTATACCAATCGAGTGAGTTCTTTGGGCAAAAGGATTGATCCATAAATTTCGGAGATATTTGAGGTTAAAATTTTTTTCAATTTTTTTTTAAATCGTAATTTCTCGAGAAAGGCTCTATGTATCTAAATGGGGTGGGTGGCATTCGAAAGAGAATTAAATTATCTATATTTTCTAAAAAAATTAATTCTCTAGCTATCACGGTTCTTTTGTTATTAACAAAAACGTAAAAATTGAAAAATGAAAAAAAAAAAGAGTTTTATATGTTCAACTATTACAAGAGGAAAATTGTCTTATTCGCTTCAAAATTCATTGTAGAGGTATATTATTGATAGTTCTCGGATGAGTTCTTTTGGCAAAGTGATTGGTTCATATATTTCAGAAATATTTGAGGTAAACACATTCAAAGAACAACTTTAGAATATTTTTTTATTTTGAACCAATGTACGACGAGAAGCCGTTGACAGTGGACTTGAAGAAGAAAAATTTAATGAAGAATAGAACTTGAAGAAGATTGTTTTCCATTCATATAAGAATTGAAATCACAAACAAATAAATTGCAAATGGAACCTCAGTGAATAGCCATGAAAAAATTACAAGTTAATATTTTCCATAAAATTTTTCCAATTTTTTTCGTGAAATAGTATATTACACACCTAGGCAGTAAAAATAAGAAATGAACCTCGGCTTCGCCTCGGCCGACAATTACATGTGATCTGAGTCTTTCTTTTTTACTGGCCATTCTGTATACTATTTTTCTGCTCGACGGCGCCGGAAAGCGGCAACTTCGTTTAACGCAGCGGCTGGGAAGTTGGCGCTTTCCGGCCGGAGGACAGAAAAATTTATTTTTCGAATTTTAATTTAATAAAAGGAATCAAAAAATTATTTTGAGGAAGCTACGTGTCAATGAATTGGCAGCGGTTTTTTACATTATGAACCATATAAAATCATTCCTGAAATAAGAAACGACAAGTATTTTACAAAATTTTAAAAAGTATTTATTATCATAATGAGATATATTTAAATATACTGATAAAAAGGTCATAGGTTTACAAGAAAATACGGTATTTATTTTGATGTGTTTTTATTCAGCTTCAATTTTTCAATTTCACTTTTTAATTCATTAATTTGATTCTGTTGCTGTTCAAACTTCCGCTCAAAATTTTGATTTAATAATAATAAATGTTTTGTAATTTTATTTAATTGTTTACATAGATTATCTTTTTTTCTAAGTAATTTTTCTGTATGATGCACATTACAGTCAAGAATAAGTTTTATGTATTTGTTACTTTTTTCTAAGTCATCTAAATTTTTTAAATCTCTATTTATTGATTCAACAGTATTGAATAATGAATTTTCATTGGTCCAATGATTTTCGTCATATGCTTCAAGAGTTTCGACTCGTTCAATGACATTTAAAATTGCCATATGTGTACGAGTTTCATCGAAGACCATGTTGAAATCAGATATCATCTAACAAGTTATTTTCCATTTTAAAATTCACCTTGTCACAATATTAACAACTTAAGAGAGAGTGGTAGTATTTAATATTTTAAGAAGAACTCACTTTAATGTGCGATAGAAGTATGTCTGGATGATGAAGTGTATTTCTACGATCACTCAAACCAAATTTATAAGTATGTAACAGCGTACTGGTTCAACTAATCTTTGATAGTTTCTGGGGCGCAAACAAACTGAACTGTGGTGTAAATATTGTTTAAGACGGCTTATATACACACCAAAGAGCATGAAACTACGGATTTTACGGTGGGGACGGAATAAAAGAATGCAGAGCAACGCAGCGAAATTTTGAGGAATAGGCACTTTTGAATTTAAAAAGTCTAAAAACATAATCGCAGCTTAATATATTATAATGAAAAATCACCAAAAATCTTTTTAAAACACTCAGAATTATAAAAAATTCCATAAAATAATTTCTACGACTAGGTTATAAAATACGCTAAATAGATGGATACAATGTGTAGTAAAACTATGTTACTCTGAACTGATATGAAAATTGATTGGGTTGATCAATACATCGATCGGCCTGTGAAGTTCCAAAATACCATCAATAAAAAGAGAATGTTGCACCTAACAATAAAGTACAATACCGCGAATTAATGTGAATGTAACTTTCCAAGATATCCGTACCAATACCTTACTAATACCGAATCAATAACAAAATTAACTGGTTAATGAAAGTTATAAATATGCGGAACTGTTAGAGGGTAAAGTGGGTAGTAAAAAAGTGTAATACCGCGAGCTAATATAACCATCGATTAGACTGATCAATGTATCGATAACAAAATCGATCAACCAATGACGTTCCAAAACATCTTCATTTAAAAGAAGATATAGCACCTTATAAAAAAGTCTAATGCCGCAAATCGATCTGGCTATAATTTCCAGTGGAAAATCATGCCAATAACGAGCCAATATGTTGATCAGTGTACTAAACTCTCTCTATTTTCTCATCTTGTATTGAGGTTTACGTAAAGGGTTGTTTGCGTGCTTGATAATAACAATAAATTAAGTTTTATTGTAGTTTTTCGTAGCATGTATCAGGAATATATAAGCTAAGAAGGTGTCGCATATATAATAGTCATAAGTAGGGTATTATACTATCTGATCCGTTGATTATTATGACGGACTACTAACCATACAAGTGATAACGTCTCATACGTTGTACTTGTCATAAGAAACAAACAGCGAAAAGAGTTTAAGTAGTTGTAATGATCATCGATTGGATCAATCGACATATCGATAACGAAATCGATCGATCTGTGAGGTTCCAAAATACCTCCAATAAAAAGAGAATGTTGCACCTCACAATAAAGTACAATACCGCGAATTAATGTGAATGTAACTTTCCAAGATATCCGTACCAATACCTTACTAATACCGAATCAATAACAAAATTAATTGGTTAATGAAAGTTATAAATATGCGGTACTGTTAGAGGTGTTACGTGTGAGCATATCACGGTTCACGCACGTACGAGGGGTTCTGAGGTGTTCGTGTCGTTCCAAGCCGAGACTCGAAACGATGCAGTGAAATACAACTAGAGTTAATGTATACCTGAGTTATTTATTAAAATACTTATAGGCGCGAGAGAGATAATCCTAACGCGCGTCCGCGATGCAACCGATCGACGTCCTCTCGTGAATTCGTTATCCGCTCGCCCTCGTCGCTCGTACCTCGCTTCCGTCCTCTCTCTGACCCCGCTTTCGTTCTCTTTCTTTCTGTCCCCTGGATGCGCTTCCCTCGGTTTTTATATCTCTGCCTTGGGGCTCGTAAGTGGGGGATCATTGCTCATCAGCTGTTCGTTTCTTCCCCTTAATTCGACGTCCAGATCTCGTGCCGGTGATTCAGTGTCTCGCGGATTCGCTGTTCTGCTGACTCGCATTGGTTGATGTCATGCACCTTCGACATTCGACGTCCTCTATCAACGCTCGGTATATTGCTGACCGGGAGTTTGTGTTGGGCTACGTGTCTTCGTTCTTCGAGAGTATGTATGAGTTCATGGTCGCACGCACTTTCTCTCTGGAAGCTACCACTCGTAACACGTCTGAGGGCCGCGACATCGACCTCCGGGGCGATGAAACAAGTGATGGGGCGAGAGAAAAATTTTCCTTTTTTTTCTTGACGTTAGGGTTAAATGCGGTAGATTCGTAGAATTGCTGCTAGGATTGGTTGGAGTTAGTTCGATACTAAAGTCTATATACTGCTAGGGTTGGCTAAGGTTGACGTCGAGCGGTCGGGACTGTTAACAAAATTATTCATCTTTCTAGGGTATGATGTGTGTTTGTTACAGTCTTAATATTCGTGTGTAGTGTTGTATCTGCGTGAGTTTACCTGGCAATGCAATGCTAAACCTAACGATTTTTCTCTCTCGCTTCTTATTATATTCTTCTTGTACATAGAGTCTGTTAATACTGGATACATGATATACTGATAATGCAATAGATATGTATATATATATATTTTTTCTTTATTTATGACATGTTATAGGATCGGGTTTGCGGCTCTGATTTTTCTCAACCCGTGTTTCGTGTTGACGGTGTGGCAGGGTGATGACTCTCCCTGTGGTAGTCGAATAATGTACCGTTGAAGGTAGTAGCGCTTGCGATGGTGTACCTGGAAAAAGTTCTTTATTGATTAGTAGCGGGGGCTCCCTTCCCCTAGGCCAGAGTTTCCAACCCAACGCGAGGACGATTAGGATCGCGACGATTGACCCGCCTGAATAAGAGACTGCTGGTTTTAGGGCTACAAACTCGCCGTCCACGGCGTCGCGTTGTTCTAGTTCCGTCGCGCTGTTGATTATGTTGTTCAGCTCGTTTCCCAATTCTAGGGAAGCGGGCCGTGCGAGCTTGCTTTGCGGCATGCTATCAGATTTTCTCATTATGTATTGCAGCATCGATCCTCCGTCAGTAGTGACGTTGGAGATGATGTTGGTGATATTGATTATATTACCCCCGTATGGTACAGTTTCGAATTTCGTGATTATTTCGCGATTAGCGAGGAGCCGTGTAGTGTCTGAGCGTCCCGAACATCCGGCCGCCAGTTCGAGCAGTCCCACACCCTGAATTACGAGTACCTTTTCGGCTGCCCTTGGACAGGTAATCATTAATTTGTCTTTTTTGTTAGTCGAGAACATCCAGGAGTTAGTGGAACTCGTCCTTGCCCAAAATGTGGTCTCGAGTTTCACGACTCTTACGTCGCAGGTGGCGAGGTCAGGGATTCGTAGTCCTCTAGCGATTGCTATTTCGCATGTTACCTGCTCGGTTACCCCTGGCTCCGGCTCGGTATTTTGACAGATGTATAACCCTCGTGCCTGTTTGCATTTAGACAGTGCCTCTGGTCGGATATTGATATACGCGTCATTGGATTGACTAAGTGCGAAGAAGGGAGAGTGGGCCATATGTACGCGTAGACAGTCGATCCGTTTACCGTAGCTTGTGGCGTCGGCCACGGTGTCGCCTTGTACAGGTCGTATTGGCTGTACCCGATAAGGGGTATGGTGATATGATAGATTAATCGCGTGTCTTAAAGCATTATTGACAAATCGGCGATCTTTACCAAGTCAGCCAAGGTTCCGTTTTCGTAGGAAATTGGAAACCTGGCGTCCGGCACTGATTTTGCTACTAGCTCCGCGGTCTCCTGTACTTGCGCCGGGTCGGTGAACTGTGGATAGATAGCGCCCTGAGCTGCAAACAGTACAGCGTCCGCCAGTGTCTGTATATCTATCTCGTATTGCAGCACCTGTTCTTCTAAGATGTGCATGGCTTCCATGAAGGCGGCCGCCTTGCCTTCCCTTCTCTGTTCATTTTGTAGCGTTAACAGGCTTCTCTCGAGGGCGTCGGCTCTACCGTGTAGTAATCTGAATTCCTTGTATACGATTTCCGTCTGATTGACCAATAGTTTCGATAGTTTTGCTAACTTCGCGTCGTTTCGTGCAATCAGGTTCTTTATCTCCTTCTCGGTGTCTTCATCCAGGGTCCCGAAGAGGAACTTGCTGGCCTTGCCGACCCCGGAGAACCATGCGCTACGTTCCCGTCTATGGGCCACTCGCACGGGTTCCTCCATCAGTCCCAATGTCCTTACCATATTCCGATTGCAATTATCAATTTGCTTAAAAACTCTCTCTAGCAGATGTTTGTGTGAAACTTCCTGCGGGGATTGGTTCAATGCCTTCCAGTTGTACAGTAACTCTGCTCCCTGCTCCGTCAAGGGTCCTAGATCGATTTGTTGAATTATCCGCCATGATGTACTGGACACGGCCAGTGGGTTGAGTCTTTCCACTAGTATTCCTGGATTCTCCTTAACGGCTCTTACCGTGGTTTCCTTATTGTGGAGGCTGACCACGGACCTGCAACGAGACTCGTCATTTCTTATTATCATATTTCCGTCGGGTATATTTGTCCCTGTCCCTGAATCCGTGCTAGTGGGGTCTCGCTTAAGTGTAATGATCCGAGTGGCCTCCCTCCCCGTCAGCTGCTAGCAACCGATCTCTCTGACGCGCTGACGGGTTCATTCGTTGTGCTGCCTTACTGAGCGGTCGCGACACCACTTTCCGGTGTCGAGTTAGCTAAACGCGCATTGCCGGTAATCGGATCGGGCGCTACTCGTAGCTCGTGATGTTTATATATTTTCTTCAGTATTCTCGAGACCGCTGCTGTTGCAGTCTACTCCTTACGGGTTCTCTCGCTCTTGCTATCTGCTTGCTGCCTCGGCTCTTTTACCCAGCTGATAGTCTCGCGGCTTCTCTGCGCGAACATGAGCAGTGTTCGTCTGCTTGCCCTGACAGCACACTGTGTTTCCTTGCCTTATTTTTCTTCCACTCGTGACGGTTGCAACCATGGGGTTTGTGACAGCTTGTGCATTGACGATTACTTTTTTGGCTGCTGCTGATGTAGCTCTACAGCACTGGCGCAGGGTGCCCCGTCGCGTGCAGCGACGTCTTCAGCGGAGAGGTCGGCGCGTGCCTCGCCGACGAGTGCGTCGTCAAGAGTCGGAGCCTGAGCCTTTCGACTGGCGTCATCATGGGTCGGTTCTGCGGCGCGCTTTTGGTCCCGCTTACGCTTTGGCCACTGCCCACCGTGACCAGGACCGGCGTGTGGTTCGTATTCCGGGCTATCATTCTCGGGGGCGCCGTCCGGCCGATCTGACGATCAACATTCTCGCCACCCACGGTGGTTTCCAAGAGGCGGTGCTCCGAACGGCTGAGCCATTCTACCAGCGCCACAGCGATCGACAGGCTTTGCGGCTCTGCAACGAGTGGCTCCAGCCGGAGATTTCGAGTCCGGATTTGGAGGACCCAGTCGAGCCTGAGGGGGCTTACGCGATTTATTTATACCTCACGTATGGCCCGCCTCCGGAGGACGAGGAGCAGGGACGCACGTACGGGGAAAGACTCAACCTCTCCATGGGTAGGGCGCATACTGCCAGCACAGTTTACGGTTACTGCGAGCTGTGCTCGGTCCCCCTCCCCGTGTGGAGGAACTGCCGGCTCTGTTTTGAGTTGTTCTTCCCTGGGGTTGGGCCGGACGCGGCGCAGATCCTGGATTGTGCCTCTGGAGATCACCAGGAGGATCTCCGGAATTTCGTGTGCGCTGGTTGCGTGGATCATCAGTGGATGGCGTTCGGTTAGATTTTGCGGATGTATTATACGTTATCTTTATGTACTGCATATATTTCTCTGTCCATTATGTATTATGTTTTCTGTTTAATATATTATTATCATTTATCCCTGTGTTTTGCCCGTTTATTTATTTATTCCTTTGCTTCCCTCCTGTCCTTTAGATAAACCTGTGGCGTGTTGCGACCGGGAGAAGTGAAGCTTCTATAGATTATATCTGTGATTGGCTCTTGGGTAAAAGGCGCGAGAATTTTTAAATTAGATATGCATTTTTATTTGACAATTAGATATTATTTATTGGAATATTCATTGGGATGAAAATGTTTAGTGTGATAATTATTAAATAAATAATAATCAAATTAATGTTGGTTACTTAAAAAATAACATGTTTTAATTATTTGTTAAAGTGATGGCCAGAAGTAGAAAGGTAATTTCAAAACACAATCCGATTAGTTATTGAATTGCACGATAAAAGTAAAAAATAAGCATTGTTTTAATCTTGGAAGAATCAATTATGTTACTATTAGAATGAATCATGTCAATAATATCCAAAATTTTGTGTTTGTTAAGAGTAGATGTACCACAGCATTACATCAATGCTTAAAGATGCATCAAAATTAAAAGAAAAGGATTTCCACCTTATAAGTTATATGGAATGCCGATTGAAAGCACATATAACGCGCGCAGTGCGCATGAATTTGGCTATTTTTTTTTTTTTTTTTAATGTAGATAAGAATAACGTAACACATGGCGCAGTCGATAAGCTGTTCGCCTGTCCGCCTGACTTCCTATGGGGGTCTTGATATCGCATGCCGATGGTTTCATTGTTACTGTGGCGTCATTGGAGGGTGACATCTAAATGATGGTTGCCATTTAGTCGGTTTACTATATAGTTATTTGTGGTGCATACGAATTTCATACAATGTCAAGTAGTCTAATTTCTACCTCCACAATTTCTTAGCAAGATGACTTAAAAGTTGTTTTATTATAGTGATTTATTGTGAAAAGGTTTATTAACTTTTATTGGATGTTTAAATAACTTTCTCCAGTGCAGTTATGCTATTTACTAGTAGTTTACGTTAAGGGGATGAGCTTGAGCCCTCACTCCCGTATTTTTGATTATTAGTTGATTTATTATAGGGCTTTATTGTTAAAATGTTTATTAGCCTGAATTGAATGTTTAAATAACTTTTTCCAGTTCAGTTATGTTATTTACCAGTAGTTAACGTCGAGGGGATTAGTTTAAGCCCTCACTCAAGTGTTTCTGATTATTAGTTGATTTATTATAGGGCTTTATTGTTCAAATGTTTATTAGCCTGAATTGAATGTTTAAATAACTTTTTTCAGTTCAGTTATGTTATTTACCAGTAGTTAACGTCGAGGGGATTAGTTTAAGCCCTCACTCAAGTATTTCTGATTATTAGTTCATTAATTATAGTGATTTATTGTTAAAATGTTTATTAATCTTTATTAATTATTTAGCTAACTTCCGGGAGTGAAATACCTTGTCCCCCTTATAGTTAAAATTGGGGGCAATCGTTTAAGCCGTTTCTGACATTTTTCCGATTGCAAGTTTATTAATTATAGTGATTTATTGTTAAAATGTTTATTAATCTTTATTAATTAATTAACTAACTTCCGGGCGTGAAATACCTTGTTCCTCTTATAGTTAAAATTAGGGACAATCGTTTAAGCCGTCTCTGACATTTTTCCGATTGCAAGTTTATTAATTATAGTGATTTATTGTTAAAATGTTTATTAATCTTTATTAATTAATTAACTAACTTCCGGGCGTGATATACCTTTTCCCTCTCATAGTTAAAATTAGAAACGATCGTTTAAGCCGTCTCTGACATTTTTCCGATTGCAAGTTTATTAATTATAGTTTTTTCGCCTAATTACACTCTATCATTGCAACTGGGCCGCCAGTTTCTGGTACAGTCGTACTTTGAACATGATGTGAATTACTTATTTTTTATTTTTAAACGACGAAAAGCATTGCACATAGTAGTTTTGCGACCTATATCGAAAGTATTCTAAAATTCCGCCGCTTCCAAGGAACATGGCGATAATCTTTCCTTGATTTCATCTTTCCAATTTAAGACACTACCTTAATTTGTTCGTAACAATTTCAAATTTATCAGGGTGTGGCGCGGTACTGTATTCCTACGCCTCGCGGTCCCGTGCCTGGCCGTGCTACCGCCGCCGCGTGCAGTGTGTGCTTTTATAAATGATTACGCCGCTTTTCTTTCTATATAGTTGTTGCAATGTGTGTACGTATATGCGCGCCAAGCTATAACTCAATGCATTTGTAGTTGTTGCAAAGCCGCGCTGCACGTTCACAGATTGCATTTGGCCTCTCGTGTGCTCCATGCATTTGCTCGCCCGTCAGGAGTGAGTAGTGTGTGGTGCGGGTTTTTTTCTTTTTTTGGTGTTCTTTCTCCAAAATCTCTATGACTGCTAATACTTCGTTTTGCGGAGGGGCTCACCAGGAGTTCATTCATTATCATGTGGGTCAAGATTTGGCTGCAGCCCGTGCCTTCATGCATCGGCCTGGTGGTCGTCACGTCTACTGCGCGGTTCATGTGGTAAGTATTTTTGCTTCCTCATAGAGGAAGCTTTGTAATAGTAAAATTTTGGTAAATAAAGGTGTTAGAAGTTTGTGTCACATGATTTTACAAAATGTCTGTATGGATGTGTGTGTGTGTATGTATGTATACCGCTTTATTTTCTGATCTACGCGGTCGATTTTAACCGGACGGGTCTCATTTTTTTTGTTTTTTTTTTTGTGATTCCGAATTCGGAAAAAAAATAATTTTATACGACTAACTGATTCGTTTTTAACAAAAACGTGTTTTTTTTCCTAAATGCTTATAACTCCCAAACTAAATGGTCAAATTTTTTTTTAGAAAAATCATGATAATGGAGATTATGAATAGCTATAATATGTATAAAATTGAATCCATTCCATTGGTTAGTTTTTAAGAAAAAATGAAAAAATGAAAAAATGAGTTTTGTATGTCCAACGATTCCGGAAGGAAAATAGTCGTAATTTCTTCAAAATTCCTTGTGGAGGTAGATTTTGGATAGCTCTTGGTCGAGTTCTTTGGGCAAAATAATTGGTCCATAAGAGGTATTTGAGGTTAAAATTTTTTTTTTTAACTTTTTTTCGTAATTTCTCGAGAACGGTTCTATGAATCAGCTACAGATTTCTAGACAATTTTGTATGTGATATAGATATTATGTATGTGAATTTTCATCAAGATCGTACGATTACTTTTTGATATTCAAAATTTTCCTATTTTACAATAGTATATTACGATACGTGGGCCGGAAATTGGATTTCCGGGCCGTGCGTGGTATGACGCCCGAGGCGAAGCCGAGGGCGTCATAACGCACGGCCAGGGCATCCAATTTCCGGCCCAAGTATTGTATACTATTTTTCTTACTCCCCGGCCGAAAGTACGTTCTGTAATTGTTAAATAATTGATAAAATTGCGTTGTCGTCTGCTAGCTGTATTTGAGTGTTAGTTTTTCTTTCGGCCCGCTCGATAGTAGTGCCTCTGTCGGCCGCTTTGGGTAGCTCGGTCGATATTACCGACTGTTTTTTCTTTCGGCCCGGCGTAGAGAGCTGGTTTTTTGGGCGTCTGCTACTTTCGCTATTGTACAGATGGTCTGATGCCCGCCCGACATTTGCAAGACCGAGGCGAAGCCGAGGTTTTGCTGGTCGGGGCGGGCATCAGAAACACATTCATTAAAAAAAGACAACACCACTTTTTATTTCAATTAACTCTTTTTTCTCGTCACACGTGCACTTTCCTCTGTCTATTTCGTACGTGTCTAACCTTCACACCGCACAAACATATTTTTCTCGGACGCTCCCGTCCATACGTTTAAAAAACAATAACCACGATCAAACAAAACCACTTTTTATTTCAACTAACTTTTTTCTCGTCACCCGTGCACTTTCCTCTGTTTATTTCGTACGTGTCTAACCTTCACACCGCACAAACATCTTTCCTCGGGCATGCGCGCGGGCGCTGAAGCGCCGCGGGTCAGGAAATTTCGGCAGCCAATCAGAGCGCGCGGTTGGTCTAAAATAGGATGCGAAAGTTTCTCTTTCGGCCCGAAGATGCGGGCCGAAAGTACGTACTTTCGGGTGGGCGAGTAAGAAAAGTTATTTTATTTGTCGCCGGATAACTAGAGAAAACTTATTTTAATTTTAATTTTTTTTTTTTTTTTGTGGAGATGTAGAATATATATTATTTATTATATGCGTTTTTAGAGTAAAAGAATTCGTTTATGAATTTCAGAGATATTCGAGATTAAAACTGATTTAGCCTTCTTTTCAATTCGTAATTCTTTTGGATATATCTATACTAGAAAATGGAAATAACACGTGCTATGTGTGCGTGTTGTTCACTTGCTTTTGTTTTTTTATTGAGGGTAATTTACAGCGCGATCAAGTTTTAACCTTATTAGACTCATTGAAGAATATGTTTGGTTGAAATTTCAAAAGATTATCTTTATTTTTTTTTTTTTACTCAAAATATCGAAATTTTTGTAGAGAACATTAATTGGGAAAAAGTTTGCATTTTACTTGCAGAATATGCCAGTATTTTTGTTGTAACCTTTTTGGAAAGTCTCTTGAATGATTGACTTGATTGGTGACTTTATAAGAAACATTCATATGTGTAATAAATGAATATATGTAATACAGAGTTTGATAATTTGTTCGAATTTATTTTTAAGTTTTCACAATATTATGGATTTAAAATATTACCCAAAATTGAAGGTGCACGCGATAACAATATTAAGAAAATCAACCAATAGTCCTAAAATTTGGGAGAGCTATATTTTTGTTTTTATATCTTCAAACTGAATTCGTTATCCACTAAAATCGAACTATTACGACGAAAGATATTTGAGGTTTAAAATAAAACTAATTTAATTATTGTGATAAAAAATTTAAAAAAATGAATAAATACATTATTTTGAGGAAGCTAAGTGTCAATGTATTGGCAGCGGTTTTTCATATGAAATTAATAACATATAAAAGTCGTACATGAAATATAAATAAAGGAAGCTTAGTTATAAATGCTATTAATATAAAAATATAAAAAGTAAATCCACTTATATAAAACTTTGAATTATACTATTCAATCCAACACATTTAGTATTCATTTATTAATTATTAAATATAGAATTATATTATAATTTAAATTATTTTAATATATAATTAAAATTTAATTATTAATTGAATTTTATACGTTTATTAATAAGGAGTACATTACAGAAGTATATTACTATATTACATTGTAGTAACCTTGCAGAGAAAAATAAATCCTGTTTGCAGGTCCGGAGTATAGATATACTTAAACTAAAACAATACTAATAACAATGTGAAGAACGTATAGTAAATACCCTTTAACGTATTTATTTGCATAAATTTATTCATTTTGTAGAAGGTGTTTTACCTATTTTGGGTATTAAAATTGATGCTGTTCCTGGTCGATTCAATCAAATTCGAATTAATATAACTCGGTTTGGTTCACATTAATCATAGATTTATACCAATTGTTATTGAGGGAACTAACAATAAAGATTTTATAGATTGATTAAAATTAATTTAAAATCAATTGAAATAATGCTACTTATTATACTTTGATTTAAAACAATTCTTCATTTAAGATATCAATTGAAATTTAGTTAATTTATAATTTTAATTTATCAAATTAAGGTTACTGTTATGAAACATTGTTTTCTTTATTAATTATTCCTCAAATAAGTTTTATTTGGATAAATAAAATTTATTTGGACCACCCGTATTTACTAACATGTTATCACTTTCTTTATATATTAGTATATGTATACATATATATCTTGATCCTCTCTGTTACGAGTAATTATATTCATAATCTCCCTTTGTTCTTGTTTAGTTTACCGCGGTCGCGTCGCCCGTCGCCGATGAAGATGCTCATTCCATCGTGCGATCATTACTTATGAGTAAAAAGGCAAGCTTTGAGGTTCTCCGGTTGCGATGTACGAGCTCTTCCGGGTTATTTGTCAGTAGGAGGGAGCGGTGTTCGACGAGACTGGCGCCAGGCGTTGTATGGTCGCAGCTGCAGGTGTGTATAGTCACATATGTTTTTTTTCTTTTTCCCTTAATTTTTTTTTTTTTTTTTTTTTTTTATTTTATTTATTGAAGTCCTCCTTACCTTATTCAGGGTGCGCCTACCGGTCATCCCTTGGTGATAGATCTGGCTACGGAGGAAAGGTTCATCACTTCCACCTTCGGTACCGTCGCAGCTCGTGGCCTTACGCCCCTCTATGCGGCGAACTTCGACGCGGCCGGTCGAGCTCTTCCGTCTGCATTGAGGGAGGTGCCTCTGCATATAGATCCGAAGAGGAACCCCTCCCTCAACGAGAGCTTCGGAATCAACGTACCCACGTACTATTTATCGGGCACGCTCTCCTTCTCCGAGATCCACACGGAGGACGGGTCCCTTGATTCCTGCAACAGTGTCCACTGGAGTGAGCCGGGCGCCGAGAAGCTTTGGCTCTTCGTACACTCGGATTTTGTAGGAGCCTTCAACCTCACCTTATCCAAGACGATAGATAAGATGCGAGCAGATGGAGAGGACGTTTCCTCGTGGCGTGATGGTTGCCCTTTCCCTCATCACCACAAAAATATTGTGGTGACACCGGAGTTCCTCCAACGCCATGGCATAATGTACCAGGTCGTGTGTCAACGCCCCGGTACCCTCATATATGTGTCTGGTGGAGTGCCGCACCAGGTTTTGAACACCGGCGTCCTTCTTGCCGAGGCCGTAAATGTGGGTGGTCCTCGGTGGAACTCCAACTTCCTCCAGCCCGTGTGTCATTGCCCGGAGGCCGCTGTCAGTCCTGTTCGCCGGAATAGGGCTTCAATGGAATATACTCATTCGAAGCCCGTTCTCTTCCGTGAGTGCCCGGTCAAAGGGTGTCAGGTAGCGTCACCGACAGCTGACCACGAACGTGCCCACATGCGTCAGCATGGCCCGGGTTCTGGATCGTTTACTTGCCGTCTGTGCCCCCGGGTATACCTGCAGGAGCGCTTCTTAAGGAAACACCTCACTGTGGCCCACCAAATTGTTGCGGTGCTAGGGCCTCAAAGGGCTTGCCCTTCTTGTGGTGGATCTTACGGTGCCTCTTTTAATCGCCACGTGAGGACTTGCAAGAGTGGGGCCCCTCACGTGCACGTGGTGCCAGGTTAGTTATTCGGCCGGCCGATATGATCGGCATCGACTGACATGCCGCTCTCAACCGTCGGCGTCGTAGCTGAGCGATATGTCTACGACGTTGGTGCGTTCTGCTGATTAGGCGCTGGTACCGTGGTTTACCTGTTGGGAGACACTACCCTGGTATTTGTTGCTGACCACGCGACATTGTTACGTGTGGTTACGAGAATACTTAATACGTATACAAAGTCTATAGTTTTAATATATTCATTTTAGCATGAATATGAAAGGTGTACTTAAGGAGTTATTGACTCCGGAAAATTACGATTGTACTTGTACAATACACTAATAAGCGTTTATATTTACTTGTGTAAATTATTATTAATTAAGATTCCATTATTATTTATGAGTTGATGTATCGATAACTTCAAGAACCTTTTGATCGCTGCTTTTTTTTTTTTTACCGTTGTTCTATGTATATCATTTTTCCCAACCAGCACGTCGTGCTGTTTTTAAATAAAGACTGTTTTCTTTACATCTACCTTTTATTTTATTTCATTTACCTCTACGAAATATATATATTCCTTTGACTATTTTTGTATCAACGTTTATGAATAATAGGTTATACCTTGTTACTGTAATTTTCATTAACAATTTCATAATTCTTGGGAGTCGTTATTAGATTGCGATGCGATTGGTATAAGTAAATTACTTTATTGAGTAACCGAATTAGTAATTATTTAGTAATATAATTTGAGCCAGCCCTTGCTAATGCGACTAATCAATAACTCACACTCCTGCATAATCTTGAGCCACTCAAAACCCGGCCTCTAACCTTTCCGCGAGTTTGTCCTCCGCTATCGATGCAGCCTACGAATTTCAGCAGCCACGCGCACTTGAATCATCTGCAGCGGTGAAACGCGCTGCGTCGGAACTTCCCTTTCCGCGCGTAACTGTCCGCCGGATTCCGTTGACGGTGCGGATTCTCTTGGCTGACGACTGTCTGGCGCCAAGATGGTGTTGCTACCGCCCCGTTTTTTTTGCGTGGGGGTACTTGCTGACTGCAGCCCGATTCCTTGCCTATAAAGGTAGCCTGGAGTAGCCTCGGAATTGTTAGTAATCATGGAGATCTCTGGAAGCTTTGCTGGATTTCCTATCCTCGTTACTGCCCGACCGTTGGCGAGATGGGCGAATGTACAGGTTAGCACTTATTTTCTTTTGCAATTTGATTTCCTTTTAACCTCCATTTTCGTTTTGCTTGTTCTTAATTCTATTCCATGTTTCCTTATTCGCGATTCTATTCTGTGTTCTAGCGTCGGGCTCAAGCACTGGGTCCTCGCGGTCTTGGTGCGCGGGGCGGCTACTGGGGTCCGCCACAATCCAGGGGCCTTGTGCGGGACGAGCTAAGTCACTGCACGACTTCCTTCCGTAACGGTCCTGGTCGTCAAGCCCGGCGTCCGCCACCTATCAGGGGTGGACGGGGCCGCGGTGGTTTCCATTCGGCGCCTTTCCGTGCTATGAACTTGGGACGTGACGAACCTGCTTCTCTGCCTGACTGGGAGACGCACTCCTGTGTTTTGGGTTCTTATCAGCCCGATCGGCGGGCACTTTCATGCGCCATTGAGTCGGAGTGGCCGATGGGACCCGATGGTCCGGTTCGTCCACCCGGTGCGCCGACACCTCCATGCGCTATGCATTTCGGGTGGCCAACGGGAACCGATGGTTCGGTTCGTCCATCCGGTGCCCGACCTTCTCCAGGTGCCATGCAATCCGAGCACCCGACGGAAGTCGAGGGCTTGACTCGTCCACATGGTCGGCGGTCGTCGTTGTGCGCTATGGATTGCCAGGGTCCGATGAGGGCTGGCGGTTCGGTTCGTCCACCTAGTCGGCGGATGCTTTCGCCCGAGTCGACTGGCTTCGTAGCTGTGGACATGCGGAACCGGGAACAGGCTATATTTCGCCGGGCGCTGGAGGCCAGGCGGCGAAGGGATGGACAGACTCCCACCTATGAGGAGGTGGTCAGTTACGTGCGGACTACTTCGCCCTCACGCCCAGGCGAGCAGCAGGCTGAGGCTGAGGTTCAGCCCTGGCGTCCTCCGACGCGAATTTTGAGTCCAGAGCCGGATCAGTGCACCGATGGCCCGTCACAGGGGAGCTGCATATTGACACGATCCTCTGCTGGCTCGTCGAGCGCCAGTAGCAGGGAGCGTTCTCCTGCCCCTTCTGTAGTAGCTGACACCGAGCCAGTCAATAGGGGACCAGTTGCGCGTCGAGGTATCAGGCGTGGTCGTCTTTTTGCACGCTTACTGCGATAAGTTTCACAGTTACTCTGTACATGTCGTTGCACACCCAGTCCTTTTTTATTTTACAATATAATACAATTTTACCTACACGATGTTTGTTTTTATTTCCGTGCCTGTCCTAAAAATAATTCCTCTAACCTTCCTTCCCATAATATCCTTTTCGGTGCATGTGGTTCCTTTATGCATAATGGAGGGTATCGGTATTCTTTTATCATGGTGGAGGTCGGGTATTTCGCACATTTTTTTCTATTTCGCGATGTATCCATCCCAGGGTTAAGAATTCGCGCGGTCAGTCGAGTTGTATATTCTCCGTTCTTTATGTCGAATTTTGCTCGTTAGTTGCACGGCGGTGAGTGTGCGCTTTACATTTGTGCTGACGTTTGATTTAACTTAATACGCGGCCTTCTACAGTTTAGTTTACGTTTACATAATACGTGCCTCGCTTAGTTTCCGATTATGACTCATTTGTCACGAGCCCAACATGCTCAATTGTCATCTCCAAAATCTGCCGTGTGTACCTGCTTACTATTTTCTAAGGATTTGGTGTTAGCTTAAGCAAATCATTTCAACGATTACTATTATATTATTAATAAATGGGTTTCCTTTTCCTCTTTTGACTATCTCCGTGCATATTATAAATGCCTTGCGCATTTACCTGGCGCGGACCTATGATTTCCTCGTGCAACAACTCAATCGATTTAATCACTCATACACAGATCTCTCATGAGATAGCTGGTTGATAAAAGCAATTCACTATATTATGTCGCTTATTCTGGCCAAGAATTCTTTAGATAATGAGTAGGCGTGCGATTCGCTGCATAACCCGCGTTCTATCGTATATGCGTTAGCGTGCCCCACCATGGCCCTGACCGCGACGTGGGAGAGATGCCGCAAGCAAGCTGTCGTTTTCCCCTTCACGTCACGTGACCGTTGGGCTCAAAGCTGCTCAGCGCCGAGATACGACTTGCGTCGTTGCACTTTTTTTTTTTTTTTTTTTTTTGGCAGCCAATTGAGAGCTTCTCTTTTTTTTCTCCTTTCTTTTCCAGCTCCGCAACTCACATCTGCGGATCCCTTTCGCCGAGTTTCTGCCGCGACTCCACCCCGTAAGCGCACTTCCTCCCTTTACGAGTACTCGAGTTGCTAGTTCGATACAATACAAGGGAGCTGACCTTCGAAAGGTCAGGGAGATGGCGCGTGCGGGAACCGATGATCGGGCCGTCGCTCTGTGTCTGCGGGAAGGTAGGGTGCATGCACCTGCTTCTTTATATGTTGTATATAGGTTTTAGCGAATTCGCCCCGACTACTCATTTTTAGTGCGTGACTCATACGTCTGTTTATTTTTACGATTAAGAGGTAAATTGCTTTTCTCGCTTGCTATCATGGAATTTGATGAGTTTGTTTCCATTCCTTTTTCCTGTTTTTTTTTTCGGAAATCATATTTCTGCGCCGTAACCTAAAAATTTGCTTTCTGTTTCCCCGTTTGTATTTTCGTTAGAATCATTTGCTTGTGTGAATGATTTGTTATGACTAAAGCGTACCCTACTCTTTTTCTCCTTTTTTTTTCTAAATTTTGACGCATACAATTATTATTGGTATTCTAGCGACACTCATTGCCGGCGCTAAAGATATTTATTATTTCATATTTAAAAATTGTATATTTGACATATCTTTGCCCGTGTAATGTGCCCCTTTTTGACTTGGGCGCGCGAATTCCTCGCGATTGGCTTGTTGTTTCCCTCTTTTTCTTTAGAAGAACGTACGAGATATCGACTTTCACACGTGCGGCGTCTGAGGGGCCGCGGAAAAAATTTCGTTCTTGTTCCCGGAACGTATGTAATATGCGCGTCCGTCGTCTGAGGAGCCGCGGTTAATTTCCGTGCTCGACCATCCCTTCCGAAGCCATATTTACTCGCTTCTCGAAAGCTCGCGATCCTCTATCCCTTTGGGTAGCTCGTAACTTCTTTTTAGGAGATTGAGGTGTACCGTTCGCGTTTGTTCCCCCTTTTGTATTTTGTCGTTGTATGTGTTGTAATTGATTTCGATGATTTCGCACGGCCTTGCATATTCCGGCTCTATTTGGCGGAGTCTCGCTTTCTTCGCGAGATATTCCATTTTTCCTCTCCCCGAGGAAATGGTGAGTGCTTTACCTTGGTCGTAGTAAACTTAAATTCGTATATGACTTGGGTCAGTTTCATTGCAGTGAGAGTTCTTAATTGTGCTAGTGTGTATGTATCGTCCATCCTGTAGCTATCCTACGTTAGCTCCTCCTTTTCTCGTTCTGGATTCCTTTTCGTTTTTCTTTTCTTTGTCCCGTTGTAACTCAGAGGCCGCTGTGCGTGTTTGCCTCTCTGATACGACTCAGAGGCTTTAGGACATGCTTGACTTTTCTTATATTTTCTTTCGCAGCTCAGAGGCCGTTTCGCGTGTTTGCATTGTAGATACGACTCAGAGGCTTTGGGGCCTGTTTGACCTTTCCCTTGTTCCTGCTTTCTTTCGCAGCTCAGAGGCCGTTGCGCGTGTTCGCATCTCTGATACGACTCAGAGGCTTTGGGGCGTGTCCGACTTTTACAGGTAATCCAAATGTATGCGGCCGTTCGCTAGTTAATCATTTGATGGTTTAATTTCTTTATCATCGAGATCCATAAGTGTTTCTGGATCTATAGCCTTGAATATCCTCAGGGCTCTATCTTTATCTTTTTGTATCTTGGTTATGGCCCTTAGTATATTGGCTAGTTTAAGTTATGTTCTCATTAATATTCATTGTTAATATTCATTCAACTTTTCGTTTTTTTTTCGTGCGACCTCGTATGGTTCCAACGTGATGGTGGACAAATTCTTGTTTTTTTTTCGGCTCTCGAAGTCTCACAAGCAGAGTTTACGTGACCTTCATATTTGGATAGCAAGTCCTGTTCAAGGAATTAATCTGTTTTTACGGAGATTTCATCATGTGCTACGAATTCTTCGCATAGCAGGCAGCACAATTCTGTACGAATCATTTCAGGCGTCCAGCATTTCTCTGGCAAGCATCTCTTTTTTTATGATTGGCAGGTGTATGGAAATCTAGCACTCTAGTTGGGATAATCTTATAGTATGTTTGGGTCTACTCGCGGTTACCTCTTCCTTACAGTCCTAAGTCCTGCAGGACTCTAGTACCATTCTTATTATTTGTCTCGTTATTGTGGTTATATCTTGCGTTATCTCGGTGATCACCATTGCGCCAATCATTCCTAAGATCCCTTCTATAATGATGCGGCTGGTATTTATCGTTATTGAAGCTATGTCCGCCCTCCGGATGAGTGCTATATCTTCGATCACCTTCACGACCTTGGTTATTGTTTTGCTGATAGCGATTAGGACGATCGTCCCAGACATTTCCATTGTAATAAGGTCGATTCGGTTTCCACTGATTCGGTAGTCCAATCTCCGATAGCGGTTAGGTCGCCATTCGTAGTTTCTTGTATATTGCCTATTCGCGTCAGGCGGATCTTCCTGCGATTTCACGTTTATGGATTGCGCGGTATATACTACTGCGGGGTGCGATAACGCGATAACCTGTCTCATTGGGTATGTGGTATATAACACTTGCGGTGGCTGCGGTGGCGATGATGCTCCTCCCAGTTTGTCCAAATTCCCTAAGGTGACTTCCGTGTTCTTCAGGCTCCTTCGTAGGGCGTAACAATCACCATATTGATAACCCTTCTTTTGGCAGAAGATGCAAAATTTTGTCTCCGCGTCCCTATACTGGCACCTACCCTCGGGGTGATTATCCATGCCACATACACTGCAGCGATCCCTGGCGGGGGCCCTCCTAATCGTGGCCTGCGGATTATCGTCTTTTAGTTTAGCGTATTTTTCCATAAGTTCGGTTAGAATACCTTCTGCGGACATGGGGCCCGACTGCGTCTCCCCGCGTCGTGCCCCGGTTCTCTGTTCCACTCTTACGGCTTCTGTTATCGCCTCTACCAGGGTTTTGGGATTTGCGGCTCTTACTTGGTGTTGCAGATCCCCTTCAAGACCGTACAGAAACTGATCGAGAGCTTCCGAGTCACCCCTGTTTTTGTAAGTTAGTTTCTCGAAATCTTGTAGGGATCTATCGGCATCGTAGGTATTCAGTAGTCGATTCAGCAAGATTTCTACGCGCTGTCCATAACTTACGACGCTTTCCCGTTTCTCTTGTTTGATAACCTTAAGTTCGTCGAGTAATCTGTCGGCGCCTCCGGCGTGCGTGTACCTCATTGTAATATCTTCGAGTATTTTTTCGACCGATGTAAAACGGTTCATACGGCACATATAACCATCCGCAGCTCGTCCGCGAAACTTTGAGGCTAATGCACTCATCAGCCAGCATTCTGCTGATGGGCCAAATTCGTTCAGTACATTGCGCACTAGGCGGCAAAAGAAAGCCACCGAGACGGGATTCCCGTCGAATGGGGGAATCGTATTCATAGCCTGTTGTAGCGAAAATGTCCACGCAGCGTCCCTCTACCGGGAGACGCGCGGGTGTGGCGGTGGGAGGTCGATGGACTCGGGCAGTGGCTCGGCGAGGGGCTGACGCATCGGTATATAGCCTGCCCCGGAGCCCGGAAGCTCTGTTTTTAATTGTGACTCTATATTTGTTAATCCGCTAGCCCTTTTGGCGTGCGCGAGGAAATGATTGTAACCCGACGGTCTTCTCGCCTTAAATTCTGGTATTTGGTCAGGCGTTAACCACTTCGGTATGTAGTCATTGGGTGCTTCTGTGGCTGTCTGCGGAGCACAGAGTAATTTGCGATCCACGCTCGCGGCGTTGGGAGCTGCCGGGAGTCCCCCATTATTAAGTTCACTTTTCCCGGGCGACGCCCTCCCGGTGGAGTACGTCGCCTGCAATAGTTCTCTTGACGGGATTTCGATTGCGTTTTTGGTAATTTTTGTAATAAATGTTGTACCCCGCGAAAAAATCTTCGTCGCACACACATCGCACGTCGCAGTGTCACTTCATCGATATCTAACTCGTTATCATTGTCACTTTCACTTTCACTTTCGATATCTTCCACTTGATCAGGGTAATTATTATCGACGGTTTCGGCGTCGGAATCTATTTCCTCAGCCTCCACCACATCCATTGGCTGGTCATTCTCCTGATCTTCCTCTTCAATACTATCGCTCTCGAAGCCGCTGTCCACCTCCTCAGCGGCAGCCTCATCGAAAGCATCTTGCAACAAATCTGCAAGTGCAGCGTCCTCCTCTAATTGTATTTGACGAGCCTGCTCTCGTAACAGAGTCTCCTGGAGTACCAGAGGTTGCACGCCTTCTTGCCGTATATTGTCAGCAATTCTTGGCTCCCCCATATCGATCAAAGTGTTCACGAAATTCGCCAGCTCTTGTGGCGGCGAAGCGATGTTGTGAACCAGCTCGGGGTAAGCGTCGATATCGACGCGTACTTCCCTAATATTCTGCATAATAGGGTAGAGAGAGAGAGAGATCTTGTCGTGTCGAAAACTTGCGGTAGACTGGAGGACAGCAGGGTGCTCTAACCATCATATTTGTAAAAGTTTGTGAAAACTGAAGCATAAGCTACAGTCTTATCACGTCTAGAGTCTGTAGAAACTTGCAGAAAATCGGGTTCTGGATTCATATTACACATGACGGAGGAAGTAGAAATTATTTTTCAAATAACTTCTAAAATCATGCGATAATAAGAGATGGAACAAAACCCTCGGTTTACTCTTATTACGTCTGGCGAATACTCTAAAATTCTTTTCTCACGAAAACATTCAATCTCAGCCGATATCAGAGACATTTGTCTACTATATTATCCAAATAATTTATAAATTATTTGAGAAAAGTTCATATAAGCACTGATTCAGCGCTTGTACAGCGTTTTACCCAAGAAATATTTTAAATTATTAGTTTATGTTTAATTATTTTTTATTTAAGTTTATTTATTACAAAACTATGTTTAGGAAATGTCTATTTATTAATTTTACATAAAAAGTTAATATTAATATAAAATGAAATCGACCCGAGTTAGCAGAGAAACATCTGACTGAGTAGGTTTATTAAAAAGCTACAAAAATAGAATGATAACAACTGCATTCGGGGCCACCCCACTAGCACACGTTAAGCTACACCTACTTTTTGTGTATCGCCTTGAAGATTTTTCGTTGGCTGTCTTTTATCATAAGTGCAACGAATGAGGTGTCGTCGCTTCTATGCCAAGTAGTCCGTCATAATGGCGAACTGACCAGCCGGTATAATGGTTTACTTATGACTATATTCACATGTACCACTTTCTTAACTTATATGTTCCTGATACATACTGCAAAAAACTGTAATAAAAATTCATTTATTATGATTTCAAAGTACACAAACTCTCCTCTACGTAAACTTCAAGGCAGGATGAGAAAATAGAGAGAGTTGACCACACTGATCAACGTATTGGTACGGTATTGGCACGATTTACTACCGGAAATTACGGTTAGATCGATCCGCGGTATTAGACTTTTGTATAAGGTACCATATCTTCTTTTAAATGAAGATGTTTTGGAACCTCATTGCTTGATCGATTTCGTTATCGATACATTGATCAGTCTAATCGATGGTTATATCAGCTCGCGGTATTATACTTTTTTACTACCCACTTTACCCTCTAACAGTACCGCATATTTATAACTTTCATTAACCAATTAATTTTGTTATTGATTCGATATTAGTAAGGTATTGGTACGGATATCTTGGAAAGTTATATTCACATTAATTCGCGGTATTGTACTTTATTGTTAGGTGCAACATTCTCTTTTTATTGGAGGTATTTTGGAACCTCACAGATCGATCGATTTCGTTATCGATATGTCGATTGATCCAATCGATGATCATTACAACTACTTAAACTCTTTTCGCTGTTTGTTTCTTATGACAAGTACAACGGATGAGACGTTATCACTTGTATGGTTAGTAGTCCGTCATAATAATCAACGGATCAGATAGTATAATACCTTACTTATGACTATTATATATGTGACACCTTCTTAGCTTATATGTTCCTGATACATGCTACGAAAAACTACAATAAAAATTAATTTATTGTTATTATCAAGCACGCAAACAATCCTTTACGTAAACCTCAATACAAGATGAGAAAATAGAGAGAGTTTAGTACTCTGATCAACATATTGGCTCGTTATTGGCATGATTTTCCACTGGAAATTATAGTCAGATCGATTTGCGACATTAGACTTTTTTATAAGGTACTATATCTTCTTATAAATGAAGATGTTTTGGAACCTCATTGGTTGATCGATTTTGTTATCGATACATTGATCAGTCTAATCGATGGTTATATTAGCTCGTGGTATTACACTTTTTTACTACCCACTTTACCCTCTAACAGTTCCGCATATTTATAACTTTCATTAACCAGTTAATTTTGTTATTGATTCGGTATTAGTAAGGTATTGGTACGGATATCTTGGAAAGTTACATTCACATTAATTCGCGGTATTGTACTTTATTGT
Organism: Torymus aiolomorphi; assembly: GCA_036365515.1. Classification (NCBI taxonomy): domain Eukaryota; kingdom Metazoa; phylum Arthropoda; class Insecta; order Hymenoptera; family Torymidae; genus Torymus; species Torymus aiolomorphi. The sequence goes on along the minus strand of CM070874.1, from coordinate 226,600,392 downwards.
TAGGTGCAACATTCTCTTTTTATTGGTGGTATTTTGGAACTTCACAGGCCGATCGATGTATTGATCAACCCAATCAATTTTCATATCAGTTCAGAGTAACATAGTTTTACTACACATTGTATCCATCTATTTACCGTATTTTATAACTTAGTCGTAGAAATTATTTTATGGCATTTTTTATAATTCTGAGTGTTTTAAAAAGATTTTTGGTGATTTTTCATTATAATATATTAAGCTGCGATTATGTTTTTAGACTTTTTAAATTCAAAAGTGCCTATTCCTCAAAATTTCGCTGCGTTGCTCTGCATTCTTTTATTCCGTCCCCACCGTAAAATCCGTAGTTTCATGCTCTTTGGTGTGTATATAAGCCGTCTTAAACGATATTTACACCACAGTTCAGTTTGTCTGCGCCCGAGAAACTATCAAAGATTAGTTGAACCAGTACGCTGTTACATACTTATAAATTTGGTTTGAGTGATCGTAGAAATACACTTCATCATCCAGACATACTTCTATCGCACATTAAAGTGAGTTCTTCTTAAAATATTAAATACTACCACTCTCTCTTAAGTTGTTAATATTGTGACAAGGTGAATTTTAAAATGGAAAATAACTTGTTAGATGATATCTGATTTCAACATGGTCTTCGATGAAACTCGTACACATATGGCAATTTTAAATGTCATTGAACGAGTCGAAACTCTCGAAGCATATGACGAAAATCATTGGACCAATGAAAATTCATTATTCAATACTGTTGAATCAATAAATAGAGATTTAAAAAATTTATATGACTTAGAAAAAAGTAACAAATACATAAAACTTATTCTTGACTGTAATGTGCATCATACAGAAAAATTACTTAGAAAAAAAGATAATCTATGTAAACAATTAAATAAAATTACAAAACATTTATTATTATTAAATCAAAATTTTGAGCGGAAGTTTGAACAGCAACAGAATCAAATTAATGAATTAAAAAGTGAAATTGAAAAATTGAAGCTGAATAAAAACACATCAAAATAAATACCGTATTTTCTTGTAAACCTATAACCTGTTTATCAGTATATTTAAATATATCTCATTATGATAATAAATACTTTTTAAAATTTTGTAAAATACTTGTCGTTTCTTATTTTAGGAATGATTTTTATATGGTTCATAATGTAAAAAACCGCTGCCAATTCATTGTCACGTAGCTTCCTCAAAATAATTTTTTGATTCCTTTTATTAAATTAAAATTCGAAAAATAAATTTTTCTGTCCTCCGGCCGGAAAGCGCTAACTTCCCAGCCGCTGCGTTAAACGAAGTTGCCGCTTTCCGGCGCCGTCGAGCAGAAAAATGGTATACAGAATGGCCAGTAAAAAAGAAAGCCTCAGATCACATGTAATTGTCGGCCGAGGCGAAGCCGAGGTTCATTTCTTATTTTTACTGCCTAGGTGTGTAATATACTATTTCACGAAAAAAATTGGAAAAATTTTATGGAAAATATTAACTTGTAATTTTTTCATGGCTATTCATTGAGGTTCCATTTGCAATTTATTTGTTTGTGATTTTAATTCTTATATGAATGGAAAACAATATTCTTCAAGTTCTATTCTTCATTAAATTTTTCTTCTTCAAGTCCACTGTCAAAGGCTTCTCGTCGTACATTGGTTCAAAATAAAAAAAAATATTCTAAAGTTGTTCTTTGATTGTGTTTACCTCAAATATTTCTGAAATTTATGATCCAATCATTTTGCCAAAAGAACTCATCCGAGAACTATCAATAATATACCTCTACAATGAATTTTGAAGCGAATAAGACAATTTTACTCTTGTAACAGTTGAACATATAAAACTCATTTTTTTTTCATTTTTCAATTTTTACGTTTTTGTTAATAAGAAAAGAACCGTGATAGCTAGAGAATTAATTTTTTTAGAAAATATAGGTAATTTAATTCTCTTGCGAATGCCACCCACCCCATTTAGATACATAGAGCCTTTCTCGAGAAATTAGGATTTAAAAAAAAATTGAAAAAAATTTTAACCTCAAATACCTCCGAAATTTATGGATCAATCCTTTTGCCCAAAGAACTCACTCGTTTGGTATACAAAATCTACCCCTACAAAAAATTTCAAAGTGATTAAGCCAATTTTACTATAGTTATTGAACGACAAAAAAATAACTTTTTTTATAAATTATTTTTTTTCTCAAAAAATAATGAATAAAAAAACCTAAAAATTTAGTAAGTTATAGTACTTAATATCCTTTATAATCAAAAAAATATTCATGTTAATATCTTTTTTTAATTTCGAAATATAACCTATTTACAAAAAATTACGTTTTCATCAATAACTTATGACGAAATATAGCTACCGACTCTTTCAAATTGAAGATAATTTTATCCTACATACAGAGAATTCATGATATATAAACAATATTTGTTCTAAATTTAAAAAAAAAATCGAAAATAAAAATTTTGAAAACTAAAAAATGGCTATAAAAAAAAATTAAATTTTACAAAAATAGAATATTGACCCCAATTGTGGAAGCAAAATCTAAAAAAATAATCACTCTCCCGTTAAAATCGGTCGAGTAGATCATGAGATATCAGCGTATACGGACACACACACACACACACACACACACACACACACACACACACACACACATGCACACACACACACACACATACACACACACACATCCATACGGACATTTTCTAAAAATAGTGTATCTCTATTCCAAATTTGCTAAATAACATTTCTAACACATTATCTCATAAACTTTTATTTACTATCACAAAGCTTCCTCTAGGAGGAAGCAAAAATACTTAAACTTTATAAATCATTATACCTATAATTAATTTAATGGTTTATTAACACTCATAACACCATACCTTCACACTCACACACACACACACACACACACACACACTCACACGCACTCACACACATACACACGCACGCACGCGCACACACAGACACACTCAATCTAGAAATGATTACATTCTCAAAGATTAGGAAGGTTTGTTAGAGTATGAGTGTTTACGGATACTTTATATATAAAGGGGTACTTTAATTATATGTCATTTTAATCTTGGATCCTACTAAAGCATGATAATACTGAAAAATGTTTGCTCAGAATAGTAATCAAAACTCTAAATTCCAATGTCGCCAAATACTATCCATACTGTATGGATTAAATAAATCGTACTGTAAGAAACTTACCGTTGGTCTAGAAACCCATGTTATTGGCTGTGGTGATTTCAAACCTGTTGTTCGTCTAAGTGGTCAAAATATTGCGAGTATACCACTTACGCATACCGAGTGGATCTGCTTTGAAGAAAGTTTTCCCAGGATTGACGAATTCTTTGAATCGAAGGAAACGAAATGGTTGATCAAAAAATATCTTGTGGTACCAGCTTTAGCATAAGGTTCATGATAAGTTTTTCTGATAAAGCTTTTGAGCTGATAGACGAAACACAAGAGAAAAATCATAGCGGTGATCCACCAACAAAGATATGCTTTCAATCAAGATTGGTGTATAATAAAACAATCTATGATCAGCTCAAACACATCTCTAGAAACGTAGACAATAGGATTAAATATCTGTTAAATGCATGCAAAGATATAAAATATGTATTTAATGAAATTTGTAGCTATACGAAAGAGAAATTACTCTCTCTCTCTGTCTCTCTCTCTCTCGCGCGCGCGCGCGCCCGCGCCCGCGTGTGTGTGTGTGTGTGTGTGTGTGTGTGCGTGCGCGTGTGCGTGCGCGTGTGCGTGCGCGTGTGCGTGCGCGTGTGCGTGTGCGTGTGCGTGTGCGTGTGCGTGTGTGTGATTTTAAATCATATGTGTTTTTAAATCATATATGAAACTATAGTTTCAAATTTGAATATTGTGGCATTATGGGGCAGCCATAATACATTGACCCTTTCTGGTGGTGGGGGTTTATTATATCTGCCCCATGGTGCCATAATATTCAAAATTTGAAACTATGATTTAAAATTTTTCTTTTACAATTCAACTTAATAATTTAAAATTTGATGAAACTATGATTTAAAATTTTCTCTTTTACAATTCAACTTTATAATTTAAAATTTGATGAAACTGTGATTTAAAATTTTTCTTTTACAATTCAACTTTTATAATTTAAAATTTGATGAAACTATGATTTAAAATTTTTCTTTTACAATTCAACTTTTATATAATAAATATATATGAAAAATGTTGAACAATTGAAAACAATCTTGTGATAGTATTTTAAACACACATCAATTTTTCTTATAATACCACCAACAATTTTTGTTTTTAATTGTATATTTATCTTATATAAATTGACTAAGTCAATAATAGTTAATATTATAGAGTTAAATTGTAAAGTTAAATTTTAAATCATAGAGTTCAATATTATATAAATTTTATAAGTTCAAGTTATATTTTAAATTTTGAAATCATAGAGTTAAGTTTAAATCATAATTTTAAATTTTGAAATCATAGAGTTAAGTTTAAATCATAATTTTGAATTTTGAATATTGTGGCACCATGGGGCAGACATAATAAACCCCCACCACCAGAAAGGGTCAATGACCTCAAAGTCGGTGGTGGGGGTTTGTTTTGTCTGCCCCATGGTGCCACAATAACTACTACTGTATATTAAACAGTAGATGGCGCTGAAGCTATACTTAATCTATCCGTAGAACTTTTAGTTCCGAGAACACTCACAGATGGCGTGCACTGAGAACATTTTTTTAATAATAACATGGCCTCGTAACATTCGTAACTATTAACATGCGTATATTTAAATATTTCGATATATACGCATTGCAATAGTTAAGTCACCGTGTTCTTTTAAACAGTCTCAATGTATTGCTGTAAATATTGATATTGTAATAGTTAAAATATGAGATTTGCCGTTTAAACTCTTCCTTATTAAAATATTATATGTAACAGTTACAATATTGTAGTTTCGAATTTAAACAGAAGATGTTGTTCTCTGAGTGCATAATATAAGCAATAATTTTTTTTCATAAAGATTATGAAAATATTCATATCAAGTTTATACATTTTTTTCAAATAAGAATTCTTATAAGTAAATTTAACGAGAATAAGACGTTATACGTTATTTTTATAATAAATGATGAAGAAATTATTAAGGGCTGTAACAATTTCATTTGATTGCGGATCGATAAATAAAAAATACTTATATAAATACCATGCAAAATTATAAAAACAATCTATGATTGCAAATTAATAAAGAAATTATCAATTTTGTCAGTATTTTACGATAACATGCAATATCGTAAACATAATATTTCATTATAGATCGATAAATAAAAAATACTTATATAAATACCATACAACATTATGAAAAAGATCTATGATTGCAAATTGATAAAGAAATTATCAATTTTGTCAGTATTTTGCGATGACATGCAATATCGTAAACATAATATTTCATTATAGATCGATAAATAAAAAATACTTATATAAATACCATGCAAAATTATGAAAACAATCTATGATTGAAAATTGATAAAGAACTTATCAATTTTGGCAGTATTTTACGATAACATGCAATATCGTAAACATAATATTTCATTATAGATCGATAAATAAAAAATACTTATATAAATACCATACAACATTATGAAAACGATTTTGATTGCAAATTTATAAAGAAATTATCAATTTTGTCAGTATTTTGCGATGACATGCAATATCGTAAACATAATATTTCATTATAGATCGATAAATAAAAAATACTTATATAAATACCATGCAAAATTATGAAAACAATCTATGATTGAAAATTGATAAAGAAATTATCAATTTTGTCAGTATTTTACGATAACATGCAATATCGTAAACATAATATTTCATTATAGATCGATAAATAAAAAATACTTATATAAATACCATACAACATTATGAAAACGATTTTGATTGCAAATTTATAAAGAAATTATCAATTTTGGCAGTATTTTACGATAACATGCAATATCGTAAACATAATATTTCATTATAGAACGATAAATAAAAAATACTTATATAGATACCATGCACCATTATGAAAACGATCTATGATTGCAAATTTATAAAGAAATTATGAATTACTGCAGATTAAATCATAATAAATTATAATAACTATTTTTGATTATAAAATAAAGAAATTATCGTGTGCTTCAGATCATAAAATATCATGGAAAATTAGGAAAACAGTCCTTGGTTGGTAATTGATAAGGGTATGATCAATTTTTGCTGTTGTTTATAACATGCAGAACCATAAAAACAATTTTCATTGCAGATCAATAAAACAATCAATTACTGCGATATTAAATAAAACCATGCAAAATTATTTCTACAACAATTGATTGCAGATTAAAAAACCATATTTACATATAAAAGAACATGCACATTTAGTTATAAAAAATATTTTATTGCAACTCAATAAAGAAGTGATCTATTGCTGCAGAATACATAATATACAAAATTATGATAATTATTAATTGATAAAGAAATCATTAATTACTGTTTTTGTATTGAATAAAATCATGCAATAATGTACACATGCAAAACGATCTTTGATTATAAATTGTTAAACAAATTTTCAATTACTACAGTATTTTACTATAACATGCAATATCATAAACATAATATTTGATTGCAGATCGATACAAAATCGATTCCTGCAGTATTGTAGTATATAAGTGACATAGCAGACAGCCATTAGCTGTCAACAATCACAGTAAAGACTGTCAACTAGGACAGCCTCTTCAGCAATACCTTCACTAGTGTTGTTTACAGCGTAGGACAGCTGTACACACAATAATGCCAGGAGTGCAAAGGTTGTAACATCACATGTTGTTACAATAAAGAAAATGTATATAGTTAGAGTCGACATATATAATAAAGAAGTGTGGACTAGAAAATCTACACAGAGAGCTCAGATTTAGGGAAGGCTCTGAGCAGCTTAATCAACTCTCTAGGCGCAACGACTTACTTGTAATGTATTTTCCTAGCAATATGAGAGTGTTGATAGAGAGCATGCAAGCTCTCTATAGGCCCCAACGATTATTAGGGGATGGTAATAGGAGTTCAGCTGCCTGAGGCGTAGTGACGTTGGCCTCTTGACGGCTCCTCTTGCACCCGCTTGGGCCTTGCAGACCTTTATCTTTCTCATATGCTATATATCGTACCTGTAACATAAAGAAAAGGATTAGTTGGACTAGAATCACTCATTGAATGGCGTATAAAAGAATAAGAATAAACAGTAGTTGAAACGATAGGTGTTACAATCACAATTGCCCTGTAAACGCTCTTGGAGGCTAGCCAGGCGTGCAACACACAACTTCATAATATCCATTCTGCCTCTGCTGAAAGAAGAGTACGTGGCTGAAGCAACAATCCCAATAGTATCACATTGAAAGTATACTCACCAGCTGAAAAGACAGCGACAGTTATTGGGAAGCTTCATTGGCACCAGGGGTTTAGCCACATAATGTTAAAAGAGATAAGAAATCGCTGCCAGTTCTTTTTCATCCATCGCAGAAGTGTCGGTGATATCAGTGCCTTTAATTATGCACATCACAGATTTCTCACTAAGGTTTGCCCCATGTTGTTTGCAGCGTAGGCAGCTGTACACATTAATACTCCAGAAGCACTTTGCAACTTACACTTTTTTAGCGAACTCGATAATCAGTGAGAACAGAAAATCCAACATAATCGATTTGAGGTGGGTGTTAAAACGTAAGATAGAGTCAGATAACAGCGTACGATACAAGGCTAGACTTGTAATAAGAGGTTTTAAGGATCGCAATGAGTATGAGCTTCAAGAGACATATGCACCAGAGTCTCGACTACCACTTATACGAACTATATTGGCTATAGCAAACAAATGTGATTTCCATATTTGTCAAATGGACGTCAAAACAGCCTTTTTGAACGGACAACTTCAGAGTGAAGTTTACATGGAAATTCCGGAAGGAATAGAATGCTCGAATGAAGTAAGGAAGCGAAAGGTTTGTAAGTTAAAGAAAACATTCTACGGTCTGAAAGTGAGTCCAAAATGTTGGAATGAAAATAATAAAGTTTTAATACTGATTTTGTATGTTGATGACATCTTAATCACTGGAAATGATTGTGAGAAAATTGAAGAAGTCAAGCGAAAGTTAAACCAAGACTTTGAAATGAGTGATATTGGAGAGCCGAAAAATTATCTCGGATTGGAAATCGAAAGAGACAAGGAAGCGAAAGTATTAAAATTAAGTCAACAAAAATATATTGACAAAATCTTGAAAAGATTTGGTTACGAAAACAGTCACCCTCAAAGAACCCCAATGGTAACGAATCAAGTATCCAATAAAGGAAGAATAGGTCGTGAGATAGAGAACGAAAACAGCATCTTTACGAGAACAGAGAATCAAAATAACAGATTGTACAGAGAGATCGTAGGATCTTTGTTGTACTTAGCGAACGCCAGTAGACTTTTTGTAACTAGGAGAACCTCTGCACAGCTAGGTGCCATGGAACAAAATGCGATCTCTAAAAATTTTAACGAACGCCAGTAGACTTTTTGTAACTAGGAGAACCTCTACACAGCTAGGTGCCATGGAACAAAATGCGATCTCGTCGCAGCATCCCCAACGCTTCTCCATTGTATTGCCAATTTATATTAATGCTGCCCTCGAGAGGAATAGAATCTTATGAAGGCGTGTGATCATCTGCAGGAGCTCTTCGCTTTAGGCAGAACAAAATATATAAATAACGTGTCAAGTATTAGAGATGAGGAAAACAGTATCAAACTGCCAGGAAAAGGAAATCAGATAGACAGAAATTTGGAGGTTAGGTTCAGCTATGCTACATAATAAAGTCCCAGTCCGAACCAAAGTACTTACTCGAATTGGTTGCAGGAGCGTGGTCTTCATTCAACTGCACCATCTCTGACCCCGTCATGCTCGCCTCGGTGATGTCCTCGAGAAGTGGTAGCTGCACCTGCACTACGGAGTGCGGTGGCGCGACTGCGGCATCGACAACCCGGGCGCGCGCTTCGACGGCGCTCGGGGAGGTCGGAAAAATACTGCGAATTGCCGCTGGCTGCTATGTTATCATATGAGCCCACGTAAACTGGCAACTGAGTTTCTTTGCCTCTCGCAAGCTGTTTTTCAGCTGTTAGCGATTTTGGTTGGCCCAAGCGCCGTAAGTTTTTCGCTTCTGTTTCCCCATGTACCTATATCTGCTAATCCAATTGGAAAAAGTAACGATTGCTTTCGTCATGAGATGAGCGCGCAATACAGCGTAATGTGACAATCTATTTTTTATAGATGGATTTCCATTCATATACCCGTAAATCTAAGGAACTCTTAACTTTTTGGGAGCTTAAGAGTTTAAAATTCAAAAGGCTGTAGCACACGTTCTTTACGATAAGTACACAAATTAATGAAAGCTCAAAATATTTTGAAGCGTAGACAAAATTAAAAAAGGTCGATAATCCAGTTGTTCTTTATGTTTTTAATGTGTTTATTTATCTATATAGAAAAAGCAGCACACATACTATCAATATATAATTGGTATTCCTTCTAATTTGAGCCTTGATAGATCGATATGCTATGAAAATAAGTCAGAACATAAGATTCTAGCGATATTGGAAATTTTTATATGAATAATGCTAAGCATTTGGTTATAATATAGTACGCAATTACAAGACCGAAATCGACAGAGCTTGTCGGCGTCCAGCTACTCTATGGGTAGTCGAGTTCGGTCGAGCGTCGAACGGCTCTGGCCACCCGTAGACTACTAAATGTGCCTGCTATACAGTTTTCGTTTGTGATAAAAGAATGTGCAGTTTTCAATATACAGGAGTTCTTGTTAATGAATTTATGAAATAAAAGAGGTTAAATCGTGTTATTTTATCGTGAAATTCCCATTTCACCGACTATTATTCCTTTCAAATAGTGAGCCTGATATTTTTTAGATAAGTATGTACGAAAGAAAGAAAATATTTCGATAGAGCTGCATTTGGCAATACAGTTAATCATCGTGTATTATGGATGCTCGTCAATAACTAAAAATTCCTCTGAATAGAATTGCTCAGATACAAAATAGAAATTGGGATATAATTATAACCAACATCTGGTTAGATGAAAACCATTCCCGTTATGATAGGGGTAAATGATATTTTCTTCCATTACTGTAGACGCGAGGTATAGCCGGCTTCGCCCTTGTTTTATGAATAATGTAGTTGCAAGTACTTTTATTTCGGTGCACATATCACCCGAAATCGTCCCCATATCCGAATTCCGCGCGTGCGCACACGACGTGTGGACCTACGGCGCACAGTGTGCGAAAATGGAAATATTTGTCCAAAAATCAAATATCTCTTGATCAAATCAAAATAAATTGATGTCTCTTACGGCAAATTAAAGCTTTTTTATTGTAGAATTTGGGAAAAATATTTTTATAAGCGGTTTCTTAATGCATGACCTTCATTTTTTGCGTCAAAGTTGATGGAAAAGTAAAAAAAAATCGTTTTTCTCACCTAAAGACTCCGTAATTAATTTTTTTTATATATTCTTTTGTAGATTTTATATTTGTATGAATTTACAAAAACATTTCTGACAATAATGTTCATATTTTTTTTAATAACAGTGCAAATAATGAATCCAGAAATTCAATAATTGTACGGTTAGAAGATACAGATGAAGATAGTGATAGTGATAGTTCTTCTTCAAGCATATAATTTAATGACTAGTTTTCCTTTTTTTATAATTAAAATAAAATTAAATAGTGCACACACACACACATACACACACACACACACACACGCACACATATGTATATACATATCACTGTTAATTCTTATATACTGCAATCATTGTAATAAAGTTAAATAATGGTAAAACGAAATTCAAAAGATATAGGAATTTTTTCTTACGGTGATTCGATAAGCTATTATAACATCTATAAAATCTACAAAAGAATATATAAAAAAAAAAATTAATTATGGAGTCTTTAGGTGAGAAAAACGATTTTTTTTTACTTTTCCATCAACTTTGACGCAAAAAATGAAGGTCATGCATTAGGAAACCGCTTATAAAAATATTTTTCCCAAATTCTACAATAAAAAAGCTTTAATTTGCCGTAAGACTCATCAATTTATCTTGATTTGATCAAGAGATATTTGATTTTTGGACAAATATTTCCATTTTCGCACACTGTGCGGCGGCAGCTCGCCTCTCAGCCCGCGCGAAGAGAGCCGCTGCCGTAGGCCTCGATTTGACGCGGCCTATTTACCGGCTTCGCCCTTGTTTTATGAATAATGTAATGGCAAGTACTTTTATTTCGGTGCGCATATGACTCGAAAAAGTCCAGCTATCCGCATTTTGCGCGTGCGCATACTGCGCGGTCGTTCTATGCTTCACACAATCCATAATTAATTTTCGCTATTGTAATAAATCTTATTGATATTAAATTTTTAGTAATCTATGAATAAAGTCAAGACATACTATTAGGCCAATGAATGCTATATAGTATCATACGAAACAAGGGCAAAGCCGGTAAATAGGCCGCGTCAGACCGAGGTCTACGGCAGCGGCTCTCTTCGCGCGGGCTGAGAGGCGAGCCGTCGCCGTAGGTCCACACGTCGTGTACGCACGTGCGGAATTCGGATATGGGGACTATTTCGGGTGATATGTGCACCGAAATAAAAGTACTTGCCACTACATTATTCATAAAACAAGGGCGAAGCCGGCAAATAGGTTGCGTCAGATCGACGCCTACGGCAGCGGCTCTCTTCACGCGGGCTGAGAGGCGAGCCGCCGCCGTAGGTCCACGCCGTATGAGCACGCGCGGAATTCGGATACCAGGATCTGTTCGGACGGTATGTACCGAAATAAAAGTACTTGGCACACTACATTATTCATAAAACAAGGGCGAAGCCGGTAAATAGGCCGCCTCAGACCGAGGCCTACGGCAGCGGCTCTCTTCGCGCGGGCTGAGAGGCGAGCCGCCGCCGTAGGTCCACATGTCGTGTGCGCACGTGCGGAATTCAGATATGGGGACTATTTCGGGTGACATGTGCACCGAAATAAAAGTACTTGCCATTACATTATTCATAAAATAAGGGCGAAGCCGGCAAATAGGTCGTATCAGATCGACGCTTACGGCAGCGGCTCTCTTCGCGCGGGCCGAGAGGTGAGCCGCCGCCGTAGGTCCACGCAGTATGCGCACGCGTGGAATTTGGATATGGGGACGATTTCGGGTGATATGTGTACCGAAATAAAAATACTTAACCGATAGAATCGCACAAAAAATTCCTGTGTGTAGTAATGACATATATTGAGTGTCTAATTGACGTATTTTTTCAAAAAAATCTTATGTAAATACTAATAGAATCATTAAAAAAAATTCTGAGTATATTATTACTTGCATATAGGAAGGACTTAATTGACGTATTTTTCAAAATAAACGTTCGAAAGTTAGTTTAATAAATAATGAATTTGGGTTGATTTTAGACCTCACATCGCTTTACTAGTGTATTTTCATCTATTGATATGTCGTAGATGTTGAACATTTGACGTTGTACATTTTGAGGTTAGTTTAACATTGTTGAGCTTGTAGTTAATCGTTATTTCTACAATTTTTAAATTATCTATAAGTAATCAGGAGTACAAATAATAAAGATCCCCAACTCAGGCTGGTTCTCTGAATACCTTAAATTAGCTCAGTACTTACGCATTTTTCATTATACATTTTCTTGAACGCTTATATTTATTTTTCTTGTTAGCCATGATGAATGTCAGGCACGACAAAGAACAATGTTAAGAAGTAAAATGATTTTGCAGTAATATATTAGCTCAAATATAATAATAGTCTAATAAACTATGATACAGTTTATTATAATATTTTGCAAGCAATTTTTAAACTTTGTGTATAATATACAATACTACAAGCGTATAAGTATATTGATAAGAGACACGTTCATACGCGAAAAATTATTTTTTACAAATGGCGCTAGTTAAGGGGATGCCTTATACCGACAGAGTTATCTGCCGTACCCACTACAATGTTTTTAATTCAATATTAATTGTTATAAGCTTTTTCTTTAATTGTAAGTATGGACGCACAAAGGCAACGTTATTATCTAAAATTTTACTGAGAATTAGATAATAAGTTTGCCTTTGTGCGTCCACATTTAGAATTAAAGAAAAAGCATGTAACAATTAATATTTAATTAAAAATATTGTGGTTGGTATGGCAGAGAACTCTGTCGATATAAGGCATACCCTTAACTACAGATCTATTTTTATACATAAATTACTACACCTACTATAAACAGAATTTTGGGGTTTTGTATTAAATATATCAGCAACTAAGAATACAAAAATGTATTTTTCCTACGTATCGTTTAAAACATAGGAAATGTCATGAGCGTTTTTTGCAGTTTATAAATGTAGATGGTTCATCTAAAAACTGTAAAATGATATACATATAAAGAACAGGAGATACAACGTTTTTTCTTATATACCGTTAGAAATGTTAATTATTTTTATCATTTTATCCAATTTTAAAATAAGAATATCTTATATAAATACGAATAAAATCATTAAAAAAAATTTCTGAGTATATTACTTGCATATACGAAGGGCTTAATTAACCTATTTTTCAGAATAAACGCGTGAAAGTTAGTTTAATAAATAATGAATTTGGGTTGATTTTGACCTCACATCGTCTTTATTCAGAAATTCTGCTCCAGACGCTGTAGAAAACCTACGTAATTAAAAATCTGCTTCTTCAGTATTGGAAATTGCTTGTTAGGATGTTTAACCCACAAGATTCTCCTCTCTTAAAAAAACGATGGCCGGATGTTGTGAAGCACTTAAAGAGTGATTTTGATTGGTCTGTAAGGAATAGGCGCGAAAATTCACTGCTTCCGCTACATTTGAATTTTTGGAGTTGAATTTTTATTCTTAACTATTTAAAATTAAATAATTAAATCAAATTAGAATAAAAAGATTAATTTTGTCATGCTTTAAAAAATGATCTGATTATCCTATCATTTAAACCAATTAAAATGAAATCATAATGAAAATTATGTATTCATAACCTAAAAACAAAATAGTACGCGCGCAGCGCGTTTGGATTTTGCTAGTAAACTAAAAATACACGTTTAGAAGAATTTTATTCAATTTTTCAATTTTTAAAAATTTTGCAGGTGATTTCTCACCTACATGCGAACGTCGTATTCTACTTCCCGGTCTAGCTGCGTAATATACTATTTATGTAACTTTATTAACTATAAGGAATTAATATTAAGACTAAATAAATTATAATTTTAATAGTAATTATTAAAATATCATCTTCTGATTCCTTTTTAACTGAAAATATTATGCGCATGTTATATAGATTCATCCTGTTTCTATCTTTAACTTAAACAATGCTTTGACCTTTTGAGTAGTTACTAACTACGAAAATTATATACTTTAAGAAAGTTTAAGACAAGAGTATAAGATATTTAATATTGAATTTTAAAATTGATTTTTTTATTTTATTATATTTAAATATTATTTTTTTTATAATGTATATCGGATAAAATTGTATGTTGAATGATAAAAAAAATAAACTCTAAGTTTTACTTGGTTTTTATTCAGTATTATAGGAGTAAACAGTTATAACAATCGGACTACTTATAACAATACAAAACAGGACAAAAGTTTATTTTAAATTGTTTGTCACAACCAATTATAATCGAATGAAAAAAAAAACATCACATACAATTGTATTCAGTGCTCCCGTAACCATAAGCTATACACACCTTGAAGTCCACAATTTCAAAAACAATAAATTGAAGAATACAAAAGATTTATAGAGTTCAAAATCACGTACTTTTAGTAGTCATCATATACGGATTCAACTAGTAACCGATAGAGATTCCTACACTGATTTAGCTTTATTTAAATTTATTTTAAGGCTTTTCAAATTTTTCTCAATCATTCGGTGTTCGCAAAGCAATAACGACACCCGCTGACTCGAGAATTTTTTATAAAAAATAAAAATTTTAAAAGAATAATGAGAAATAGTAAAATATCGTTAACTATATAATTCTATATAGACTCCGACATCCTCTTAACATGGTTCTTCGTAGCATTATAGTTTTTGTGCTCAACAAGAGCAAAACTATACCAAACGCGTCGTTTTGTCTCTCTTACCCTCGTGCACATCATCGGCTATTTGTGTTTATAAATCTTCCTGGTGGAAATCGCCCCTTTTTCTCCTATTTGTGAAACGATTTTTCACACATTTTCTAGCCATTTTATGACCGATTGACCAAAATCACTAGGAAATAGCTAAAAAATGTGGAAAAAATCGTTTCACAAATAGGAGAAAAATGGGCGATTTCCACCAGGGATATATATTAACATAATTTTAAAAAGATCAGCTTCACATATATTTGATAAAAGTAAAAGAAAGAGCCGAATTTCATCTTTTTCTTCTTGAAGTACAGTTTCTCTTATTAGTAATACTATTACTTTTTGTCACAGCTGATATAGCGCCCACACTCATGTGAAAATAACCATTTTCAAGAATTTTTTTCTCAAAAATTTATTGAGCAATATATGTAAACAAACATATGTTTGTATTTTTTTTTAAAGCTTTTCCAGTTTTCGCGATGTGATAAGAACCCCCTTCAAGGGAGTCAGACATCTTTCAAATTTTTAGAATGGAACTACCTGAAAAAAGATTTCATCATTCAAATTACATAAAAATAATATGATGAAAATACATTAAATTTTTGATAAAATGTTATCCAAAACAACATTTTAGGCCTATTTTGTATCAGTATGTTTTAATAAACTTTCTTACACGAATTTACGTACACATATACACACATACACACACATACACACACATACACACACGCGCAAAAGTGAATATAAAATCTGTTGAGAAATTCAAAATCCTGAATACATGTTACCAAACCAATACAATATGGCCAAATACTTGAAAAAAATGCTTGTAGCGTAGCAATACTTTTATTGATTTCTTGTAGTAATCTTTGGTGGGTCAGCTTTTTACTTCTCAACCATTCTATTTCTCACATATAAACATTTATTTTAAATAAGACTAAGACGCATCTGTATTCATTGCAGTGTATGATTCTTTAGATTTCAAACAATAAAATGTCAATCATATCACTATGATATTTAGTTGATAATTGATCATATTAGTTTTGTCGTAGAAGCAAAGGTTTTAATGTTCTTTTATACAATAACATAGTTTTCGATTCATTTAAAATTTTACTTAAATCTAGACACTAAATGTTTTCGTAATACTAATTTTCTAATTGTGTTCAGGGTTGTGAAACTCCAATTTTCTTTTAAAACTCTAAGTCATCCCTGACAAAAGTTGGAGCCATTCCTATTTTCAAGAAAAAGAAAACAAGAAAAATTCATAACCAATACAGTCATACATTATTTTGATAAGAATAAAAAGTTTTATTTTCCACATACTTCAAAAGACCAGTAAATATACCTTATTATGTGTGATTGAATCTGTCCGTAGAGTATAAATTACATAAATGCATCTTCTAAGGTTGAAACAATCTTGATAAATGCTATGGTCACACATCTTATGTAACCAAAAGAGTAGTCATTAATAGTCTGTACTACATATTTTGCTGGAATCTCTCTTGTATATGATATTTTACAGCGATCGTTATGTAACATGCAAGCCCTAATTGCATTTATAGTTTTGCAGTTTTTACCTAAATATTAAAAAGATTATTGATATTTAATTTTTGCATGAATCACCAAATCTCAATCATTCAATTTCACAAATAAATGCGTTAAAACTAAAATAAACATTGTTAATAAATTAGAATTTATTAGAATTAATAATAAAATCATTTAGAGCCTAAGAGTGCATTAAATTTAAAAAAAATAATTTTTTTTTACCGAGCAGAAAGTTAACCAAAAAAACAATTTAAAATTAATTGTTATATAAAATTATATTTAAACATCATTTATATTACTTTATAGAATAAATAAAATAGAATTTCTATCGCAATCTGAAATAAAATATTGATAATAAAAATAATAAGAATCAATAATTAACAAAAGAAATAGAGTTTACCTTTATGGTTAAATCATTTGCATACATATACATTTTTTTCTAAACAATTTTATCATCCAGATTATCCTATCTCTCATTTTCCATTGTGCCAGAATGCTGTATGTTAGTAAACCTGAGCGCAGAGCAGTAGCATCAGCAACATATACAAGAATAAGAATGTCCGATACTTGCACAGAGAGCTCGAGAATTTGCTTTTCAGGTGTTGAACAAAAGACTCGACATCCCCTAACTTGGAAAAAAGCTCAAATCAGATGACAGCTAAGACGTCGTAATGTTTACCTTAGACAACATGACGTCAACTGGGAGGTTATGTAACACGGTGTTACTTATCTTCAAGCCTGAGAGGTACTCTACTGCTGTTTCTCTGCTGTCGTGCTGCTACCTGCAAGGAACACAACACCACACAAAAATAAACGCTTCGTCCGACCTTAGCTGCTACCTCAAATAAATTATTACTTCAGAGTACTACTCTGTTATTATCGCGCTCCTTCATTTAAAATTTTATTCTGCAAAAGTGTAGTCACAGCGCCATCTACAGTAATTTATGAAAACAATAAAACGTAAACAAATATAGTGCATCAAAAATGGTTGGTACGACTTAGTTTGCAACGTACACAACCATCTTATGTTAGTGGTATAGAAGTACTGAACAGTTTTGCCAACCTCACAACTTCTTGTCGAAAGTTTATATGTGGAAAATAATAAAATTATACTTTTTGTTGATTTTCAAAAAAAGCGCGTAATTAGGCACTCGCAAATGTTATGGCGAGCATGTGTATAAAATTTCAGGCAAATCCGATGTACGAGGGTCATTTGACAAGTACCTAGCCTCACCGCCAGATGGTGCCACTATCGCACCAGAAATACACTACAGTGCAGTATCTTCCTGTAAACGGTTACAGACGAAATTTCAGCCGGATCGGAGTTGTAGTTTATTTTTGAGAGCGTGTGAAAGCAAATGTGTCCGTTGATTTTTGAAAAAATCGAGAAAGAACAATATCGGTCGGTGATTCGATTCTTGTTTTTGGAAGAGAAATCGCGCAGTGAAATTAAAGAACGCTTGGATGCAGTGTATGGGGATGCTTCTCCTTCGATGGCGACCGTTAAATTTTGGTATAACGAGTTTCAACGTGGTCGTACGTCGGTTTTTGATGATCCACGCCCAGGTGCTCCGAAAACAGCCACTACGGAGGAGAACGTGACAAAAATACACGATATTGTTTTGTCAGACCGCCGATTAAAGGTACACGAGATAGCTGCGATAGTAGGCATCTCAGAAGAACGCGTGTGGCATATCCTACATGAGATTTTAGGCATGAGGAAGCTGTCAGCAAGGTGGGTGCCGCGTTTGCTGACTGCAGACAACAAGCGCATCCGTGTGACCAGTTCAGAGCAGTGTTTGGAGCTGTTTAATCGCAATCCAAAAGAGTTTTTGCGTCGTTACGTGACCGTCGACGAAACATGGATTCACTACTACACTCCAGAGACCAAGGAGCAGTCAAAACAGTGGACCTTACCCGGTGAACCTGCTCCGAAGAAGGCGAAGACGGTCCCGTCGGCCGGAAAGGTGATGGCCACTGTTTTCTGGGATTCTCAAGGTGTGATTTTTATTGACTATCTGGAGAAGGGCAAAACGGTCACAGGACAGTACTACGCCGAACTATTGAGCCGATTTGACGCCGTGTTAGAAGAAAAACGGCCCCATTTGTCTAAAAAGAAAGTGCTTTTCCACCACGATAATGCACCGGCTCACACTTCTGCACTCGCCACGGCTAAATTGGTCGAATTACGCTACGAACTGCTACCCCATCCACTGTATTCTCCAGATTTGGCTCCGTGCGACTTTTTTTTGTTTCCGAACCTAAAAAATTCGCTCGCCGGGAAGAGATTCCACTCCAATAACGAAATAATCGCCGCCACGGAGGCCTATTTTGCAAACCAAGAGAAAACATTTTTTTCAACGGGGTTAAAAAAATTGGAACACCGCTGGACCAAGTGTATTCAACTAAAAGGAGACTACATTGAAAAATAAATTTTATTTTTTGTAAAATTTTGGTGTTTCCATTTG
Organism: Torymus aiolomorphi; assembly: GCA_036365515.1. Taxonomy (NCBI): domain Eukaryota; kingdom Metazoa; phylum Arthropoda; class Insecta; order Hymenoptera; family Torymidae; genus Torymus; species Torymus aiolomorphi. The sequence goes on along the minus strand of CM070874.1, from coordinate 226,581,209 downwards.
TAGGCTAGGTACTTATCAAATGACCCTCGTATATTCGAGCTAAAATCCTTTTTTTAGATAAAAAATGTGACTAAAATACAAATATTTCGATGACAATCATCATTTCTGTTCTGAAAATTTAATATAATCATCTTCAAAGAATTCCCGAGGACCTAATTAAGCGTTTTTGTCATAAAAATTATTGTTAATTAAATTATTGTTTAATATATTATATGTTACCGACATATCGGTAATGTAGGGATTTTCACTTGAGTATCACATGGCCTTAAGAAAACACTTTTACAATAAATTCTTAATTAAATTATAAATAAATTACAAAAACCTTCGGTGTAAAAATAACATGAATTAATAAAACGTTACGTAATAAATATAGCATACGTTATGCATTAGAATTTGTATAGGAACATATATCTTGATATTAATTAAATTATTTTATTATCGTTAATGTGTAATAATTTTATTATTTTGCTGTATTTACAAAAACAATAGAATCATTGATTAAGTTTAGAAATAATGTGCGTATTAAATAATTTTGTAGAAAATAAAATGTGAGGAGAAATATATAGGGAATGATTCAAGTGATCATTCACTTCCCTCCCTGCTGAGATATTTGGCAAAAGATATATTATTTTTTCCTCTTTGTTTAAGTAGAATAACATTAAAGGATTTTTGATATTATCATTATAACAAAAAATACTTTTCAACCGTATACTGAGAAAAATTATAATTATTTCCAAAAGAAAAATTTAATTATATTGGTAAGTATTTTTGATAAAAAGGAAGGTTAACAGGATGGAGTGATTTTTGTTAATTTTGACTTGTTCTTGCTCTTATGCATCATTGTATTGCCTTTTTTTTCCTGGAAATTTTCAGCCATTTCAATGTTCATTTTAGAACTCAAGATTTTTTTTCCTGGCATGAGTACTATTCACATATTTGCATTATACAGTACGCAGTGCGTTAGAGCAGATATTTGTTTTACTCAATACAGTGCCGAATAATGTATCTTGTAGGATGATCATGTCAGTATATGATGAAACTGATCACTTCCAATACATTGTGACGGAGTCACAGGCAGCTACTCGTGAGCGCTGCCTTGTTGTTGTTATCGTCGCTGAGGACGCCGAGCGGGCAGCGCACACGCTCGTGTACGCACACAAGCATAACACCGGGTCGAGAATGTAGAGAGAGCGCGGGTCGAGGAGGGGGGTCGCGAGCACTGGAGAGTCGCGCAAAGTAGAGCACGGCTGCGAGAACGGCGCGGAGAGGGAGAGAGAGAGAGAGACAAAGACAGAGAGAGAGGGAGAGAGAGAAAGAGAGACGTAACGTACGAGAGAGCGAGCATGGCTTAGAGGCAGTAGAGCAATAGATAGAATACGCGGCGCGGGAGCAAGCCGGTGGGTGGCGCGACGAGCAGGATAGATAGCGCGCATGCTATTAGTTTAGCCTATCATGACTCAAAGAGATAGCAAGTCATGGACTTTAATAGAATTCGGACAAAACTTTAATAGCTTAAAGAGTAAGAGTAGTGTAGAGAGTAAGAGTGTAAAGCGTAAGGGTAGTATAAAGAGTAAGAGTAGTGTAGAGAGTAAGAGTAGTGTAAAGAGTAAGAGTAGCGTAGAGAGTAAGAGTAGTGCAAGGGGTAAGAGTAGTGTAAAGTGTAAGAGTAGTGTAGAGTGTAAGAGTCGTGTAGAGAGTAATCAGACGCCCTGTGTGACAGGTTCAAACAATGAGAAACCTTATGCAACAGGTGCTAATGATAAAAATGAGCTTTGTGTGATGGCTCGAGTAGAGGGTAAAATGAAGTCGTGTGTCAGCTTCAAAAGAGAGAGCGTTGAAGTCTGGTGCTACGGCCTCGAGAGAGAGAGTGTTGAAGTCTGGTGCTACGGCTTCGAGAGAGAGAGTGTTGAAGTCTGGTGCTACGGCTTCGAGAGGAAGAGTGCTGAAGTCTGGTGTGACGACTTCAAGAGTAAGAGTGTTCAAGTCTTGTGGCAGGACTTCGAGAGGAAGAGTGTTGAAGTATTGTGTGATGACTTCGAGAAAGAGGGAGAGCGAGTCTTATGCAACGATTCAGAAAGGAAGCGAGTCTAGGGTAACAACTTTAGGAAAGTACAAGTTATCGGATATCTATTTTGAGGGATGGGGTGCTTCCGAATCGTCCGCAGAGAAAAATTCGAGTTCGAGAATCAGTATTAGAATTATCAAGAACATCAGGGATTTAGGGGGAGGATCCGTGGAGTAAATGTAAAGCCGTTAATTACCGTGTAGTTAACTAAAGGATAGTTAACTACAGGATAGTTACCGTCTTAGTGTGGGGGTATTGTGACGGAGTCACAGGCAGCTACTCGTGAGCGCTGCCTTGTTGTTGTTGTCGTCGCTGAGGACGCCGAGCGAGCAGCGCACACGCTCGTGTACGCACACAAGCATAACACCAGGTCGAGAATGTAGAGAGAGCGCGGGTCGAGGAGGGGAGTCGCGAGCACTGGAGAGTCATGCAACATAGAGCACGGCTGCGAGAACGACACGGGGAGGGAGCGAGAGAGAGAGAGACAGAGAGAGAGAGGGAGAGAGGGAAAGAGAGACGTAACGTACGTGAGAGCGAGCATGGCATAGAGGCAAACGGGCAGAATAACCGCCATTGCGGCCATATCTTCTTAAGAAATAAATTAAAAAATAACTGTTAATTGTGAGAGTTGTTCTTATCAGTGAGTGTTGTTTTCCCATGTATTGTCTATCGAGTTTCCTTTCAGGTCTCGTCATTAAGAAACTCTTATCATCGCAGGGAAATCAGCAAACTGCTATCTCATCGTAGGTATTTCCGGATGTGGTTGTTGCTGGGGTTTTGACCCCCCTTGTCGAGAGCGGAGTTTCAGCCGCGGTAGAGGACCGCTATTGGTAAGATATATAGTGGAAATAGTGGCAGTGGTTTAGTTTAGTCACTAATAATTCCGAGTGATTCGATTGAGGGTATAACTAAATACAACGTCACAACATTATATTCGATTTAATCTTAGCAATGTGAGTGTAGCTACCTGATTTCTTCCTTTTGTTCTTATAAGTGCGAACAATTTTACTGAAGGCAAATACAGCTTAATTTTGCATAAAATTACAGTCAAATTATTTTTATCTATGTTTGTTAGGGTTGCAAGGTTTAGGAATAGTTTTATTTTCTTTTTCTTTTGGATTAGTTCTATAATTTCTTATTCAAAGCTATAGATAGAATAATAAGTTATTAAATTGATCCCTGAAATGTTTTCTACTTTGTAACTAAATAATTAATTCAATATTTCTATTATTTAATAATACATAATTTTTACAAATAAAACTTTTGCTTGTTTCACTGAGGCATTTTAATATGTAATCGCAATATTTTTATTTGTTGTTGTTAAAAAAGAAAAGAACAATATATATCTTTTTTTTAATTGTCAACGATGTTATTGTTAGTCGTAGCATTACTTTTAAAATCTTTCATGTATGAATCTTTTTGCTTTCTTCGTAAAAAAATTTCTTAGAATTTCATTATTCAAACTTATATTATTCCGATCGCATTTTTATAAAATTATTAACTTTCTTAGGAAATATAGTTGCTTTTCACAAAATTCTGACAAGTTGATACGAACAATTGTAGACAAACGGATAAGTGGTTATAATTCTAAATTGTATATTTGGTAAAATCTGGATCACCTTAGGGTTAGTTGACCAAGAAGTAGGATGGTTTTGCTTCAAATGGAAAAGTTCAGCTGCAATTATAATTCTCTATTGCTGTATTAAATTTAGAAAAATAAGAGATTTGTATGAGATTTGATGTATTAAATTTAGAAAAATAATAGAAGAGATTATGATAGATGTTAATATTGAGTATGTTGTCCATATCCTAAAACAAAAATATTATGTTATTATTTTTTATTATTAACAAGGCTTAATTTATTTGCATGCACTGTTTTTGCCTTTCACTTGTAATCTATAACAATGCTATTATTTTCGTTTACTTATAAAATTTCAAAAGGGCCTTGATAGTGATCTTTTTCAAGTTTTCCTGGTTTAGGTTCTTTGATCAACCATACTTTATCTCCCATTTTTAATTCTCTTGGGTTAATAAATCTGTCATAATATATCTTTGATTTTTCTTTTGACATTATTAATTTTTGTTTTGCTATTAAGGCAATTTCTCTTATATTATTAATCAGTTTTTCTAAATATCCATTATAGGTCGGTAATAATTCTGATTTTTTTACTGGTTCGCTAGACGGAATTCTAGCAGGACAGGCAAAAACTAGTTCATATGGTGTGAATTGATGGCTAGTATGTACACTAGTATTATAATGAAATTGTGCAAAATCTAATAGTTCATCCCATTCATATTTCTTTGTAGAAAATTTTTTTAAATATTCACACAACGGGTGGTGTGCTCTTTCTAATGAATCATTAGATTGCGGCGAGAAAGCTGTAGTTTCAATTTTATCAAATTTAAACCTTTTAGCTATCTGTTTCATTATTTTACTCGTGAAATTTTCCCCTCTGTCGGTTAGTACTATCTTTGGACATCCAAAAATATACATATAAATCTTTTTATAGCACTGTGTAACCTAAATCCGCACTTAAGTCACGGCTAGCTGTGACTTAAGTAGCCCATTATTACACTGTGAAATAATGAATTAACTTAAGTCACAGGCACGTAATTAACGCCAATTATCTACCAAAACGATTCAAAAATACGATTTTCCATATAAGAATGAACAGGAAAAGAAGTAAAACTTCGTTAATAGTTGACAAACCACAAAGAATAAATAAAACTGATGATAATAAGGCTTGTCTATATTATAGGTTAGTTTCATCTGCTATGGGATAGCAGACCGCGCGCTTTTTAAATATTCAATATTAAACTGTATGGATTTTAGTTTTAAAAGTCTTTCTCTTTAATGATATAACGTATACAAATCTTTCACTTTCATAAACTTCAACTTATTGTTAAAGATACAAATCAAATTGCCAAGAATCTAGTTTAATGATTTTTTTATGTATATATTCAATATTCTAGATTCAATAATAACCATATTCTATATCAGGTATTCTATTATTTAAATAACGTTTTATTAATTTTTTTCAGGGCGGGGGGACTGCGCCCCCCTAAATTTTCTTTAAAAATTCCTTTTGTTCTATTGTTACTCTTGATTTAATTTCTTTATCCGTTTTTTGTAGGTTTTCAGTTACTATATTAAGATTATGATTTAGTTTATGGGCTGGTTTTAGCTTGATTTTATTATTATTTATTTGTAAATAACCCCCGTCTAGTCTTAATTTTTGTTCAGTAAGAATTTGAATTCCTAAAATTCCGTCGTAGGGTAGACAAAAATCTTCTGGTGCAACATGAAAATCAATATTTAGTCCATTGATTTTCATTTTTATTACTCCTAATGTCTGAATAGTTTTATCTGTGATACCGGATAAACGAATTTTTCTATTTTCCAAAATTATGTTAGAAGGTATTTTATTTCCTTTGATAATATTTAATTGAGCTCCACTATCCACGAGTAAATTACATATTTTATTTGTATAATGATTCTCTATTTCGATATACTGAAGTGAGTTTTCCAACTTCAGAAAATACATTGCAATCTTGGTCGCCGTTATTATTTCTTGTATTTTTTCCTTTTCAACACTATTTATTTCGGGTTCGTTAAAATTGATTTTGTTAACATATTTTTCTTCCAATTTCTTAGCTTTCTGATTTTCCTTCATATTTTCATTAATATCGCTAAAATTCTTTGTAATTAATAAATCAATGTCCGTATCTTTCCCTTTGTTGCGATTTATGTTTGTAATATTATCGCCATTAAATGTACTTATTTTAATATCTGCGTTATTTTCGAGTGGCTTTTTGTTAATCCTTCTAGTCCACTCATTTCCAGAAGAATTTGTTAGTTTTCCGAAGTTTGTTGATTAAGTACTGATCGCGAAGCACATTCCTCAGTTGTGTGATTCGTGTTTTTACAAATCTTACAAAATTTAATTTATTTTGTAGCATCTTGATTTCATGGCTATTGTTTATTTGATGTCCATTTTTATTGCAAAAAGAGCATTTAATTTGTGCCGTCAGATTTTTTAATTTTCTACAATCTTCCAATGTATGCCCGGTGAAATTACAATATTCGCATTTTCTACCTTGTGTATTAAAGTTTCCCCGATAGTTACTATTTGAATTATTTGAAAAATGATGATTTGTTCGGAAAAATCCGTTTCTATTTTTATCTCGATGTTCATAGGCTTTATTAGAAGGGTTGTAGTTGTTACTCTGGAATGTCCTGGCGTGTCGCATAATTGACAAATTTCTTTATTCTGAGAGTTTTGTTGTCTATTTTGCATAATTAAAACTTTTACGCTCTCGCAATCCACGCTTCCGTGACCTTCATCCGCACATATCGCGCACCATATCGTTCCTTTGTTTATCGTGCAGTATTTCATTAAATGCCCGAGGTTGTTGCACCTCTTACACAATGCTGACGGGCAATTTTTAGCTGTGTGTGACGCGTTGCCACAGGCGTCGCATACTTCCGTAATTCTTACCGAATTATTGCACGTAAGCGAATCGTGTCCTCTTTCCTTACATCTCCAACGCAGCTCGTATTCTGTAATAGTAAGACATTGCGCAACCTCGTGCCCCATATTTTGGCAGTATTGACAATGATTACTCTGCATCTTATTTAACTTACACGCATCTATTGAGTGGCCTTCCGTACTACACAATTTGAAAATTAATTTTATTACATGCTTAGCTGTTCTGCAATGACATGCTCCTTACTTTTAGAATAGACACATGAAGCTTTCATGCAAAATAATGCTTCGTGATTTATTTTCTTACATAAGTGGCAAAAAACTTGTTTAATTGTGTTTGGAATTGGAGTTTCAAAATTAAACAATGTGTTCGTAGTAGCATTCCTTAAGCTATTTTGCTTTTTTAAGTTTGATTCTATTTCAATTGCTTTTTGTACTGCGTTATTCATGTCTTGGTGTTCTCCGAGTTCGATTCTAATTCTTGTTTTAATCCTTTCTTAAAACTACTGAGTATGTCGGTTTTTAATCCAGTTTTATATTCTGTTAAAATTTTTCCTGTTACATTAGGTTCTAATTTTTTAATTCTATTATTTGTGTACCCAATACTCGTAATTTGTTTGCAAAACATAGTACATCTTCATCTGATTTTTGAATCTGTTGTGTTAGTTTTCCGTATAATGAATGTATATTATCCGTTGATGGATATATTTTACGTATTGTTTTAATAAAAGTTTCAATACTTTCAATTTCTACATTTGCTAATGCTTTATAAGTTTCTCCTTTGAACTTTATTTTGAGAATCTGTAATAGGTTCGATTCATCATTATTCGATATTATTCTTTTTGCTTGTTTTAATTGTTCTATATATTCCTCTAGTTGGATATTTTTCCCGTCAAAATCCGGTACTAATTTTGCAACTTCTTTAAGTGGTAATTTTAATGCTTGATTTGGCATTTCTGGTTCTAGATTTATTAAATCTTCGTTTATTTGAATTTCTGGCTGTTCGTTATTACTTGTATTATCTCTAGCTAAAATCAAACTTCGTTCATTAAAAAATCCTTCTATATCCGTGTAGTCGTGTTGCCTTCCGTTTTCTACATATATTGATTCTTCAAAAAATGCTGGGCTCTGACTTGGTGTATTTGGTGTATGAAAATTTGTTGGTGATAATATATCCCGTTTTATTTCCGGAATAAAAAGATTATTTATATTTTTATTTGATATATCTTGTTCTTGTGTGGCGTTTTTAATATTCTGATTTTTGTTTAGATTGACTGAATGTTGTGCATCTAGTTCGTTAGGGTCTATTTTTGAAGTTGATGGAATTGAAACTATTTCCTCATTTTTCTGTGTTTTTGAGTTAATGTAGATATCCGACGAAGTTCTATTTAATTATGTATTTGGAGGTGATCTTGGTACTTTTGGTTTTCTTTCAAAAATGTTCGTTTGTTTATTTATATCATCTACTTGCTTTTTTAGTTCTGGTTTGCGTTGTGTCGTCTGTCTGGTTATAATCCCTTTGTTTCCCTTATCTCCTATGTCTTTCTGATATGACATGACATATTACTCTCTTGCTTATGATATACTTAATATTTCGTTTTAAAATATATTTTTATTATTAGTTCCACTATTTTTCTGTATATATTTTGTAATTGTTTATTTCACGATATAATTTATTTATTTATTTGTCACTTTCATAAATTTTTTCCGTTTGCTTAGTTTTTAGTGTTTTATTTTTTTTTTCTATTGTTTAAAATGTAATGTTTATTTATGCAATTATTATTTAATCGATCAATTTGTTTAATATTATTATTCGTTTTCTTGAGCTGCGTTGATCATTATTCTATGTTAATTTTTCGCGTGATGTATTTTCGATTTATGTGATCACTGTTCTTAATTTATAATTTGTCTTTATGATATTTTGTTTTATCTATTGTAGTATTTTCTTTTGGTTTTACTTTTATATCTTTTTATTATTGATTTTTTTTTTCAATTTCTTACTTGTATTAAATTGCTACTATTTTTTGCGTAATATATCTTGATTTCACTCCGTAAATTTATCTTTTCAGCTATAATTTGTTATATAATTTGTTGTTAATAACTCAACGAGCCGTACTTGCTTGTCTTCCGAAATTTGGGCGATTCATGCTACAATGATCCCCCCAACTTCTTACTACAGAGCAAGAAGCTCGGATTTATTCTATGTTAGTTGTATTTATATAAGAATATTTTCCTCGTCTTTCAAGAGCTTATTTGAAAACGTTTATAGTTTGATTTAACTGATTTCGTTCGATTTGTACCAGAACGACTGTTACGTTTCGGAAAATAGTTATTTTTATTCTTTTATTTTAAACAGTCCAGTGAACTAATGTTCGATTCGTACCGGAACCACTGTTAAGTCTTGAAATTCTAGGAAATACTCTTATATTTATTGAATTTGTTATGGTTATATTTGAATGATATATATATATAAATATAAAAACTTGTATAACATTAGTTCCCAGGACCCCATGTTACTGTATACCTATACGTGACTAAAGAAATAATGTCTCTTATGGGGGCCGATGTCCTCAAAACTGACGTTAAACATATGTAGATTCAGGGACTGTCCCCAAAACTAACAAATGTCCCCGAAACCAACGTTAAACATCTGGAATGTCCTGGAAACTAACATAAAACATAAATATATATATATATATATATATATATATATATATATATATATATATATATATATATTTTTTTTTATTTATATTATTCTTATTTATATTACCTTTACTCTGGGCATAGGCTCTCGTAAAAAATAACCAGCTGATTTGTCAGATGCACTATTTATTGGCAAATATAAATTTGATAAATAAGACAATAAGATTTACAATTTATTCACTTGGTTTAACAATGTATAATACCGATAACGTATTAAATTGATATAATTGCTTTACTATTATTGGCTCGTATTGGCCTGTATAATAATCGTTTCTCCTATTGTCGGCTGGAGTGGTACGGAGTTCGCGACTTTTGCACGATTACTAATTTGTGTGTTGAGAGTCGCCGTATTTATTAAGCGGTTAATTTGGGTTAAAGATGATTTTGACGCTGAGTCAAAATCATCTTTTTAAACAAATTTACTAAACATTTAAATATCATCATTTTGATTTCACACTTAAAAGTGTTGATTTTAAACATAGTTGCGATGAGCGATTGGTTTCACAAGGTCAGTGGCTCGCTACGTCACGCTGGCTGTTGCGTAGCCGAAATTGCTGTACTGTTAAAATTCGTACTCGCATCGGTTTGTGGGTCAAAGAAATGAATATTGGAATTTAATAACGTCACAGACATATCAGTTCATAATTTGTCTTGCTCCATCGCGATGCCGCTTGCATTGGAATGCAACGTTGTTAAAATTCGCATATTTGTATGTCAGAAAATTACTGGCGACAAATATTCATTGTTAAATTGAGTTTAGAGATACGTCACAGACGTAACAATAGAGCGGAAAAAAATAGTCGGGTATAGGCTTGTGCGGGATTGAAGAATGAAAATTTTGGGGATTTTAAGCCTTTTGACGTCGATTAGGCCCGTATAAACGGAGAAATAAACCACATTTTTCAAAATTACTCCTCTCCTATTTGTCTTGCGGCCCTAAAACCGTTTTCATTCGATAGAGCGGAAAAAAATAGTACACGGAAAAAATACCTTATGAAAAATTACTAGAATCTCAGGTAAAGATGGGACATACTCACACACTTGAGCAATTTAGTATACTACTACTAATTATTAGCATAGTTATATTAAAAATTAATAGAAAAAGTTTTAAAATTTATTATAGTTACGATTAATTTTTAGTAGATAATATGATAAAAATTTTAAATCTAAATTTTAACAGAATAGAAAATAATTTTTACCATATTATCTACTAAAAATTAATAGAATTAGTTTAATTTTTAGTCTAAGTAATACTAAAAATTTAATAGACAGTATAGTAATTTTGTTGGCGCGAGGGCTGTCGGTAAAACAGGGAGTACCATATGTAGACAAGTCGAAACCTTATTTATAAGTGCGGCAGTAGCCGAGTGGATAAGAGCGCAGCTTCATAGTCGGAGGGTCGAGGGTTCGAATCTCCTTCTCCGGAGTTTTTTCTCATGAATTTCAACCTCTCGTCAAAATTACTATAATATATTATAAAACTTGATAGAATGCAAGTATGTACCACTTTTAATTAACACTCTAGTAATTTTTAGTGGATATTCCACTAATTTTTCATAAGGTATTTTTTTCCGCGTACTGGGTAGTGAATAGTTGGCTGTGAATATGGATATTTTCGAAGTTTATAAGCTATTTGAAATCGATTGGATTCGAATAAAGGGAGAAAAACTTTTTTTCTCGAAATCTCACCAAAACTCTTATATAGGGGTATTTTTTGCGCTCTTTCGATTGACGCTATGAGTTTTGCGTTAGCTCAAAATTTGTGAAAATTGCTCCTTTCCTATTGGCCCTACGGCGCTAAAACCATTTCCATGCGTTAGGGCGGAAAAAAATAGCCGGGTATAGGCTTGTGCGGGATTGAAGAATGAAAATTTTGGGGATTTTAAGCGATTTGACATCGATTAGTCCCGTATAAACGGAGAAATAAACAGCATTTTTCAAAATTACTCCTCTCCTATTGGTTCTGCGGCCCCAAAAACCGTTTTCATTCGATAGAGCGGGAAAAAATAGTAGTGAGTAGCGAATAGTTGGCTGTGAATATGGATATTCTCGAGGTTTATAAGCTATTTGAAATCGATTGAATTCGAATAAAGGGAGAAAAACTTTTTCTCTCGAAATCTCTAGTAGGTAGTGAATAGTTGGCTGTGAATATGGACATTTTCGAGGTTTATAAGTGTTAGAAATACGGGCCTGGTTCAACTGTTTCGTACATTGCTTAGCGCTCTCCCCTTTACCCCTCGTCTAGTCCTCTTTTGTTCTAGGAGAGCGGCGCCTGCCGCCGGCCAACGACAGTCAGTGCTCTGATAGAGCTGTTACTGATAGCACCTGTGTTATTCTAAATCCTTTTATACTTTTAGTATCTTTTGTAAGAACGACAGTTCAACGACCGTGTTAATAAATATTCTTTATTAAATAAAGCGTGTGTGTTTTATATCTTCATTCACTCCTTCTTCTAAGCATAACTCTAACAGGTTATGGGACCAGGAGAAGAGGATGAGATGGGCGCACAC